>JAMPIV010010783.1:0-330308 GCA_024509875.1 Oreohelix idahoensis | reverse complement strand
ACACTTTGGGATCCTCGCCGGTGCTACGTAGTTCGTGCACTGTGCTGAGATCCTCCTTGTGTTATCTAATGGAGGAGATCGAAGTACTGATGGAGTTGTGCGTGTGCAATGCTGAGATCCTCCTTGTGTTATCTAATGGAGGAGATCCAAGTACTGATGGAGTTGTGCGTGTGCAATGCTGAGTTCCTCCTTGTTTTATCTAATGGAGGAGATCGAAGTACTGATGGAGTTGTGCGTGTGCAATGCTGAGATCCTCCTTGTGTTATCTAATGGAGGAGATCCAAGCACTGATGGAGTTGTGCGTGTGCAATGCTGAGATCCTCCTTGTGTTATCTAATGGAGGAGATCCAAGCACTGATGGAGTTGTGCGTGTGCAATGCTGAGATCCTCCTTGTGTTATCTAATGGAGGAGATCCAAGTACTGATGGAGTTGTGCGTGTGCAATGCTGAGATCCTCCTTGTGTTATCTAATGGAGGAGATCCAAGCACTGATGGAGTTGTGCGTGTGCAATGCTGAGATCCTCCTTGTGTTATCTAATGGAGGAGATCCAAGTACTGATGGAGTTGTGCGTGTGCAATGCTGAGATCCTCCTTGTGTTATCTAATGGAGGAGATCCAAGCACTGATGGAGTTGTGCGTGTGCAATGCTGAGATCCTCCTTGTGTTATCTAATGGAGGAGATCCAAGTACTGATGGAGTTGTGCGTGTGCAATGCTGAGATCCTCCTTGTGTTATCTAATGGAGGAGATCCAAGTACTGATGGAGTTGTGCGTGTGCAATGCTGAGATCCTCCTTGTGTTATCTAATGGAGGAGATCCAAGCACTGATGGAGTTGTGCGTGTGCAATGCTGAGATCCTCCTTGTGTTATCTAATGGAGGAGATCCAAGCACTGATGGAGTTGTGCGTGTGCAATGCTGAATTCCTCCTTGTGTTATCTAATGGAGGAGATCCAAGTACTGATGGAGCTGTGCGTGTGCAATGCTGAGATCCTCCTTGTGTTATCTAATGGAGCAGATCCAAGTACTGATGGAGTTGTGCGTGTGCAATGCTGAGAGCCTCCTTGTGTTATCTAATGGAGGAGATCGAAGTACTGATGGAGTTGTGCGTGTGCAATGCCGAGATCCTCCTTGTGTTATCTAATGGGAGGATGGATTGTGCCAAGCTGAATTCTGATGGAGTCCCAAGTGTGCGTGTGCCAATGCTGAATCCTCCTTGTGTTATTAATGGAGGAGATCTGATGGCTGTGCGTTAATCTAATGGAGCAGATCCAAGTACTGATGGAGTTGTGCGTGTGCAATGCTGAGATCTCCTTGTGTTATCTAATGGAGGAGATGGAGTTGTGCGTTGTTTGTGCAAGCTGACTGTGTTATGGAGATTCCACGTACTATGGAAGCTGAACCAAATATAATGAAGTCTCTAACACTTCACTTCCCTACGACAGTATCTGCTATTGGACTACAAAATCACTACATTTACCTTTTCGTCAAATCAGCTAAGCTTAATGTTGCCCAGAAAAAGGACTAGTTTTGAGAAGTATTTCTAGTCTGCTATATGATAAGTGAGATTCCCGTTCCCGCGAATGTACTAAGTAGATTTGATTGTCGTGTAAGAGAACCACTGTGCTATACGTTCCTTTTTAAGAGCTACGCTTATGGTGTACAGATATTGGTTCTCAATAGTTACGATGTGTGTCTAGTGCTGTGTTTCAGGACGCGCTAGATGAGAAGAATGAACAGTGAAGTCTGAACATAGGCCTACCTGTTTACAGTTCGCCAACGAAACTCAATCAGTGCGTGACCTCTAAAGAACCCGAGCCCACTTTTTCAATTAACCGTCTTAAGAATACCTCGTGACACTCTCTCTTGCAGCATGAAATAAAGCTGCTTACATAACTCCAGCCAGTGGCGGATCTACATTTTTGGGGCCCTGAAGCTTGAACTCTTGGAGGGGCCCTTTATTTAAAAAAACTTATTGGGGGATGGGAAAGAAACGTATTTGATAAACTCTGTTTAGTTGTTAACTCATACTGGCTACTAGTTGTTGAATCATGCTTTATTTGCTAAATGATGTGAATGTCCACCAGTGGATAAATGTAGATGTTGGGACTGGTGTAGCAAAGTGTAACGATTGTCAACTCATCAAACCCAGCACAGTTTTGGTCATACAGGTCATCTTGTCCTGGAACGTGATGAGGCTCCGACAAGAATGTGAGTGTAAACAATGAGTGTGTATCTGAATGTCAGTACGCGAATGGTAGAATGATTCGATAGAGTTGACAGGTTGGTAGTACATCACTCATACTCACACTGTTCGAATTCAAGAAGTACTGGAACTACGGTGGTCTTTTTATAACATTTAATGGGACGCACACTTGGACAGTACGTGTATGGTTACAGGAACAAATGTCGACATAGACAGCATAATGTTGATCACAGGAATATCATCTTAAGTTAGCATTCATGCTTGGCAAATATCATAATGGAGCATTCGTAAATAAGCATTCAGCGTTCCATCATGTAAATCATCTGGCTTTACTGACTGGGCACGTCAGACCATAACCAAGATATAGGAAGGCTCCTAAACCTAACCTCGTCTAGCGAATATTCCTTCACGTAAAGTTCAATATATATATATTTCATAATATAGGAATCCCAGACATGGGTTCTCACATGTAGCAGTGATCTCTTGGTTCATCGAGCGATAGTACAGGCATCCCTTTTTCTCACTCGATAAATACAAAGTATATGAATTTCAACATGGCTGTTCTCTCTCTCGTGAGCTTCACTCACTATAGAATATAGACCAAAATTGGTCATTCATTAAATGTCCTCATTTCTTCATAGGTTCTCTCATAGAGGTAATTGAATAATATCATACAATCCAGTGCTGATACATAGGAATGTCTTCTTCCTTTGAATGGATATTCTTTTTAAAAGTACCACTGTGCATCTGCTTATCAACAACGATGGCGAAGCCCAAGTTCATAATAAATTGTGGTTTTACCTTTTTATGCGAAATATAACTTTGCCATTCCTTGGCAAAAGAGAATAAACACTGGGGTAAAGTACATACAACATGTCTATATGACTATCACTTTTCCCCATCCATATATAGATCACTATTTCGGCAAAAAGCCTGCTACAACAAAACTCAGCATCCTCACAGGATGGCAGCCATGAATCACACCCCTTCGCTAGCGATACTTCCGCTGCATAGCCTTTGACCTTTTCTAGCGACAACCAAATTAGTTCGGCTTAGAAATGCAAAGATATCCATATATAAGACAGACTCGTCCTACTCATACAAACACTACGTATAAATTCAGGCCATAGATATACTGAAGCAAGAACAATCTATTCCTACCCAGCCAAAGAATAAATCACAGTAGGCCTAGAGTCGTCTGCGGAGTCCGATCGAAGATGACGGACTATTTTCAAGGGAAGCAACCCAAAAATGACTTCTCCTTAAGCACTTAAAAAAGGAAATACTTTGCTTCCAAAATATTTGCGAACATAATAAGAATATAAATGTATTATATTGCAAGATAGTAAAAATTGCCCTTTACAGTCTTACCACACCTCCCGGGAAAAAAAAAATTTTATTTTTTTTTTAAATACATCTAGGAGCACCGTAGAATAGGCTCACAACGCAAGAATACTGCGCAGATGAAAATATCAGGAATAACTATAATTCCTAATATGACTGGTGAGAATATATATCTCAAAATCTGAGAGAAATTGTTTCCCTACGAATAAATGTTTCCAGGAAGGTGTGATGTACGTATAATACAATTCTGGTAATTATACAATGCATACCAAAAATTCACACTATAATCTTAAATTTATGATTTATGAAGAAACAATCATCAAAGAACAGCGGTGAATTAACATCAATAAACCGCTAAGTAGAGATACCATCATTCTATTATTAAATTACAAATGTGTATCTTAATAAAGAAACAAAAAATAACTGTTGTAAAGTTATACATATTAAAAAGATCCAATATTTAACAGTTAAGTGGCATCATGTGGGCATCTGGACAGAATGTCCGCCATCACACTTTTCTGAACCACGGATAGCTCGTACCGAAAAATGAAAAGGTTGAAGAGCGATTGCGTATCGAGTTGATCTCGAGCTCTTCAAGTTCTTACTTTGGATAGCCGTAAGAGCTTTTTGGTCAGTTTCCACTACGAAATGCGCGCCCAGAAGGAATCTTTGGAGTTTGAGAATTGACCAAACCATCGCCAATAATTCGCGGTCTAAAACCGAGTAATTCCTTTCTGCAGCATTAAGTTTTCTGGATATATACATTACAGGATGCAGAGTTCCAGAGTACTCTTGCATTAGTGCCGCTCCAATCCCAGTGGATGAAGCGTCACTACGAAGAACAAATGTCTTATCTGTTGTAGGTAACACTAAAATAGGTGGTGATGAAAACATAGTTTTGATCTTCTCTAGTGAAGATTGGCATTCATGAGACCAGTGAACCATGTTAGGCGACCCTTTCTTTAATAGTGTAGAGAGAGGTGCCATGATAGAGGACAGATTCGGAATGAAACGTCCATAAAATTGTATGAGACCTAAAAGACTTCGCACTTGCTTTTTAGTCCTAGGGATAGAGATGTTAAGTATCTTAGTGATATTATGGTCTTCTGTCTTCAAGAAACCGTGACCTACTCGATGGCCTAAGAAAGCAATTTCGCTAAAGCCAATACAAGCTTTAGATGGTTTTGCTGTCAGGTTATACTCACGCAGAGTTGATAATAATTCAACTAATCCTGAATAGTGATCTTCCCAAGTATCGCTGAAAAGACAGATGTCGTCTAGATAAGCAATGACATCTGACCGATACGATAGGATTCGACGCATCATGCGTACAAATGTAGCTGGTGCGTTCATAAGGCCGAAAGGCATAAAATTCCATTGGAAAAGGCCTCTGGGAGTAGAGAAAGCGGTAAGAGGTTTGGCGCGTTCGGATAATGGAACTTGCCAATATCCTTTAGACAAATCAAGTTTAGTGAAAAAATGCGATTTAGAAAGACGAGTAAGTAACTCTTCTAGTAAAGGCATAGGTTCAGCATCGAACTTCGTAACTTGATTCAATTTGCGATAGTCAACGCAAAGACGTATGTTATTGTCTTTTTTTCGAACAATAACCATCGGCGAAGAATATGCAGAAGTGGATGGTTCGATTATTTGTAAATCTATCATTTCATCCAACTCCTTTTCAACCTGTGTTTGGAAATGTATAGGGATAGGATAAGGCCTAACCCTAATTGGAGTATGTTCAGTTAGAACAATGTCATGCTCAATGACATGAGTTTGTCCAGGGATGTCAGTGAGGACATCCTGAAATGTTTGTAACATAGACGAAACTTGTCGCCGTTCTCCTAGAGACAAATCAGGAGAAACAGTAACGTCTTTCCATGATTCACTAGAATGAAGTGGGATCATTGGAAGCGGGAGATTAACATCCGAAAAACTTGTTTCCTCATCCTGTATTACAGACAGTGATGAGTAATGACCATGTTTGACATGAGAATCGTCCGTTGCCTGGAAAATAGGCTGTAAATAGTCAGGACGTTCATGGAACTCCGTAAGCATATTGATGTGGAAGGTTTTATGCTTCCCGTTAATATCGACGATGTAGTCAACATCTGAAATTTTCGATATTATATCGTACGGACCTTTCCAACTAATAAGGAGTCTATTTTCACGACAAGGTAGCAAAACAAATGCTTTGTCACCAGGACAAAGTTGTCGTAAAGTTCTCTTCTTATTAGCAAATTGTCTTGCCTTCTGCTTAGCAAATTCAGAAGAGGACGTTGCCAATTTGCATGCTTCGATAATCTTTTGTCTCAGCGCGATGACATACTCGTAAGAAGATTTTGTGTCATCGTCAATATTGTCAGCTGTTATAAGATCATGCAGCAAAGACATTGGGCCGCGCGGTCGCGCGCCAAAGACAAGTTCAAAGGGCGAAAACCCTGTATGTTCATTGGGGACCTCTCTGTACGCGAAGAGGGCCGCGGGTAAAACCCTATCCCAATCTTGAGGATGATCCTCAGTTATCTTCCCTAATAAGTTCTTAAGTGTTCTATTTAGTCGCTCGACCATCCCATTGGACATAGGATGATAGATGCTACTCAAAGATCTCTCTATCTGTAGAGTAGACATTACTTGAGACATGGTATCCGATATCAGTTGGGTGCCATGATCTGATAATATTTCTCCGGGGAATCCCAGCCGAGAAAATATAAGCCAAAGAGCATCTGCAATGTCAGCGGTAGTAATGCTCTTTAGAGGGATAGCCTCTGGCCAACGTGTGCACATGTCTACACACGTTAAGATAAACTGATGTCCTCTAGCAGATTTGATCTTGAATGGACCAATGATGTCTATCGCCATTTTCTGGAATGGACGAATAGGAATATCTGCAGCCTGAATAGGCGCAGCATGACGAGGACCTTTGGATTTGACTTCTTGACATACTTTACAGGATCGACAATAGATCCGTATGTCCTTGTTCACAAAAGGCCAAAAGAAAGCCGCAAGAACTCTTGACTTAGTACGGGAAAAACCCATGTGACCAGCACACTGCGAGTCGTGTGCATGTTGTAAGATCTTAACTCTCAAATTCTTGGGTACAAGAATCTGAGAATGACTTGACTTAGTGGAGTCTTGCACCATACGTACAAGTACGCCATTCTTCATTGTAATCCAAGATTTACAATTTGAATCTTTATTCGGATCACCTTTTGTTACAAGAGTGAAGAATTTCTTAAGAGTCGGATCTTCTTCTTGTTGTTTTATAAACGAGTCACGAGAAATTACCAAGGGATCATCTTGGTTATGCACTTCATTATCTTCAACAGATGAAGTTTCAGGCATATTGAGAGCTTGAGCTCTAGTGACTACTGCATTAGCAGATTGCATATTTTGATTTTCCCAAACGGAAATTTGCTCCGGAGTGCATTCTTTGACTCCGTGAATGCGACCGATGATAAGATCAGCGATCGGATTCGGCAAAAGACATGCGTGTACATCTCCTGTGAAGAAAGGAGTAGCAATCCTAATGATAGCGGTAGAGTATTTCTCTATGGTGCCGCCAAATGTTACGCATTTGACTACTTTGCCTGTAGAATGAGAAGGATCTATGAGTGACTGCCTAACCCCAATAGTTGTGCATCCAGAATCAAAAAGTACTGAGACTGGATTGTCATTTACTAAACCTTTGTGTAAGACAAGGGAACCTCTCCCATCATGCGCGATTGACGCAGGAAGAGCGGGAAGAGGATGGCCACAGCTTAAAGTAGACACTGTGGTTGGCTCAAATAATGTTTTGCATTGGGGGCACTGAGATGCTCTCCCAAAATCAAAAGCGGCACATGCCATATTATTAGAGTCATCATTATCTTTATTTTGTTTATAGGCTTCGTGGGACTCTTGCTGTGCAGAGTTCGCCTGGTAATGAGCTTTATGTTTTTTGAATTGTGCTCTACCTCTGTTATTATTGCCTCTGTACTTATCATTGTTTCCATCATTATAACCCCTACTCGGGTTTGAATCATAGCTCCTTTGGTTACTATCATCATATTCATTATAATGAGTATCTCGGTAATTATGATCCTGTTGTCTCCATGAAGGAAAACTTGGATAGTTTCTAGAATGACTTCCTTTGCGAAAGTTCCTGTAATTATGACCACCCCTGAATCGAGGGCTGTCAGCTCTTCTCCAGGTATTCGAAGAAGAACCCTGAAATGATTGGTTACCTTGGTTCTGATAACTGTAATAGTTACCTTTTTTATTAAACCTATTTTGAGGTCCTTGGAATTTGTGAGAGTGATTAGGGTTGTATGGTGTTGCAGAAGCAACTGGCATACCTTCTTTAACCTTACTGTTGCTAATAGCTACGTCCGGATGTGCAGTGACGTATTGGGTACAATACTGTTCCATTTCTTTTAGAGACTTAGGTTTACGCTCATGTAAGAATTCGAGGAAAGGTTTATTTATACTTGACATAATCTTGTCTCTGAGTATCAAGTCCATAAGGGCTTCATAAGTCTTTTCTGTTTTGGATAGCTCAATCCAACGATCAAATGTAAGACGTGTTCTTGCAATGAATTCTGAGAATTCTACACCTGCCTCAGGCACCATTGTCTTAAACAACTTCCGATAACCCTCTTCAGACAACTGATACTTCTTTAACAAGGCTGCCCTAATAACATCATAGTTATCTTTGTCAGCCTCTTCAACCAAACTTAAACTAGTCAGAGAATCACCTTTCAGATTTTCTGATAACTGGTTAGCATATTGTGATTTGTCCACATTATGTGCTCGACACGAGCGTTCAAATCTGTTTAGCCAGAATGTTATGTCATCACTGGAAGGGTTGAACGCTGGTACCTTGACCTTGTAAGTAAAGGGTTTACCATTACCACTAGATGCTTGATTAACATTACTTATGTTTGTTAACTTTAACTTTTCTAACTCAAATGCTAAAAGTTCTTTTTGGTGTTCATGTTCTCTTATTGCTTTTTTCTCTTTTTCCATTTCCATCAGGAATCTTTTTTCATCAGTCTGTATCTGCAATCTCTTTTGTTCATCCTCTCTTTGTAATTTTTTTTCCTCAGCTTCTAATCTTTTCTCCTCAGCTGCTAATTTCTTTTCTTCAATCAATGCTTTTCTTTCTTCAGCAGCAGCAGCAAGTTTTCTCTCTTCTGCAGCTAATGCTTTGTCATATTGAGCAACTGCCCATTGTTCTAATTGCTGACCAGTCTTATCAAGAGCCCTGCCTTGTGTGATAAAATAATCTAAGGTAGACATCTTGTCTAATAAGATCAGTAATTTGCAAAAGTAAATAAATTCACTTTCTTAGTCTTAATCAAAGACCTTGTATGATAACTTTTTAACCTGTGGAAAAATAGTACTTAACTATCCCAATCACTGTGGGAAACAAGCCTTACAAAGGTCTTGTATAAATCCTTATATAATAACAGCTATAAGTTGCTGGTTCACTCTATAATATAAGTGCAGTGCACCAGAAATAGTGTTTTATATCATCAACTGTGTACCTTTAGTAATAGCAATTGACTATCAGTTGATTCTTGTACATCAATTTATATGATCAACTATATTTTAAATAGTGTATGTCGATCAGGCACCAAACAAAACAGTTATACAGAAGAACATGAAAACATTTGCGGAAATGAAATAAATCAAATGGGAAAAACAATAAAAGATAAACCGCAAGAGGATAACAAATACAAATAACGCCACAGTATAAAAATATAAATTGAGAATAGAACTGAAAGATAGAATAGGGTAGACCAACAAATTACAAACAAATCAAAACAAACTAAAGAACAGAGGAATATTACAAAAACAACAATGAGTACAGTCTTCACAGCTAACACTAATAGCAACAGCTGTCGCAGCAAATTTTCAATCAAGAAAATTGCACCTATAGAAACGCACACATCAGACCCTCTATTACGTGGGATACTCTGCTGTGTGACACCGCCCAACCGAAACAACAACCCGCTGGATACAAACAAATATCACATATAAATAGTTAAACATAAATACATAAATGCATAAATAGTATGGCAATATGATGTAAATAGAGTGTTGCAGAAAGAATGTGTTGGAATGAAGGCTCAGCTACACTGCCTAATAGTACAGTACTGTGGTACTTTATTAAACAAATACTTCTGGTCTAATTATTTTAAATTCAACACAGAAATAGAAGCTCCATCGTTGATTTGAATGATAACAATCAATGTAGGACTTCTCAGTTCAATAACATTTTCTTTCGCAAACACTGTCAAATATTCTCCAGTCCTGATGTGTAATGTTCTATGTTTCAACCAAGCTTGCCGTGTAACACTGTCAGTTGTATGGCAAATGTCCAATGAACCAAATGTCAACAAACCCTGACCTAGTTACTGCATACTCTCGACAGGACAGGTCACGCTGACATCACTGTAGAGTTGTACTGTTGATGTATTTGTGTGTCGTAACAGACCCCAAGGAACGTCTGGTCTCAGTAGTTTACTTCTCAATATAGTCACTGTGCAGGTTGACCCAGGAAGCTGGCACACCAGTTGATAAACTCTGTTTAGTTGTTAACTCATACTGGCTACTAGTTGTTGAATCATGCTTTATTTGCTAAATGATGTGAATGTCCACCAGTGGATAAATGTAGATGTTGGGACTGGTGTAGCAAAGTGTAACGATTGTCAACTCATCAAACCCAGCACAGTTTTGGTCATACAGGTCATCTTGTCCTGGAACGTGATGAGGCTCCGACAAGAATGTGAGTGTAAACAATGAGTGTGTATCTGAATGTCAGTACGCGAATGGTAGAATGATTCGATAGAGTTGACAGGTTGGTAGTACATCACTCATACTCACACTGTTCGAATTCAAGAAGTACTGGAACTACGGTGGTCTTTTTATAACATTTAATGGGACGCACACTTGGACAGTACGTGTATGGTTACAGGAACAAATGTCGACATAGACAGCATAATGTTGATCACAGGAATATCATCTTAAGTTAGCATTCATGCTTGGCAAATATCATAATGGAGCATTCGTAAATAAGCATTCAGCGTTCCATCATGTAAATCATCTGGCTTTACTGACTGGGCACGTCAGACCATAACCAAGATATAGGAAGGCTCCTAAACCTAACCTCGTCTAGCGAATATTCCTTCACGTAAAGTTCAATATATATATATATTTCATAATATAGGAATCCCAGACATGGGTTCTCACATGTAGCAGTGATCTCTTGGTTCATCGAGCGATAGTACAGGCATCCCTTTTTCTCACTCGATAAATACAAAGTATATGAATTTCAACATGGCTGTTCTCTCTCTCGTGAGCTTCACTCACTATAGAATATAGACCAAAATTGGTCATTCATTAAATGTCCTCATTTCTTCATAGGTTCTCTCATAGAGGTAATTGAATAATATCATACAATCCAGTGCTGATACATAGGAATGTCTTCTTCCTTTGAATGGATATTCTTTTTAAAAGTACCACTGTGCATCTGCTTATCAACAACGATGGCGAAGCCCAAGTTCATAATAAATTGTGGTTTTACCTTTTTATGCGAAATATAACTTTGCCATTCCTTGGCAAAAGAGAATAAACACTGGGGTAAAGTACATACAACATGTCTATATGACTATCACTTTTCCCCATCCATATATAGATCACTATTTCGGCAAAAAGCCTGCTACAACAAAACTCAGCATCCTCACAGGATGGCAGCCATGAATCACACCCCTTCGCTAGCGATACTTCCGCTGCATAGCCTTTGACCTTTTCTAGCGACAACCAAATTAGTTCGGCTTAGAAATGCAAAGATATCCATATATAAGACAGACTCGTCCTACTCATACAAACACTACGTATAAATTCAGGCCATAGATATACTGAAGCAAGAACAATCTATTCCTACCCAGCCAAAGAATAAATCACAGTAGGCCTAGAGTCGTCTGCGGAGTCCGATCGAAGATGACGGACTATTTTCAAGGGAAGCAACCCAAAAATGACTTCTCCTTAAGCACTTAAAAAAGGAAATACTTTGCTTCCAAAATATTTGCGAACATAATAAGAATATAAATGTATTATATTGCAAGATAGTAAAAATTGCCCTTTACAGTCTTACCACACCTCCCGGGAAAAAAAAAAAAAAATTTTTTTTTTTTAAATACATCTAGGAGCACCGTAGAATAGGCTCACAACGCAAGAATACTGCGCAGATGAAAATATCAGGAATAACTATAATTCCTAATATGACTGGTGAGAATATATATCTCAAAATCTGAGAGAAATTGTTTCCCTACGAATAAATGTTTCCAGGAAGGTGTGATGTACGTATAATACAATTCTGGTAATTATACAATGCATACCAAAAATTCACACTATAATCTTAAATTTATGATTTATGAAGAAACAATCATCAAAGAACAGCGGTGAATTAACATCAATAAACCGCTAGTAGAGATACCATCATTCTATTATTAAATTACAAATGTGTATCTTAATAAAGAAACAAAAAATAACTGTTGTAAAGTTATACATATTAAAAAGATCCAATATTTAACAGTTAAGTGGCATCATGTGGGCATCTGGACAGAATGTCCGCCATCACATTTTCTGAACCACGGATAGCTCGTACCGAAAAATGAAAAGGTTGAAGAGCGATTGCGTATCGAGTTGATCTCGAGCTCTTCAAGTTCTTACTTTGGATAGCCGTAAGAGCTTTTTGGTCAGTTTCCACTACGAAATGCGCGCCCAGAAGGAATCTTTGGAGTTTGAGAATTGACCAAACCATCGCCAATAATTCGCGGTCTAAAACCGAGTAATTCCTTTCTGCAGCATTAAGTTTTCTGGATATATACATTACAGGATGCAGAGTTCCAGAGTACTCTTGCATTAGTGCCGCTCCAATCCCAGTGGATGAAGCGTCACTACGAAGAACAAATGTCTTATCTGTTGTAGGTAACACTAAAATAGGTGGTGATGAAAACATAGTTTTGATCTTCTCTAGTGAAGATTGGCATTCATGAGACCAGTGAACCATGTTAGGCGACCCTTTCTTTAATAGTGTAGAGAGAGGTGCCATGATAGAGGACAGATTCGGAATGAAACGTCCATAAAATTGTATGAGACCTAAAAGACTTCGCACTTGCTTTTTAGTCCTAGGGATAGAGATGTTAAGTATCTTAGTGATATTATGGTCTTCTGTCTTCAAGAAACCGTGACCTACTCGATGGCCTAAGAAAGCAATTTCGCTAAAGCCAATACAAGCTTTAGATGGTTTTGCTGTCAGGTTATACTCACGCAGAGTTGATAATAATTCAACTAATCCTGAATAGTGATCTTCCCAAGTATCGCTGAAAAGACAGATGTCGTCTAGATAAGCAATGACATCTGACCGATACGATAGGATTCGACGCATCATGCGTACAAATGTAGCTGGTGCGTTCATAAGGCCGAAAGGCATAAAATTCCATTGGAAAAGGCCTCTGGGAGTAGAGAAAGCGGTAAGAGGTTTGGCGCGTTCGGATAATGGAACTTGCCAATATCCTTTAGACAAATCAAGTTTAGTGAAAAAATGCGATTTAGAAAGACGAGTAAGTAACTCTTCTAGTAAAGGCATAGGTTCAGCATCGAACTTCGTAACTTGATTCAATTTGCGATAGTCAACGCAAAGACGTATGTTATTGTCTTTTTTTCGAACAATAACCATCGGCGAAGAATATGCAGAAGTGGATGGTTCGATTATTTGTAAATCTATCATTTCATCCAACTCCTTTTCAACCTGTGTTTGGAAATGTATAGGGATAGGATAAGGCCTAACCCTAATTGGAGTATGTTCAGTTAGAACAATGTCATGCTCAATGACATGAGTTTGTCCAGGGATGTCAGTGAGGACATCCTGAAATGTTTGTAACATAGACGAAACTTGTCGCCGTTCTCCTAGAGACAAATCAGGAGAAACAGTAACGTCTTTCCATGATTCACTAGAATGAAGTGGGATCATTGGAAGCGGGAGATTAACATCCGAAAAACTTGTTTCCTCATCCTGTATTACAGACAGTGATGAGTAATGACCATGTTTGACATGAGAATCGTCCGTTGCCTGGAAAATAGGCTGTAAATAGTCAGGACGTTCATGGAACTCCGTAAGCATATTGATGTGGAAGGTTTTATGCTTCCCGTTAATATCGACGATGTAGTCAACATCTGAAATTTTCGATATTATATCGTACGGACCTTTCCAACTAATAAGGAGTCTATTTTCACGACAAGGTAGCAAAACAAATGCTTTGTCACCAGGACAAAGTTGTCGTAAAGTTCTCTTCTTATTAGCAAATTGTCTTGCCTTCTGCTTAGCAAATTCAGAAGAGGACGTTGCCAATTTGCATGCTTCGATAATCTTTTGTCTCAGCGCGATGACATACTCGTAAGAAGATTTTGTGTCATCGTCAATATTGTCAGCTGTTATAAGATCATGCAGCAAAGACATTGGGCCGCGCGGTCGCGCGCCAAAGACAAGTTCAAAGGGCGAAAACCCTGTATGTTCATTGGGGACCTCTCTGTACGCGAAGAGGGCCGCGGGTAAAACCCTATCCCAATCTTGAGGATGATCCTCAGTTATCTTCCCTAATAAGTTCTTAAGTGTTCTATTTAGTCGCTCGACCATCCCATTGGACATAGGATGATAGATGCTACTCAAAGATCTCTCTATCTGTAGAGTAGACATTACTTGAGACATGGTATCCGATATCAGTTGGGTGCCATGATCTGATAATATTTCTCCGGGGAATCCCAGCCGAGAAAATATAAGCCAAAGAGCATCTGCAATGTCAGCGGTAGTAATGCTCTTTAGAGGGATAGCCTCTGGCCAACGTGTGCACATGTCTACACACGTTAAGATAAACTGATGTCCTCTAGCAGATTTGATCTTGAATGGACCAATGATGTCTATCGCCATTTTCTGGAATGGACGAATAGGAATATCTGCAGCCTGAATAGGCGCAGCATGACGAGGACCTTTGGATTTGACTTCTTGACATACTTTACAGGATCGACAATAGATCCGTATGTCCTTGTTCACAAAAGGCCAAAAGAAAGCCGCAAGAACTCTTGACTTAGTACGGGAAAAACCCATGTGACCAGCACACTGCGAGTCGTGTGCATGTTGTAAGATCTTAACTCTCAAATTCTTGGGTACAAGAATCTGAGAATGACTTGACTTAGTGGAGTCTTGCACCATACGTACAAGTACGCCATTCTTCATTGTAATCCAAGATTTACAATTTGAATCTTTATTCGGATCACCTTTTGTTACAAGAGTGAAGAATTTCTTAAGAGTCGGATCTTCTTCTTGTTGTTTTATAAACGAGTCACGAGAAATTACCAAGGGATCATCTTGGTTATGCACTTCATTATCTTCAACAGATGAAGTTTCAGGCATATTGAGAGCTTGAGCTCTAGTGACTACTGCATTAGCAGATTGCATATTTTGATTTTCCCAAACGGAAATTTGCTCCGGAGTGCATTCTTTGACTCCGTGAATGCGACCGATGATAAGATCAGCGATCGGATTCGGCAAAAGACATGCGTGTACATCTCCTGTGAAGAAAGGAGTAGCAATCCTAATGATAGCGGTAGAGTATTTCTCTATGGTGCCGCCAAATGTTACGCATTTGACTACTTTGCCTGTAGAATGAGAAGGATCTATGAGTGACTGCCTAACCCCAATAGTTGTGCATCCAGAATCAAAAAGTACTGAGACTGGATTGTCATTTACTAAACCTTTGTGTAAGACAAGGGAACCTCTCCCATCATGCGCGATTGACGCAGGAAGAGCGGGAAGAGGATGGCCACAGCTTAAAGTAGACACTGTGGTTGGCTCAAATAATGTTTTGCATTGGGGGCACTGAGATGCTCTCCCAAAATCAAAAGCGGCACATGCCATATTATTAGAGTCATCATTATCTTTATTTTGTTTATAGGCTTCGTGGGACTCTTGCTGTGCAGAGTTCGCCTGGTAATGAGCTTTATGTTTTTTGAATTGTGCTCTACCTCTGTTATTATTGCCTCTGTACTTATCATTGTTTCCATCATTATAACCCCTACTCGGGTTTGAATCATAGCTCCTTTGGTTACTATCATCATATTCATTATAATGAGTATCTCGGTAATTATGATCCTGTTGTCTCCATGAAGGAAAACTTGGATAGTTTCTAGAATGACTTCCTTTGCGAAAGTTCCTGTAATTATGACCACCCCTGAATCGAGGGCTGTCAGCTCTTCTCCAGGTATTCGAAGAAGAACCCTGAAATGATTGGTTACCTTGGTTCTGATAACTGTAATAGTTACCTTTTTTATTAAACCTATTTTGAGGTCCTTGGAATTTGTGAGAGTGATTAGGGTTGTATGGTGTTGCAGAAGCAACTGGCATACCTTCTTTAACCTTACTGTTGCTAATAGCTACGTCCGGATGTGCAGTGACGTATTGGGTACAATACTGTTCCATTTCTTTTAGAGACTTAGGTTTACGCTCATGTAAGAATTCGAGGAAAGGTTTATTTATACTTGACATAATCTTGTCTCTGAGTATCAAGTCCATAAGGGCTTCATAAGTCTTTTCTGTTTTGGATAGCTCAATCCAACGATCAAATGTAAGACGTGTTCTTGCAATGAATTCTGAGAATTCTACACCTGCCTCAGGCACCATTGTCTTAAACAACTTCCGATAACCCTCTTCAGACAACTGATACTTCTTTAACAAGGCTGCCCTAATAACATCATAGTTATCTTTGTCAGCCTCTTCAACCAAACTTAAACTAGTCAGAGAATCACCTTTCAGATTTTCTGATAACTGGTTAGCATATTGTGATTTGTCCACATTATGTGCTCGACACGAGCGTTCAAATCTGTTTAGCCAGAATGTTATGTCATCACTGGAAGGGTTGAACGCTGGTACCTTGACCTTGTAAGTAAAGGGTTTACCATTACCACTAGATGCTTGATTAACATTACTTATGTTTGTTAACTTTAACTTTTCTAACTCAAATGCTAAAAGTTCTTTTTGGTGTTCATGTTCTCTTATTGCTTTTTTCTCTTGTGCAGTAGCCTCATCTTTTCTTTTCTCTTTTTTCCATTTCCATCAGGAATCTTTTTTCATCAGTCTGTATCTGCAATCTCTTTTGTTCATCCTCTCTTTGTAATTTTTTTTCCTCAGCTTCTAATCTTTTCTCCCAGCTGCTAATTTCTTTTCTTCAATCAATGCTTTTCTTTCTTCAGCAGCAGCAGCAAGTTTTCTCTCTTCTGCAGCTAATGCTTTGTCATATTGAGCAACTGCCCATTGTTCTAATTGCTGACCAGTCTTATCAAGAGCCCTGCCTTGTGTGATAAAATAATCTAAGGTAGACATCTTGTCTAATAAGATCAGTAATTTGCAAAAGTAAATAAATTCACTTTCTTAGTCTTAATCAAAGACCTTGTATGATAACTTTTTAACCTGTGGAAAAATAGTACTTAACTATCCCAATCACTGTGGGAAACAAGCCTTACAAAGGTCTTGTATAAATCCTTATATAATAACAGCTATAAGTTGCTGGTTCACTCTATAATATAAGTGCAGTGCACCAGAAATAGTGTTTTATATCATCAACTGTGTACCTTTAGTAATAGCAATTGACTATCAGTTGATTCTTGTACATCAATTTATATGATCAACTATATTTTAAATAGTGTATGTCGATCAGGCACCAAACAAAACAGTTATACAGAAGAACATGAAAACATTTGCGGAAATGAAATAAATCAAATGGGAAAAACAATAAAAGATAAACCGCAAGAGGATAACAAATACAAATAACGCCACAGTATATAAATATAAATTGAGAATAGAACTGAAAGATAGAATAGGGTAGACCAACAAATTACAAACAAATCAAAACAAAAGAGGAATATTACAAAAACAACAATGAGTACAGTCTTCACAGCTAACACTAATAGCAACAGCTGTCGCAGCAAATTTTCAATCAAGAAAATTGCACCTATAGAAACGCACACATCAGACCCTCTATTACGTGGGATACTCTGCTGTGTGACACCGCCCAACCGTAACAACAACCCGCTGGATACAAACAAATATCACATATAAATAGTTAAACATAAATACATAAATGCATAAATAGTATGGCAATATGATGTAAATAGAGTGTTGCAGAAAGAATGTGTTGGAATGAAGGCTCAGCTACACTGCCTAATAGTACAGTACTGTGGTACTTTATTAAACAAATACTTCTGGTCTAATTATTTTAAATTCAACACAGAAATAGAAGCTCCATCGTTGATTTGAATGATAACAATCAATGTAGGACTTCTCAGTTCAATAACATTTTCTTTCGCAAACACTGTCAAATATTCTCCAGTCCTGATGTGTAATGTTCTATGTTTCAACCAAGCTTGCCGTGTAACACTGTCAGTTGTATGGCAAATGTCCAATGAACCAAATGTCAACAAACCCTGACCTAGTTACTGCATACTCTCGACAGGACAGGTCACGCTGACATCACTGTAGAGTTGTACTGTTGATGTATTTGTGTGTCGTAACAGACCCCAAGGAACGTCTGGTCTCAGTAGTTTACTTCTCAATATAGTCACTGTGCAGGTTGACCCAGGAAGCTGGCACACCAGTTGATAAACTCTGTTTAGTTGTTAACTCATACTGGCTACTAGTTGTTGAATCATGCTTTATTTGCTAAATGATGTGAATGTCCACCAGTGGATAAATGTAGATGTTGGGACTGGTGTAGCAAAGTGTAACGATTGTCAACTCATCAAACCCAGCACAGTTTTGGTCATACAGGTCATCTTGTCCTGGAACGTGATGAGGCTCCGACAAGAATGTGAGTGTAAACAATGAGTGTGTATCTGAATGTCAGTACGCGAATGGTAGAATGATTCGATAGAGTTGACAGGTTGGTAGTACATCACTCATACTCACACTGTTCGAATTCAAGAAGTACTGGAACTACGGTGGTCTTTTTATAACATTTAATGGGACGCACACTTGGACAGTACGTGTATGGTTACAGGAACAAATGTCGACATAGACAGCATAATGTTGATCACAGGAATATCATCTTAAGTTAGCATTCATGCTTGGCAAATATCATAATGGAGCATTCGTAAATAAGCATTCAGCGTTCCATCATGTAAATCATCTGGCTTTACTGACTGGGCACGTCAGACCATAACCAAGATATAGGAAGGCTCCTAAACCTAACCTCGTCTAGCGAATATTCCTTCACGTAAAGTTCAATATATATATATTTCATAATATAGGAATCCCAGACATGGGTTCTCACATGTAGCAGTGATCTCTTGGTTCATCGAGCGATAGTACAGGCATCCCTTTTTCTCACTCGATAAATACAAAGTATATGAATTTCAACATGGCTGTTCTCTCTCTCGTGAGCTTCACTCACTATAGAATATAGACCAAAATTGGTCATTCATTAAATGTCCTCATTTCTTCATAGGTTCTCTCATAGAGGTAATTGAATAATATCATACAATCCAGTGCTGATACATAGGAATGTCTTCTTCCTTTGAATGGATATTCTTTTTAAAAGTACCACTGTGCATCTGCTTATCAACAACGATGGCGAAGCCCAAGTTCATAATAAATTGTGGTTTTACCTTTTTATGCGAAATATAACTTTGCCATTCCTTGGCAAAAGAGAATAAACACTGGGGTAAAGTACATACAACATGTCTATATGACTATCACTTTTCCCCCATCCATATATAGATCACTATTTCGGCAAAAAGCCTGCTACAACAAAACTCAGCATCCTCACAGGATGGCAGCCATGAATCACACCCCTTCGCTAGCGATACTTCCGCTGCATAGCCTTTGACCTTTTCTAGCGACAACCAAATTAGTTCGGCTTAGAAATGCAAAGATATCCATATATAAGACAGACTCGTCCTACTCATACAAACACTACGTATAAATTCAGGCCATAGATATACTGAAGCAAGAACAATCTATTCCTACCCAGCCAAAGAATAAATCACAGTAGGCCTAGAGTCGTCTGCGGAGTCCGATCGAAGATGACGGACTATTTTCAAGGGAAGCAACCCAAAAATGACTTCTCCTTAAGCACTTAAAAAAGGAAATACTTTGCTTCCAAAATATTTGCGAACATAATAAGAATATAAATGTATTATATTGCAAGATAGTAAAAATTGCCCTTTACAGTCTTATAGAGGAAATTGGAGTTGGGGGCCCTGAAGCTCAAGTTTCATTAGCTTAATAGTAGATCCGCCTCTGACTCCAGCCATAGGCATCTGAAAAGTGATTCACCCTATGTAAACACATTGAAGGTTATTGTCACCTGTCCACCCGGATATTTTGTTGTTAACGTTCTACTACTGATAGTCTTCACCGTATTAGAAGTTTTTTTTTTTTTTAAATCTAAAAATATCTTTCTTCGAATGGAACATCTTTTGCATTGCCATGTAAATGTGTCTGCTTTTGAATTGGCGCGTTAAACATCGACTTTAAAGACATGGTTAGATTGGGAAGGCGAAGATATAACGTTGCAGTTCGGTGCATTCGAAAGATTCTCCAATTAATTTATATGTTTAGTGGTGCTCTTAGGCTTTAACAACCTAGGCTTTTGCCTAGGGCCCACGCTCTTAGGGGTCTCGTTCACAAATATATGCTCGCCGATACCGGAATTTATTTTAAATAGGCCCCGCATGTTTACGCTGCACTAGGACCTCACACAAACTAAAATCGCCACTGTATACAGTATTTACAACACAAACGAATAAATTATGCGACATAGTTAATAGTTCCACTTGACAGTTGTTATGAAAACATTCTTATTGCAACAGGTAGTGTCGGTAATCACAAATTTGGTCGGAAGTAATTTATATAACAATGACTTTTATGAGGTAAATTAACGGACTTGAAAATTTACAATCAAAGGGCAATAATACTTTGAAGAAGGGGTCAAGAGTAGTTTTACGTCCCTTGAGGAAAAAGTGCTGAGTCAAGTTTTTGTTGCCTACGGGATCACATTTCTCGTGCGGTGAATGCAATAGTGAGTTGGTGTTGAGAAAAGGTATGTTCTAGAATGTTCGGGAATAGTCGTTGTAGTAAATCATAGTTCAAAATAAAATCAGTCAGATCCAAGAACGCGTTAGCGTAGGTTCAGAAATGGGCTCTCTCCCAAGTGTGTGTAAAGAGAGTATTTTATAAGTGGCTGGTGCAATTGAGAGTTACTATCGGACGATCAGCCAAAGTCATTTTGGTTGATCTCTGTGGTGACAGAAGAATACACTATCGTCTAGACGCTCAATCGCCTGTGTGTCACATATGACAGTTTTTTGTGAGTTATTCTGATGACAAGAAGACAGTGTTGCCATTTCAAGAAAATGTGTGTGTTTTCTAAATGAACCAGGTACGTTGAACATTTAAGAATCTATTACTGGTAGTATAGATTTGTAGGCAAGATGACAGACTAACAAAAAGTAGATAAACTTGGGAAATCGTCAACCCTGGCGGTAGGCCAGTATTCTCTAAGATACTCAAAGTAAAGACTACAGAAAGTAAGCTGACACAGAAAAAAAAAATATCAGAACATTTTGAAAAGAAAATGTTTACATAAAGAATTTTGAGGATAGAAAATAGTGACAGCAACGGTTTTTATGTCGTGACCACCATAACCAATAGAGACCGCTAGATCTACTGAAGCTGCAAGAGTGCACGAGAGAACAAGGCATTGTATTGAATAATTGGTTTAAAATTTTTGCTGTACCAGTCGGCCAACTTCATGGGAAGGTTGGGCACGTCATTTTACATTCTTCACATTATTCTATTTAAATAAAGTTCCACCTATTTGCTACTTCTGTCAGAGTGAAGTAAATCATCGATCATGGTGATCATTCATCATTTGTCAGTTGTAAACTGTTGTCGTTATATTGAGAGAGAGCAGAAGTCTAACACCACCAAACATAAATAAGCTGCCTACTGTTCAGGGTAGAGATTCAAACCCACTATACAACCAACATCCACGGTCACATTATAACAGGTTACAGACTTCCATAAATGGGTGCTTGCGTAGAATATAAGGATTGAAATTGTGCGAATTAACGTGGAGCTGATCACAAGAACCAGACAAGTGCCAGTGGAACAAAAGATGAAAATTAAGAAGACGTTGGCAATGGATTGGACACACATTGAAGAAACATGTTGATAGCATTACCAAACAGTCCTTATTCTTGAATCCTCAAGTCTAGAGAAGTAGATGGAGAAGAGAATTGGAGACAGAAATACACATTATGAGGAAGGCATAGAAACACCTTGAGCTGAAGGCACGCCACAGCAGGACATTGGCATAAAATTACGAGTGTGTTTGAGGATGGCCTACCCTCCATGGGAAGTTTAAGGACATTGATTTATTCTTATAACGCTAAATAGATTAAACCTGACAAGGTTACATATCAAGATCTTACAGTTATCCTTTACTTTTCTTACCCTTCCCACCCCCACCCCACCCCCACACGTTCTGAATTTAGGATGTGTTATTTTCTGTTCGTTGCCCCCGTCAAATTCGGCATAACTTACATTCGTAACCCTACTTCTGTTTTTTTTTTTTTTTTTTTTTTTGGTTTAAAAGACGCATTACATTCTGTATATCATTTCCCATAACTTATTCCATTACTCCAGAATTGGGAGCAGTGGTTAGTGCAGTGGTTAGTGCACTGGCTTCCTAGCTCGGTGGTCCATGGTTCGATCCCCAGTTGAGGTGGGATTTTTTAGACCGCAAACGGCTCCGGGGTCGACCCAGCCTCATGAATTGGGTACTAGAGCAACTCTGGGAAGGTTAAGGCGGCCGGCGTGATACTGACCACATCAACCCTAGTGTGCCGATGATCAAGAAAATATGGGCCTAACACCGTATTCCCAATATGCCTCAAAGGGCGTGTAACGGGATCCTTTACCTATCACTTTTTCATTCCAGAATTGAAATGATATGAGAAGACCACTAATGTCGAACCGTTAATAGGAACCAGACGCGCCAGTAGAACAAAAGATGAGAAAAGGACGCTGGCGATGGATAGGACACACATTGCGGAAATCTGTTTATAGCAATGCAATGCAGTCATTGTTCTGGAATACCCATGGTAAAAGAGGTAGAGAATTAAAGACAGACATGACAAGAATGAGGCAGACGTGGAAAGGCCTTAAGCTGATGGCACGGGACACGAAGACTTGGCATAAGTTTGTTGACGCCATAAGCTCCTTTGGGAACTAAATGGTGTTGGTCATGATGATAACTTCAGACATAATATCTTCAATTTGTTTCACTACTTTCACTGTCTTTTCCCCTACTCTCCCTTCTTTTTCATATCATCAGCGACAACGTGTATCATATAAATTAATCAAGGAATGAGCACAGATCGAAGAGCATGCAATCAATGTCTGCATAAGGAAACATATCTTATGTTATCAGGCCCGTAGATCATTCAATTATTGTTGGTACCACATTTGCAGCGATTTTTCGGAGCTTGTACCGACATTTATCATATCTTCATTCATTAATTGTCAGATCCCCATTAAGCAAAGGTTTACATTAAATACACGCTAAACATTTACTATTGTGCTATTTGCTCAAGGTGTTTCGGTGTCTTCTTTATCTCTCTGATGTCTATATCTTCTTTTCGAATACTGTATGAGTTCTGATTACATGCCCCCGCCCCCCAATCGGATTATCTTTTCTTATAATATCAACTGTAGGTTCTAATGACGATGTTTGTACGAGTATTTTATGTCATGCATATACGTAGTCAATGTTAATAAGAGTGTGCTGTTTTTATTTTATTTTATTTTACTTTACAACGTTGAATTCCTCCTTGAAATTGATATGTAAAATGCGAGTGAAAATAAATGAATTCAGTATGAAAGGTGAGAGAAAGGAGGGCAGAAACTCAGACAAGCCTGCGTGCCCAATTCTCAACCCTTTGAAAATAAAGTTCGTTCGTTCGTTCGTTCTTACCCTCTCCGTGTCTGTTTAGTCTCCCTCTTTTTCTATGACCCTAGGTACTCTATCTGGCAATGAGTCGTGGGCCGGCAGTCAGTAAGCTGGTGTCGCTTTCGGTCCGCCCTGTCCGACCAGAGGAACGTCTTGTAGGCAAGCGGCCAGTGGTTCTCGCAAGAATAAAATCGCCGGGATCCGCTCTGCCCAGAGCGCTGTCTCCCTCCCGCGCGAGCGACGAGATGGTCGAAGAAGACGTACGTCTGTCCGGACAGTTATCTGGTTGATCCTGCCAGTAGTCATATGCTTGTCTCAAAGATTAAGCCATGCATGTCTAAGTTCAAGACAGTACATACACAAATAAATAACTTGACAGAAGTCTGGGTCACAGCTCCATTTATATAATCTCAACAGCATAGTCCTGGAATCAGTAACAATAGTACAAAATACTTGCGTCATAGAATATGTGGTATAGTCATCCTAACGTACTGGCAGCCATTGCATTCAATGTAAGTGCGGCATTCACCTCTCGCACATTCACCTCTCTAGTCTGATCACCAGGCACCCAAGTTTATCCAGAACTTCACAGCGCAGGAAAAAACACAACACGCTTACAGTGTCGATACAAACAGGCTTTCTAGCAAAGCTCATGCTAGGCTTAAAAACACTGGAACATCCAGGGTCTTATCATATAGACCCCGGGTTCCCAACCTGTGGGTCGCGACCCCCAAGGGGGTCGCAAAGTGTTTTCTGGGGGGTCTCCGCGGTTATTTTTAGTTGCAATTATTTTTATAGTAAATGTCACCACGAAGGTTTTCAACATTTATTTATTTCAATATGGCTACACTGCAATATTCTACTAGTGGTTGTAACACTGATGTTTGATAAATGAAAGGATGTGACTTAAGGTCCACCGCTGTTTTCATACATGTTAAACATTTTATATTATTTTAATTATTTGCTATGGCGGGCCTTTTAATATTTTTTCAAATTTCCGGCGCGGCGGACCTTGATTCATTCCCTAAAAATAAAATATACAAATGCAGTGTTATCATTAGAATAAAATTCTACGTTATAAATAGAAAACTAAAAAAAAATATTCATTATGATCAAAAAGTCAATTTCAAAATTCATTTTTAATCGGTGTCTCGATGTTTGAATAACAGACTGTCGAATACGGACCGTCGGAGTAAAGGTGAGTTGCTCTCTTAACGCAGTTGAAGATCACCCCGTATGTTTTGCTGACGCCGCCATCTTCGCAATGATGTAATTCAATAATGTCCGCGATGGGCCGTCTGATGCAAGCTGGCGCGAACTTAGTTCGCCAAAAGTCAACCACCTTTAGTTGGTGCCATGATGGAAACCAGCCACTTGCTGTCGAGCGCGGGTTAGCTACTGATTGCACTTTCTAAAATCTAAAGAGCGTCAGTAGGTCGTCATCAGTCCGTGCTGTCGGTCCGCTTTCTGCATCGCTATTATCTTGGAAACATTGCCATGTTTGAGAAACTCTGCCGTGTGGTAGAGGAATCTGAAGATGAACTGGAAGAGAATCTGAATGAGGAGATTACTGGGCACCTTGAATCCCTTGATAAGGAATTTCAGCGGTTACTTCCCTGAGCTTACAGAAGAAGGAGCTGCACTGGTACGAAACCCATTCTCTGCTTCCCTGAATGTAGCCAGCATTCCCGATGAAGTACAGGATGAATTCTTGGATCTGCGGAACGATTCCTCGGCACGTAATTTGTTTTATGAAAAATTGCTGACTCAGTTCTGGTGTGCTATGTATCAGTCATATCCAAATGTCACCATGCTTGCCTTTTGAGTTTTACTTCTATTTGCCTCTACATATCTCTGCGAGAGTGAAATTTCAACGCTTCTTTATATCAAAACAAAGGCAAGAAACAGACTGAATGTTGAAGATGACATGAGGTTAGCTTTAACAAACGCTCAGCCGCGAATTTTGAAGCTGGTTGCCCTGCTGCAAGTACAACCATCGCATTAAATATTAGGTTAATTAAATATTAGGTTAGAATTATATTCTGAAAAATCTATTTTTAATGTGTTTTCTTTACCCCATTCAAAATGCCTTTTTATGCAAATGTGGTGGTGGGTCGCAGGTTACTTGGCTATTATAAATGGGGGTCGCGACTCGAAAAAAGTTGGGAAACACTGACATAGACCTCCTCTTGGAGCGGGAAAGCAAACAACGCGCATCCAAACAGTAACATATAATGGTCCATCCACTTCCAAGCGCGGGACAGGACACAACGCTCTGGTAAACAATAATATATTAAGGCTTTGTAGATACACATTATGCGGAACATCATCGCGTCAAATCCAAAATATAGTAGTCAAAATTTACATTTATTTTCACACATCTACAAGACACCAACCGTCTCCGACGACGGATGGCCACAGACTCGCCGATGACTTCTCAGTATTCTCTCTACCAGGTATGCTCACTGCATTCATTCTGCACACTTTTCACAGACGCACGTAAACCTCAATTCACACTGTACGCCCCTGAATCCTCTTCAGTCACAATACGTGCTTATAACATTAAACTTCCTTGTGACACTTCATGCTTGCGTACTTTACTAATAATACCCAGGTTACTCCATTCTTCACCCACACACATGTATACAAGTCATGTAAATTAATATTAGGCAAACACAAAGGTATGTTTTCAGGCACTCGTAAGAAATAAAGAAGTAGAACACTAGACAACAGAAAAACAACAGACGTGAGTGGCTTACCCAGGGTTCGAACCCCGTACCTTCCGTACGACAACACCGCCTAGCTATACAAGCGAATCACACTATCGGTTCGAACCCTGGGTAAGCCACTTACGTCTGTTGTTTTTCTGTTGTCTAGTGTTCTACTTCTTTATTTCTTACGAGTGCCTGAAAACATACCTTTGTGTTTGTCTAATATTAATTTACTGTTTACAGGCCTCGGGTTTCCCTTCCTTATATACAAGTCATGTCCCCAATCTGCGTCTGTTATGTTGTCTTTTTTAAAACTACTTCTGGTATTTTGTCAGTCAGCTTTGGTAATCATTCTCCCTTCCATGGTCGGACCGTGATACTTATATATCTGCCTCTATGCAAGGTCTGGTACACGAAGGGTGTTCTTTATTGCTTTTTGTAGATGTATTTTTGTGTGTGTGTGTGTGTGGATCGGGGTGAATGCGTTGTGCCGTAGTTTACAACTGGGCTGTGATAATGTCCTTGTACCATTGCCAGGATAAGGACCCACAAGGGCCCTGAACACTGCAATTATTCTCCCCCCCCCCTTTTCCACCTTTTTTTCTCCAAATATAAAACTAAAAAAATAATTGAGACAGAAAATGCATTTTATTATTTGAATTGAAATAACAATAATATCATATGTTTGATTTAGAACAGCTTCTTTCTAGATTTTATGATCGCGAAATCCATGATTATGTCCGTGAATTTAACACCAAGTAACGATTTTGCATGCTTATTAATGTAAATCTCCGATGTTTTACATTTCCTCTGAGCACTGCTGTCATGCAATTACAGATACATCTGTACTGGGCTATGCGCAACTGAACAGCTGAAAAAATGTGCGGAAATACCAGTGTTACCATCGTTACAAATCACAATACTATATACCTGAACACGCAGATCGGAATAGTCAAATTTAATTCATTCACTATTATCGTTAACAATTAATTTGAATTTTTGTTATTGTTGTTGCCCCTTGTGACGTATAATGGAAATATAGCCTACAGTAATCTGACAGCCTTTGTAATCCCGCTAGCGTTCTATGATTTGCTAGCAAAACCACGCATTTTTCTGCCTGTCTTACTCACACAAGCTTATTTTTTATCCACGCCTCTTTTCTTTGAACATAATCAAACGAAGTTGTTTACAAACTTTCGCGACTTGCCAGTCATAACAGGGAGCGAATCAGGTTTGTTTACCCACGTTTCTCACGCGAGCTGATCTGTCAATCATCGGATACCTGACAGACTGCACGTGAATAACACCGGACCTTTTGAAGTAGACACACGGGCAAAAATCTTTCCACGAGTACCTTTTGAAGTTCGTACACAGAGTGAAGGCGGGGAAAACACGAGCTCTTTGATCTTCAGAAGCGGGCAAAATCTTCGAGAACCCCGTTACACTGATTTAAGTCTGTAATGGCGGTCTAACGCCTGAGAAAGGCCGACCGGAAGCTTTTATCTGGGGAACTCATGCTTCTGATTCTCTGGTACACACAATAGTGTTAAAAGTAGCATCATATATAGATCAGAGAACCATGATGATATATAAACTGTGCTTTCTTAAACCTGCTATCAGTTGTCACTCAGAATTTTCGGATAGTCTAAGCACGTAGCCTAGATCCATTGTGGAAGATGTGTTAATAGCATTCGTGGGGATTGTCATTCTGATGTTCTGGTAATAGAAATTAATGCTAAAGTGTTAAAGCTTTTACCATTATAATTCACTTAGAGTTCTAGCTGTTAAAACCAGTGAAATAAAATAACGCGTAGCTATTTTATACCAGTTGTTCAGTTAAAACGCCAATTTTCATCACCCGCTTCTCACACAAGAAGAGACGGTTTTAGTTGACATATATATATATATATATATATATATATATATATATATATATATATATATATATATATATATATATATATATATATATATATATATATATATATATATATATATATATATATATATATATATGCTAGGCGCGACTGATAGCGGCAGAATAGAATTCACGTTATATTTCATTTGTGTATTTATAGTAAAAAGCTAAAAAGGTAAAGGATCTTGTTACACGCCCATTGAGGCATATTGAGAATATGGTGTTAGGCCCATATTTTCTTGACCATCAGGACACTAGGGGTGATGTGGTCAGCATCACGCCGTCCGCCTTAACCTTCCCAGAAGTTGCTCTGGTACCCAGTTGAGGCTGGTTCGACCCAGGAGCCGTTTTGCGGCCTAAAAAAATCCCACCTCATCTGGGGATCGAACCATAGACCAATGAGCTAGCAGTGCACTAACCACTATGCTACCGCATAGTGGTATATACGTATAAGACAACCTATATATACTATACTTACTTATAGTAAGTGACTATTATTTAATACCATAAGATGACCAACAGACGCCGACAATTTAATAGCTATTAACGACAGGCGATATTTACGTAAGTGCGTGTATGGACAATTAAATAATAATTGACATTGTACACTGATTGTTAACGCGTGCGTAAGGGGTGGGGAGGGTTGCATACCTTCATCCGACCTGAAATCGCCGTGCTAGCGAAAAGCTGACCGTATAGGTGTAAAGAAAGTCACCGTGTGCCTTTTAAATTTAATCAGGACTGACGGAGTGGAGAAGAGATCGTCTTGTCCCCGTCCGTGTGCGTATATGTAGCTATATAGAATAGTAGCATTTTTCCATAATGTTTTTTTATTCTTCGCAGACCTGATCAAGGGCGTCCAGCGGTCTTTTTCATCATTTACTGAATGGTCAATTTTGTCTCTTTCTTGGCTTGTGCGTCCCCAAGTTTATTTGTGAACAGGATTGGCCAAAGATATACGAGAAACATTTTAACTTGTAAATTTAACTGGACTTACAAAATACTGCAATATTTTTACAAATTTATCAGCCCACTGGGGTTGTGCAGAAAAATAACATTATCTGACGACTGACAGTCGTATTCAAATGTATCATCCAGAATTTACGCTGTTTCAGAATCGGCACTCACCACAGAGCCAGCCGATAGGATTACCATCATTTATCGATTGTAACAGTTTTAGCAACCAGATATTTCCCAATACAGGAAGTATTTTCCTCTGTTTACTGTGAACCCCGAGATCTCGGTCTCTACACTAACTATTCTAAGTGACATTTGTTCATCCAGGAATAAACTACCAAATTTGGCGTCCACCTCCTTAATCTTATTTGTTAGGGGATGGACTGGGGCTAATTTGGAAGATTTAAAAAAAAACTGGAAATTTTATATTCAGGATAATTGTATTTCCAAGGGATATCACCAAGAGTAGGTAAGCGTGACTGAGTGGGCCACTGTATGATAGAGAGAGTGAATAATTTTCTTTGTTACAGGAATTGTACCAATCTGGATTTTGCTTAAAATTGCTTACTTTACTCAATAGCATCTAGTAGGAACTTTGTTTTTCTTTACTGTCTATTCTGTAACATAGTGCTAACCTTTGACCTTTGGGTTATTAACTTTTTTGGGTTCTTTTTCTCAATAAAGGGAGGGCACATTTATTCTGTTATTTCCTATGTATGTAAATGTGATTTTATTTGATCTTTTTTTTTAGATATTTGATGTTGTCAAGTTTAATGATAATAAACAACAAAAGAAACTTAACTTTGTGTGTTGGTCAGACCCATATCCAATTAACCGTAGTTTTTCACGTTTGTGTGTCTTGTTGTCACATAGCTGTGTGTGTGTGTAGTAAACTTATATTTATATATGAGGAGGGCAAGGTTGTTTTATACTAAATTATAATCGTATAGATAGGCTGGAATAGAGAAACTTACTTATTGCAGAGACATATACTCGTATTCACCCGTGAAATCTATTTCTCACACCTTTATTTCTCACGTACTTATCACCATCCACTCTACTCAGACGGAACCTAAAATAACTCTCAAACCTATCGGTACGACACCTCTAGATGGCTGGTGCGCTAAGCACATGCATATTGCATTGTGCTTTATGGGTAATCCTGCACTAGCTTGTACCTTAACTGCCTTGCGGAATCATAAAAACAACGGAGTGGACAGCTTGCTAGAAGCGTTAATGGAAACAAGCAATAAATATTACTCAGTGAAAGCATAATGGATACATTCTTTCTGTAAGATGGATTGGAAACGTGAGACCAGGCATTCTTGTCAAAAATGAGATAACAAAAGCAAACTGAAAAGAGGATAAAAAATGAGGAGATTAAAATAATCATAAAATGTTTGAAATCAAATATCCACAGTCGGATAAAACCACTGCAACTACCACGTGGATGTGTTGGTGCAGGCTTCCTGTAAGGGGGCAGATGTAGGGGAGTGGTTTTATTCTCCAGAGGGAGCAAACAAGGGAAATAATAATGAAATAGTATTGCTCCGTGTAGTTCGAGGGAGTCTCAGATGGGACGAAGAAAGAAAGAAAGACCAATGCTGTCTTAGGGATATCACAAGATTCGACTAATGTGAGTTTGTGCATGGGACTGGCAACGTTATCATGTATAATAAATTGCTACAGTCACATCCGATACAGGAGCATGTTCTTTGAAGCTGATGTTAAGCAAGGGGTCTAATCGCAGTGATGGTATCATGCCTGCGTAATGAGCAAAGAAGGGGATACCTTAATATTACTTCTTTCCCAAGAAAGGACTGAGCCGTAATTTTTTCAGGCTGAGAACCAGGCTTTACAAACTTAATTAAATACCATTTAGTCAGCAGGTTTACAACTCGGCAGATACGTGACTGTGCTTAAGGCACAGTGAAAGATGTCAGGGTATCATTTTAGACTCACCGTCTGATTGGCAAAGGGGTTAGAAAGTGTACCTCTCGCAGCAAAAGTATCAGTTTCCAGATTCGAAACCTGGTAGCATCACGCTGCAGCCTACCCAGCTGTAAATGGTACCTGACTCTGCTCTTGAGTTAGGGAAGGCTAAGGCAGTGAGTAAGAGAACTGGTCGCCCCACCTCATTAATCTGGACATAGTAAAGTGACGTCTCTAACACTTCGTTTCTCTACGGCAGTATCTGCTATAGGACTACTGTAACATTTTTATCCTGTTAGACAGTGGCGGTTTTAGGTTGTACGAAGCCCTAGGCAAGCGTGAACTTGCGTGACCCCTCCCTTTAGATAAATTCCTGTCGTATCCGACAAGCATATATCCGGTCATGGACTTGAACTTGAGACATGACGGGTTCACAGCAAAAGTCAAAGCCGTAGAGGTGGGTGCAAGAGGTCTGGTGGCTTCCTCGGTGTATGATCTTTTGAAACAATTGGAAAGTGAAAGGCTAGTCAAGAACGAGGGCACTTAAGAGGCTCGATGAAACGGCAGAAAGGGCATTGTGTTGGCTATGAGGTAACTGCAAAGGGCTATGGAATACAGGACACTGATTATACAACATAGTGGTTACTTTCACAATTACTTCAAGCTGGCAGCATGGATAAAACCAGGATTCAAGTTGAAAGTTGCAACCAAGGAGTGCGTTCAATTCCCAGCGCAGGCGGGATGACAACAGGAGGCGGACACTTAGGAGTCATGACAAGCCGAAACACTTGTCTGTGACGGTATTGCCTCCCCTGCTTTGCAGTAGTGGTCCAACAGTGGCCAAAACTCAAGAGTATCTAATATGGGCTTCAAGGGTGCCTACCTTCGCACAAGATTACTCTTGGCAGATACGTAGATAGAAGGTTAATGACGCTTCTACCATAAAGTAGTGTTCACAAGATATTCAGATAAGCGAAAACAATGCTGCGTTTGGCTCAGCACGTTAATTCTAGAATCTGCCGACTACTTTTGTGAAGGATTAAGCAATGGTTTATGTTAGCTCGGTTACCTCTGATTAACTCGGGAATTCTATAATTCTGGTATAGCTCTGTTTAGAGTGTGTGTAGTAAATTGACTGAGACAAACATGCAGTAACTTTAAAATGACGAAATCGAAGTTAAATTTGTAAATTTCCAAATAACAAAATTTAATAATCACTTAAGTTTTAATAGTTTGAAAATAATTTGAATAGTTATGGATCAAGAAAAGTTATCATCACGGTCGTGATAGGAGGTAACTGTTTTTTACAAGAAGTTCAAGTGGCAGCATATATTAGCAGCTAATGACGGTTCTGCTCCTTCTGATGGGTTGGTTCTTTTTATACTGCTCACACTCGTCGCTGGTCAAGGTTGTCGGGTGTAGCTAGTTTCCCAGAAATGTCAGGGAGAGTCTACAAAGTTGGTCCTTCGTCTTAAATCTCAGGGCATTGTTCCCTTCTTGTTCCAGAGATAGTACTTTCTGCTGGTACCACCAATAACTATGGTAAAGAATAGAAACGAAACGCTCTTCTGAGTATTGCGTTTTCCAACCCATGGTTATGGGTCCCTATCTTCCCGGTCCACCATCCCATTTAACTCAGAATTTACCCTCGATGAGAATTAAATTTAATCCCTCGGGATAAAACTTTCTTTACATTTAAATTGAAAAGCTTTAGCTTTACATTACATTCAAATGCAAAGTGTAATAATTTAGATAGAGTATGTTTACATTTACATCTCCGCGGATTTGAAAAGTATGAAACATCCACTACTTTTAAAATGAATATTTTCACATAGACATTTACACTGGTTTGAAACTGTAAGTACTATACTTAGAATGTACATAACTTCTGTCATCTTTCCCTCCCTGCTCCATATGGAACCTGGGACCACTTTATGCTTTTAGTTCTATTTACGAAACTAGCAATAAAGCAATCACCAGCCCTTGGCAGTGGTAGTTTATGAAATCATCATTCTATACGCTGAGGTTGCCAGCCTCAAATGACTGCGACATCCACTAGCGATTTTCACATATTAAATTTCACATGGTAATATGCATATATATGTTAGTTCACATATTAGTAATATAAAATGTAAAATCACAACTTACGCTTATCCTGGCTCACATACTTTTTGCTCAGATGAATAAAAGAGACTTGAATCGGCCTCTTACACGCGTCTGTGGTGTTGTTAATTTAATAAGTGTCTCTGACTTTGTGTGTTTCCTTCAGTTTCCTCAGACACCGGCTTTCCTTATTAAAATGATAGAGAACTCCTGAACTGTTTTTGCAAGCCCTGATAAATACTCAAATAAAAGGTGTCCGGTCTGATAAAATGGAATTCTGAATTCTAGACTTCACTCTGGCAAGGTTTGGTGTCTTGGCAAGCGATTTTCACAACAGTTTTGACTGACTGAAGCGTGAGGTTATATTCACTGCCTTTCCACGCATTCGTTGTTATGAAGCTCAAATGATCAGCCAATCTGATTTGAATATTTTGCATGACTCAGCTAATGCAAAATTTCAAACATTACTTTTCTGAAAATGGGCTGCAAACATCAGATTGATGGGCAGACGAGCTCACAGACATATCGGTAACCTCACACGACAATGTGTGTAAGATTGAACAAATTATTACTTTCTCTAAAGTAATGTCTTATCTGTTGCTTGAGCACACACAACATCCATCTCTTTACACCCGATCCTTATCAGTGATTAAGCAGATTGCGCCGGGCGATGTACTTATTAATCTGTGTACTGATATCGGCCGCGCCTGCGATTAACCAACTTGGTTGTCGATAATGGTCTCTCAGCGCTCCTGCAAATGTTTAGTATTATCATCCACAAGGAGTGTCAGATAAACAGACAAAACACAATATCAAATATCTGCTACTTAGTAGTGAAAGAAAGTGCGACAATTGAAAGCACGCAATAAAATCCGTACCCCAAATGTATCGATTACTGCCGTAGTAAAACAGAGATTAGGAAGAAGAAGGGGTCGCTCCAGTCCATTCTGTGACATTGTCTGACGCGTCTACATCTGATGATCAGATTGCCTCCTGTTGTATTGCTTTTTACAGCGTTTCCTATCCTTATGTGCGAGGCCCGTAAAAGTGCGAGGCCCTAGCTAAAAGCCTACATTTGCTATGCTTAAAAACTCCCCTGTTTTTAGAAAGCCGGTTCCAGAAGTAAAGCAGACTGACTAGATCAGGGGTAGGCAACCCAGGAGGTTGGGGATTTATTTTAAAAACACTGAGTTCTCCAAAGCTCTACCTTAACAAAATCATGTCTGTTTTCAGGTTTCAAATTATCTGGAATAAATCCAACCTCTATGTAACATTTATCTCTGCCGCACGACTTACTTCCTGCTATCCCATCAACAGAGCTCTGGAAATTAAAACTAAATATTTTACCGAATTTTAACTTCAATGCAAAGAAAAGATGGCTTTTATACAGTTCGCAAATAAAGTGAATTTTAGTAACATAACTTGCAGGTTTTCACTGAGAATGCGGTGAAAGTACTTTTAACCCTGAGGAACGCCGCGAGTTAAGTGCCGATGAGAGAGTGCTCGTCTGAAACTAACACTGGTTTAAAATAATTGTCTTCCCCTTCTGTCACCTAGAGATCTACCAAGTGATGTTGTGGGATCTACCGTTAGATCAGGATCGACGATTGCCGACCCCTGGACTAGATGGTCCTTATCATTTGACGGAGAAACTCAGTGGCGATGACAGAAGCCTGGGACAGATCAGCCATGTTTATGAGAGAGGGGGATGTGGTTGTCTGAAGGTGAACGACGAAGAACAACTCTCATGCCCCCCCCCCCTTTTTTTTTCCCCACTTCTGTGTTCCCGCAAGATTATGCTGTTCGTCTGCAACAAACCAGCTAGCTATATTCAAGGGCCTTAAATATGCTTCCGGCGTCAACGTGTATATGGAATTAAAAGTAATATCCGGAAGATAGACAAAGACTTTAAGGATTTTCTAAGATGCCTTCATTCCTCAATGTATGATATTATTTGTACAAACAAACATCAACAAACACAACCACACACACAATGCATATTCAGATTGCGCGCGGTTTTTATGTGGATATTGTGACATGCTTTTGCAGTTCTCTTGTATTGGAGACGAAAATATAATATTTTGCAGACGTGACAATCTAGCAAGTGAGCACTTTAGCCGCCATGACGATGGGACATTATGATGTATAATAATAATAGGATGAAGTGGGAAATGTGATACGTGGAATTTACTAGAAAGGTGGCATCACCGTGAATGTCGGTTCTTTTGTTCGGCGCAGGATCCTAATATTGTGAAACAGAGTAAACATATGAGAAACAGAGTAAACATATGAGAAACAGAGTAAACATATGAGAAACAGAGTAAACATATGAGAAACAGAGTAAACATATGAGAAACAGAGTAAACATATGAGAAACAGAGTAAACATATGAGAAACAGAGTAAACATATGAGAAACAGAGTAAACATATGAGAAACAGAGTAAACATATGAGAAACAGAGTAAACATATGAGAAGCAGATTGAAAAATGATGACATCAGAAAACGTGCAGGTACTACATCCTGTATCAAGTATATAGAGAGACAGAAAATAAAGTGGTTTGGTCATAAGAGAATGGAGCCTGATAAGTTACCACTACGCGCCTACAACAGAAGATTTGGTTTCAGAGCACAGGGAAGACCGAGAGGCGGATGGATAGATAACATCACACACACTTTACAAACAACATGGGCTCTCCGCAGCTAGTGTGACATACGTGGCTCAAGAACACAAACGACGTAGATCGAAAAAATAAAAGTAAGGCTAGTAAGATCAAACATAAATTTTCATTATGCTTCTCACTTACTTACTTAGTCGTTCCCCTTCTACCGTGAGGTGTAGAGGTTTGGAAGAGAGAGCGCCAGACTATCCTATCGGCTGTCTTCCTCCTGGCCTGGTTCCATTCTAGTCCTCGGTCCTTCAAAGATTGTCTAATTTTGTCCTCCCAGCGGACTCTGGGTCGTCCTCGGGGGTCTGGATCCTTGGCTCTTTGTTTCCCATGCTTGTCGTGGTATCCGATCTTCTCCCATTCTGCAGACATGGCCAAACCATCTTAATTGGGACTGTTCTACTTGGGTCTGCAGGGGGTAGGATTTAAGGCCTTGACGTATCGTCTGGTTGCGTACCATGTCTCTTCTTGTTACTTCAACCACCTTCCTCAGATACCTCATTTCTGAGGTTTGGATCTGGCTTTTATGGGTTGTAGTCAATGACGTAGGCGATAATGTCTATCCACAACTTTCTGTCTCCAATACTGTTTATTAGATCTGTTGTTGACATCTGTCCATGCCATGACATCAGACTGTCCAGTATCTCATCTTTTTGTCATCCTCTGTATCTCTTTCTCCTCAGTATTTCCTGTTGACACGATTTATTCCTGCTTTATTCTTCTCCTCATAACATACTCAAAGAAAGTAGACTGCATCCTTTTAATGACGCTTTTCTTCATCAACCTTCAGCCCCCCCCCCCCCCCTTTCCCCCCGAGCAAAGGCTTTCAACAAACTTATGCCAAGTCTTCCTGTCCCGTGCTACCAGCCAAAGGTCTTTCTGTAACTTCTTCAAATCCTTTTTTTTTTTTTTTTGGGGGGGGGGGGGGGGGGGCTGGTTGGAGTGGCTAAGCGGTATGGCGTCCGCCTCGAGTTCTTCTAGAGGTACCGTGTTCGATTCCCAGTTCAGGGAATATAATTTATGGAAATTTTTTTTCAAAACCAGTGGTCCTAATGATGTCATACTCCCCCCTGGTCTCCTGGGTAGTGTGATCGGATGCCAAGTCTTTTCGGATAAGGGCGAAGACATAGGAGGTCCCGTGTGAAAGTTGTGCGCGTTAAAAATCCTACGGCAGTTGGAAATCGTAAAGAGTAGGCCTATCCGGCCACAAAAATATTTATAGAATGTGTGATTCCTATATATACACATTGGGATTCTCGCGGGTGCTACGGAGTTCGTGCACTGTGCTGAGGTCCTCCTTGTGTGATCTAAGGGAGGAGATCGGAGCACTGATGGAGTAGTCCGTGCACAATGAAGATAGTCCTTAAAAACCAAACTTCATATCCTTCGTCCGTCTCCAGTTCTCTTCCCCGTGTGTTCTTTAGCCTCCTCTTACCTCTCTTCCCTGGGGATTCTAGAATAAGGGCTGCCTAGTGATACTACAAACAGGCTTCCTTAATGTATGCCTATCCATCTCCTGTGTCTTCTACTCATCTCTTGTGTCTTCTACTCATCTCCTGTGTCTTCTACTCATCTCTTGTTCCACTGGTGCTTCTTTCTAATGTGAACACTTAGTTTCCTTTAAGGCGTCGGCTTCTTTACGCATGATAGACAAATTTAGAATGCTGTAATTTGAAAATTACAGAATTAGAAGTCAGAAACCTAGTATTGTGACGTATCATTTTTTTTTTGTTGTTGTTCGGTTTTTGCCTTCTTCTGGCGAGGCGCGTTCCTTTCAACCTGTTTGGTTATATCAGAGCGCATTACCATCCAAAATAAAAGTCAACTCTGTTGACTGCTAACCCGATCAGCTTTGATAGATACTAAGTCCTGAATAGGATTAACATTATCTATCTGCTAGCATAAAGCCCTAAAAAGGACTCGCCAGCTTTTGTCTTTTCCAACTGCTCTTTATTCATATAGATCATCAATGACATGTGCATTCTCAAGGTGCATATATAAATAAAACATACACATACATATTTTGAACATTCTCTTGCATTCGAGCATTTATGTAGATATGATGAAAAAAACTTTCAGATCAAGAGAAAAATGTGCAAATTAAAACAAGGGTGGTGTATTTTACACACACAGTATATTACATAGTAAAAACACACACACACTCTCTAAAAAAAAACGATATGAAGACGTTAGGCTATCAGAACATAGGTGCCAGGAGATAAGATGGGCGGACTGGGGCGATAGGCGCACTACTGAAAGTCCCAGGTAGGAGAGTAGTCAGTCCGTGTTACGGCTTTTATGCTTTGTTCCCAGTAAGTGGGCTGATTCATATTAAGATACAATAGTTGAGCACACAAACGAGTTGCCTCTCAAGAGGCTAGCACGCACTGACACGAAGAGAAATATAGAAGCAAAGAGAGGAAGTTTTATAACGTTTAGGCATCAGCTTAAGTAGGAGAAAGCAGAGGAGTGTTGCTGTGTTGTACAACAGAAGTAGGTGCAATTGACAAAGCCTTTTGCAGGAAGGCATTTAAATGTATCTGCGAATTAAAATGGCGGTACCTGAACACTGCTAAGTTCCTAAAATTCCAAATTAAATATATGTATTGTGACAATAACATGAGCAGTTTCGTTTCTGTGTCTGGTGTTGTTCTTGGGATTGTGTTTAGCATAATAGCTCTGCAAATGTCTACGGTTTGTTTCGTGTGTGAGGCAATCATATCTTGCAATGCTTTCCTCATAAGTGTGACTGTACTGCACGTGTAATAAATATGATCCTCAGTTTCTTGTATGCGTGATTTGCACAGCTGACATTGTGACGTTTGCTTGGATCTGTGAGCTTGTCGTTCTGTTGTTGGTGTCATGTCGTATATGAGTCTAAAGGTCACTTCTCTTGCCTTAGCAGTGATGTAAGGGTTGTGTAAGTTGGTGAAAGTGTCCGTGTAATTTGTTTTGAAGTATTTATGTCCTCTTTTAATTCTGAGATGTAGTGGGGGTGCTTGTAGTTTGACTAAATGTTTGTAGATTACATTTGCTTTCTGGTGAATTGAGTTTCCGTGTCCGTGAATGGCTTGTATGCAAGACTTATAAAATGATGGTAGTGGGCCGAAATGGTATGGCATTGCGTTGTTCAGTGGTCTCAGTTTGGCGAGCCTGAGCCCCATGTAATAGTGTGCTAGCGTGTGTTGTTCTGGGTGTCTAATGATGTTCCCTACATGTTTAATTCTAAGTGCCTGGATCTTTGTTTCTATGTCCTGGAGTGCAATCCCTCCTTGTTTCTTTCCTTGTATAAGTGTCTTATGTGTTATGCTGTAGACTTTCAATTTTGACATACCAACAAACAACATCAAAATCTACGGCATCACCTTTCCTTCGCACCCAAACCACACACACAAAGACATGTGGCAGAACCTGACGTCACAAGTAACAGACATGCTACATAGTTACAAATTCAAAACCACAACAATTTTTGGACGAAGCTCGATTGTAAACACTTTTATCATTCCTAAATTACTATACGTAGCCACAGTTTTCGACCCCTCGAAACAGACCATTACTAAGGTGACCATATTTTCAAAACCCTAATCCGGGACAAAATAGTAGATTTGACCTATTTCAGTGCAAAAAATCGGGACAACAGGGTAAAGAAAAGGTCAAAAGTCGGGACATGTCCCGGATAAATCAAGTTGATGTCAATTTAAAATAATATACATTTTATAAATACATTTGAATAACATTGAATAACATACATTTTACTGTATAAGTTTAACTACTTAAACTAATAAGAGAGAAAAACATCAATAATCTTTACTTAAGGTGAAGCTGACTTACTGTACTTTTCAGATGAGTGGATTTTTATTAATAGGTCCTTCTTTGCAAGCAGCATCTTAAAAAAACTCGACACATGTTTCCTCACAGTTCACTTTGGTTGTCAACATAGCTTTCAAAGTTTCAACACCTAGCTGTGTTTTATCACTTGCCCATAAGCTGTTCATCAAAGAAAACACTCTTTCTGTGGCAGCATTTGTTCCAGGTAGACAGAAAAAAAATTCTGCCAACTTCAAAATATTTGAAAATGTCACTTTATTGTTTTTGAAGTGGGAAACCATTTCAATCCAACGTTGTGGTGGCAATGTTTTTTTGGCACTCCATTCACTAATTTTCTGAGAAGTAACAAACTGCTTCATATAGACATATTCGTCATAAATTTCAGTTTCTGTAAAGTGGGCTGAAGGTAATGTTTGAATCACTAGTGATGATGATATCTCAGTATCTGCCCAAACTGGTATTCTGTTCAGCGTTACTCAGCTGTAGGATTCTAGGTCTTGAAAATTTTTTGCAGCCCATTTATTCAAATAATTGAAAGCTGTTTCATAGAACGAAGAAACGCTAGCATGAAACTTTTTCACATCCTCCTTTGGAAGTCCTTCCATTTCCAGCTTTTCAAGGATTAGCTTAACTCTTGATGGCAAGAAACAGTCTTCCAGTTTGGACTTCAAAATAGTTGTCAACCTGTTGATGCTGTCAATGACTTCAAACACAGTGACCGTCTGTCCCTCTATTTTTTGCACTGCTTCGTGGAATGGAGAGGCCTGACTGTGAACAAAAACAAGCCATGCCTCAGATAGAGGATTTTCAAAGAATGTCTGTATAACAACTGGTTATATGTCTTGAGATTGAAAATATGATTTTAGAGGCAGGGACACCTGAAGAACCCTTTCAACAGCAGACAGCAGAGCAAGCCACCTAGTCTGAGCATAACCTAAGATCATCTGGAAGTCTGTTTCCACAAACTGGCAAAACTCCTTGAGTCTTTCAACTCGTACTGTGATGATTTGAAGAGTAGATACATTTTAGCAATAATCAGCTTGACATCAACAGGCAGTACATCTGCAGCTGTTCGAACAGTGTTGTGGAAAATATGACCTGCACACCCAACTCCTATAAGAAAATGTCCAAGGTTTTCTTGCAGTTTTTTGAAAACATTGTTCTGTTCTTTCCTTTCAGCGCCTCCAAAATTGGAATTTGTGTTGTCTGCGCATAATCCAACTACTTTCCTGTCTAAACGATTTTCAGTTATGCAGTCATTAAGAAAACTACAGATGTTTCACCTGGCAATGACTTTAACTCTAATATTTTAATTTTCACTCCATTACTGTGATCAAAGTATCTGACAAGCAAAGGAAAAATCTTGAATTCTTTGTGGTTGGATGCATCTGTCAGTACAGAAATAAATGTAGACTTTTCTAGGTCACACCTTAACTCATTTAGAATATGGGTGCCAAGACATTTCGAATAATGGCTTCTGTTTTCGTACGTGCACATGCAAATTTTGGCTCTAAAGTAACCTGAAGTAATTTTGATGTGCAATCCATAGACCTGAAAGTATGATTGTGTAGCACTGTATGGTATGCAAAGGCGCCTTCTATAGCAGCTAATTGCTCTTCTTGGTCACCAATTTTATCAGCTCTGAAGAAAGTGGTTAACGACGAGCTTGATGCAGCTGTAACGACGGCTCTCTTATGTTTCTCACTGCTTATGTGGTTCTTAACTCTTTGACTCCGCAGTTATTTTTCACCCTGTGCCGTAATTTTAATTCATGATAGACTAAAAACAACGCTCATAGAGTTGTTTTGGCACGGATGTGAAATCTGACCAACGCTCTGAGCGTTGTTCCGGAGTCAAAGAGTTAATATCACCACGTCCACTATGGCTTATCGAAAACCCGGAGGCACATATATTGCATCGTACATTGAAGTTTGATGTACTCTTTTTAATAAACGGATATTCCTTTTGTAAATCTTCATTGAAACTGCATTTACGCTTTGGTACCATTTTCTTACAACAATAACAAAATATGCACAAATAGTTCACCGTTTAAATTAAATAAACGTATATCGTACGCAAAATCTTGGTACTTTACCACTACCTAAAATTTCAAATAACTGCGAATATCACATTGGAACTACAAAACTAATTCGCGGTCCTGACAACCTCTTGTGCTGTTTCGGCGCCAGTTCACTAATAATTAAAAATTCCCTCAAGTCAGCCACGGAATAATAATTTTTTTTTTAAATCTGTGAGATTTATGCCAAATTTGCAAATTCGTCCAAAACCGGGACAAATTGGCGTCCCGGATTGCATCGAAAAAAAGTCGGGACTAATTATCAAAAATGGTCGAAAACCGGGACGTCTGGTCATCTTACCATTACAGACATAAACAAACAGATCAGAAGATTTATTTTTAGTCGCACAATCTACAGGACTCGCCAGCTACGCCAACGCCCGAGCTTGTTGAGGTGACTGTTATCGTAAGTATCAGTTACAGTGCAATACTCATAAAGTACTCTGGTGACAGACTTACGCCATCGCTCGTATTTCTCCAGTTCCTACCGCCTCAGGCGTCTGAATTATTTCTTGTTTTATTTCGCTATCGTGCAACATGGTTAATTTATGGAAGAATTTTTAACTGTTGCTTTTAATTTGTCAGTTGTTATCGCACTGTGTAACATATTTTTCTCATGCCATATCAAAGTTCAATTTCAGTACCACTTTTTTTATGTCCCTTGACTTTTACATGATATTGTCCCTTGAAGGATATTGTCCCTTGAAGGATATTTTTGTCCACACGTTTGATCTTGGTATGTGGCCATACCATGTCAGCTTTATATCTTTCCTGTTCTGAGAATGTCTTCGTGTGGTCATGTATCATTATGGGAAACTCTATACAGAGCGATACCAGATTCGATCTGATCATTATAAGATTTCCACCCGTCGGGTAATGTTTCGCCCCCTAATCTCCTTTATACTCTAAGGTGGGCGGGTCCAGTTGGGTCATGACCCCTATCAGCCGCCTGTTGTCTTGTGCAGATAATTTAATCCACTCCACCTTCGTTGCAGCATTCAACTCAGTCACTCCTGTTTTTGCTGCCAGCTGCAGACAATCGTGAAAGTAACCCTTACGTTGAAAATAACTAGATACACCTCACAGAAGATCTTGATGTACTAGTGATGGAACAACATAGGGATGTACAGCTGGAGACAATCGTGAAAGTAACCCTTACGTTGAAAATAACTAGATACACCTCACAGAAGATCTTGATGTACTAGTGATGGAACAACATAGGGATGTACAGCTGGAGACAATAGTGAAAGTAACCCTTACGTTGAAAATAACTAGATACACCTCACAGAAGATCTTGATGTACTAGTGATGGAACAACATAGGGATGTACAGCTGGAGACAATAGTGAAAGTAACCCTTACGTTGAAAATAAATTACTGTCCTGAATTCCATTGCCCGTTGCAGTCACTATCTGTTGATCCGTTATATGATCTGTGTTTGACCAGTGTGTTAAGTGGCCTCAAAGGGGAGCAAAGAATGGTAACACTGTAACCTACCATATGTAGGGGCTACTAAGGAGGGTTGGACATGGGACTGGTTATTCCATCCTGTAAAATATGTTTAGCCACAAAAACTTCAACAAGTAACATGGAAAGGAAGATACGGAAAGACCTTGAGACTGGCGCGTGTCTGTTGAGGGGTCGTCCACATATATGGTGGTGGTGGTTGGGGGTGTGAGGAACAGCGTTTTTAAATAAATTGACGTCACATAAAATTACGAGAGATGATCGCTTCTTCTATAAATGGTGTTGGATATAAAAATATAAAAAGATATTTGTAACTGTCACAGGTTATCAAACCCAAGTTTCTTTCTTGTGTTGAAGCCGTTTATTCAAATGATCGTATGAGTGGAAGTACATTACAGGGGTGGTAAAGTCAGAGTCGAAACAATTCTCACTACATCCTTCAATAATGTGGCCGGCTTCTGTCTCTAAGGTCCTACGTCATCTCTCTTTTTTTTTACGTCATCCGTTTCCACCTCACTAGGTATAAGCCTCGAGAGTGCAATTCCCACTCAACTTCCCATACTCTCGATTTTGCGTCATCATCAAATATGTGTCACAATATGCTGTGACATATTCACCCCTGGGCTCTTCAGAGAAAATGTGGCTTATAGCAACATTTTCAATAGTCCTCCTAAAAAAAAAACAGAATCTAAACACAACAACATAATTATATAGCTCCCCTTTCCTATGGAAAATTGGAACTATTAACCATTAATGTCAACGAATGCCTTCAACATATAATTTAAAGTCAACATTTTCCAAAAAAATTGCGTTAAAGTACCAAATATATGACCCCTTTTCCTATCTTCTTTCACTCGTTGCCACCTAAACAAGTTCAGCCCTCGACTGACACTCGTCTAATTCTGTACTTAGTGTACCCATTGTATCTCTACCAAGGAACACAACTCCCACAGGTTTTGACACTCGTCTTGCTCCCTGTTTCTATAGTTAACATCTGTCCTTCTGCCATTTTGTCTAGGTTATCACCCCTCGTTCTGCTAGGTGTGCACCTGTAGCGGAAGGTTTTATATGTGTGAGATGATAGTGCTAGAGTAGAAATAGTATTCTCTCCAGAATGTGTGAGGTCCCAGTGACAGAGAAGTACACTGGTATCACTCGATAGTCACGGCTGTGAAAGTATCTGGACTGAAAATATTCAGAGAACAGTCAGACCTTACTGCGCCACCTCCGCTATGTGACCACCTGTGATATAATAAAAATTCAACCAAACTCAGTATCAACTATATTGAATGAATAAAGCTGGTGAATACAATTTATATCCTCTTTATTTACATCTATCTAATTGTGGTGATTGTGTGTGACTGGTGATACAAAAGTTATATTTATACAAAACCAAATTGGCGAATTCAATTACAGTTTTTGCAAGTTAAACTAAAATGTCATTTCTTTAGACTCTTCCAATTAGTTGGGTAATAGACTTCTTCACTGTCTTATTCACTTTATAACTTTCACTAGTTTATCACGCAAATTGTCATCACAAAACTCTGCTTGACAATTATCACTTCTTGGGTGCACGATTGTCACAAATATCACTCATCTGTTTAGTTAATCAGTGTTCATATGAGATGTACAGCTTCAGTAGGTCTTGCTTCTACCAATCCAGACACTGCCGGGGCGATTCGCATTGATCATCGAGCAATTCTTGATCATTGACCTCTGACTTTTGGTTGACAAGTATGAACCTGCAGATAATTGTAGGATATGTGGCTATTTGTGGATAATAATTACCACATTCCTATTGTAGATGAGATGAATTTGTTTTCAGATGTATGCGTGAAAATGCGTGATTATGGATCAGTGACAAGACAGGTGTCTACTGTGGAACATTTTATAAAATCAAATAATTCAAAATAATATGTACACACATATATGGTATGAGGTTATAGTATCCCCCTGCCTGACACGTTAGCTCTGTAAAGTACAGTAACTTGAAGACAGATTGAATAAGCCCTGATAATGATTGTTGGTAGTCCTGAAAAGAATTGTTATTAGTCCTGTGCTAGCCCTGATATGGACTCAGTCACGGTGGTTATATTTCGGGTTCCAATCTTCAACAATCCTATCAAGTAATCAATTAATATGCATGATACTTTCATAACATAAAGATTAAACAAATCCTGAAATAAAAGTTGTAATTACTGTATTATTTTACATAGTAACTTTACATACCCTCGCAGGATCTAATTAAGATCAGTAAAGACTGGCTTTAGTGGAGTAACAGAACTGCCTGGCTGCAAATAACAAGATATTGGCCTCTGCACGTTCCTCTCTCTCCAGCCGTTGTCCTTCTGTCTTGCTTCGCCGTACAAGTGAATTTGAAATCATTTCCGTCCGCCCTTATATATGCAGCTACCGGACGTACAGGAAACAAGGCTCGCAACTCCAGCAAACTTCCCAAAAAAAGTTGTAACTTCGGGGGGTTTGTGCTAGAGGTGTTTCAAACCTTGGTCTCGTGCATTTCACCTAACCCAGTTCAAGCCTTTGGAGTTATATATTTCCGTTCTCCATGAGTTGACCTTTATATCCATATGTTGTTTTCCCATATCTGTCGTGTTAACGAATATATATTGAATTATAAATAGGAAAAACACAGCATTTCTCAATGCACGGACACTATTCTTGCGAAATTCTTCACAACTACTTACTCCCTTCTGATTTCCTTGTACCTATACATAAATGAAGATATTCCCGTCAAAAGGAGACCATTCTCATCCTTATCTATCATTCCGTTCTCCTTCCCGATCGCTAATTCTAACCATGTTTCGGACGATTATTCTTCCTTATACAATCGCCGAAGTCGTTCTATCTGACCGTGGGAAACCCCTTCTCTGATTGGCTGCCCTAGATACACACAGGAAAATACCCCTGCATTCCTTTGTACAGGCCAGCACACTGGTGTCCCACTTTTCGGTCTTCAAACATTTAACTAGGCAATGCGTAACATGCGACAGAGCCTCCCTCTCTTTTAAGCTGTAGATTTCTACAGCTAACAACTGTAAGCTTTGCCGTAGTTAATGTTCTTCTTACTCTCGTTCTATCTCAGTTGGGTGTCGACTAAGAAAATCTGCTCTTACATTTTGTTTTCCTGGATATAGATTCATCCTTTGCTATCTCTCTTTTCCCAGTTCGGCTTTTCATCCAGGCCCTTACCGCTGGTGAAATGGGGTCAGTAGGTTTCCCTTGAAGTTTACCGCCCTCTTTTCGTTGATAGTTGGTTGCGGTTTTTCCTCGCAAATTCGTAGGTGTTTGATTTTGGCTACGTGATTTGTTCTTTTTGTCCAGCGCATGGGTTTCAGACTGCAATTTAACCTGTGTGGGATATTTCCTTTCCCCTCCAGTGCAAATCTCGGGAGTACCCATGATGGCTGGTTTGCTTGTAGACTTTTGAAGACTCTTCCGTCGACTTTCTAAATCTACATGGGTGCACTCTGGACAGGAATTTACATACCGATTGATGTCTTCCGTAATACCTGGCCAGTAGTACTGGGTGGCTATTCTTTGTTTTGTGGCACCATTACCCAGGTGTTCACTCAAAGTTATGTGCCCCCAGCCTATAACCTTATTTCTATAGGTGGATGGTACAACAATTTGACCATGACTGTTCGTCCCTCTGCCAGCTTTCCTGTGCAAGAGTCCATGTTCCATATAGAAATGTCCTTTGATTGGATTGTTATGTGTTTTTGACAGTTTGCCAAAACAAGGCTTCAATGTGCTGTCTGCTACTTGAGCCTTTTTCATCTCAATCGAATCAAATTTTAATTTGGTGTCCCTCTCTATGTTCCTGGAGTCAGACCTGGTCTGGATTTCTGCCATAACCACAGGTTTTACCGGGTTTCCCAAGAAAACATATCTACGCCCCAACATCAGGGGTAAAAGGGATCATCTAACACTGCTGCATTTATCTCCCCTTCCACATAGCGACAACTGACATGAATCTTTGCTATGGGTAAAGTTAGGGGTAATGCTCCCTTTAGTGGCCCTTGAATATCTACTGTTTCTGTGGTGATTTGTTCAGGGCGCACCAGAGATGCACACACGACTGCGTCATAGGACAAACCTGTGTCATACATTCCTGTGACTTGTTTGCCATTCACAGTCACTATCTCCTGTGTAGGTGGGTGATGGAGGCTATTCTGAATCACCGTCAGTTCCTTCCTATCAGAAGTCCTCACCTGTAAGCATGCAGCATGATGAAGAGGTTTTTTTCCTTCCACAATTATCAGTGTTGTGGTTGTTCATTTTGCAGAACTTACACCATTTTTCTTCCCTTCGTGAGGGTTTATTGTTATATCCTGGAGGGTTCTTGTCTTTGTAGTCATATCTTTGGTTGTTCTTGGTTGTATTGTCCTTTTGTTCAAACTCGTTTTGGTTTTGAGGTGACTTGAAACTATCTCCCTGCTTCCTCTTGTTTCCTTGAGTCAGGGGGTGAGCCAGTTTGTGACTTTCTGCATAGATGATTATTTCATCTAATCTCTCTCTTTTATGTTCTACTAGGAATGTCTTCGTCTCAGGAGACATGGACTCCAGGAGTTGTTCTATCAACATCATCTCCTTGATCCCTTCAAAATCCTGATTGAAGTTTCCTAACTGACACCACCTCAGCAAGTAACTTTCCAACCTTGCTGAAAACTGCTGATACGTTTTTTCCTGTCTGGAGCTTAGCAGTTCTAAATCGCATTCTATAAGCTTCTGCGTTTTGTTCATAACGCACCAACAATGCTTGTTTCAAGGCTTCATAATTTTCCTGATCTTCTTTTTGCATCTTCAAGTAGACGTTATAAGATACACCTCTCAATCCCTGTGACAACTTCAAATTTCCACTTTTCTTTTTCTAGGCCATAAGTAGTGGCCAATCGTTCATATCTGTCAAGGTAATCCTCTATTCCCTCTTCTTTCTCCACAAATGGGTCCAAGTGGGAAGTTCATAGCTTCATTGGAGGTGCTTTGGCTGGCGCTGGTATCCGAATGAGATGACTTGACCTACTACCATTAGTAGTAGCCCCTGCCTGTATTTCAAGCTCTTTTAATCTCCGTTCATGGTCTCTATCACCTTGTAGCTTCCTTTCCTCATCTGTTAAAATCTTCTTTCTTCAGCCTCCAATTTCTTGGCTTGAGCCTCAACTTCCAACAGCAGCTTCTTTTCTTCAGCTTCCATTCTTTTGGCTTCTCTCTCAGCTTCTAGTCTTTTGGCTTCTCTCTCACCTTCTGCTTGCAGCTTCCTTTCCGCTCTGTCCGTATGTTTGTCCACCTCAGTTGTGAAATACTGGACGAGAGCATCTCCTGTCAAGGCCATATCTTTTCCCATCTGCATGATCGCAGTTCTGAACTTCACTAAGTCAGCCATTATATTAAGTTAAGTAGGGTATGGAAAACTTACCTAAACTTACTTAAAATAAATTATAAATGGACAACACAATTAATCGTGCAACCTTGTGATAGTCAATATTTACTAAGTACTCTAAGGTACTGTTACTGAGAAAAAAAAATCTTGTTCTAGAATTTTCAAAAAAATTTTTTTTTTTTTTTTTTTTCTCTATTTGTGGCCCAAGATAGACTAAAGATAGATGTATAGATAGAGGATGGCCCAGGATAGACCAGAATATCCCGCGATCGGGCCCCCACTGTAGCGGAAGGTTTTATATGTGTGAGATGATAGTGCTAGAGTAGAAATAGTATTCTCTCCAGAATGTGTGAGGTCCCAGTGACAGAGAAGTACACTGGTATCACTCGATAGTCACGGCTGTGAAAGTATCTGGACTGAAAATATTCAGAGAACAGTCAGACCTTACTGCGCCACCTCCGCTATGTGACCACCTGTGATATTAATAAAAATTCAACCAAACTCAGTATCAACTATATTGAATGAATAAAGCTGGTGAATACAATTTATATCCTCTTTATTTACATCTATCTAATTGTGGTGATTGTGTGTGACTGGTGATACAAAAGTTATATTTATACAAAACCAAATTGGCGAATTCAATTACAGTTTTTGCAAGTTAAACTAAACTGTCATTTCTTTAGACTCTTCCAATTAGTTGGGTAATAGACTTCTTCACTGTCTTATTCACTTTATAACTTTCACTAGTTTATCATGCAAATTGTCATCACAAAACTCTGCTTGACAATTATCACTTCTTGGGTGCACGATTGTCACAAATATCACTCATCTGTTTAGTTAATCAGTGTTCATATGAGATGTACAGCTTCAGTAGGTCTTGCTTCTACCAATCCAGACACTGCCGGGGCGATTCGCATTGATCATCGAGCAATTCTTGATCATTGACCTCTGACTTTTGGTTGACAAGTATGAACCTGCAGATAATTGTAGGATATGTGGCTATTTGTGGATAACCCTTACCATATTCCTATTGTAGATGAGATGAATTTGTTTTCAGATGTATGCGTGAAAATGCGTGATTATGGATCAGTGACAAGACAGGTGTCTACTGTGGAACATTTTATAAAATCAAATAATTCAAAATAATATGTACACACATATATGGTATGAGGTTATAGTATCCCCCTGCCTGACACGTTAGCTCTGTAAAGTACAGTAACTTGAAGACAGATTGAATAAGCCCTGATAATGATTGTTGGTAGTCCTGAAAAGAATTGTTATTAGGCCTGTGCTAGCCCTGATATGGACTCAGTCACGGTGGTTATATTTCGGGTTCCAATCTTCAACAATCCTATCAAGTAATCAATTAATATGCATGATACTTTCATAACATAAAGATTAAACAAATCCTGAAATAAAAGTTGTAATTACTGTATTATTTTACATAGTAACTTTACATACCCTCGCAGGATCTAATTAAGATCAGTAAAGACTGGCTTTAGTGGAGTAACAGAACTGCCTGGCTGCAAATAACAAGATATTGGCCTCTGCACGTTCCTCTCTCTCCAGCCGTTGTCCTTCTGTCTTGCTTCGCTGTACAAGTGAATTTGAAATCATTTCCGTCCGCCCTTATATATGCAGCTACCGGACGTACAGGAAACAAGGCTCGCAACTCCAGCAAACTTCCCCAAAAAGTTGTAACTTCGGGGGGTTTGTGCTAGAGGTGTTTCAAACCTTGGTCTCGTGCATTTCACCTAACCCAGTTCAAGCCTTTGGAGTTATATATTTCCGTTCTCCATGAGTTGACCTTTATATCCATATGTTGTTTTCCCATATCTGTCGTGTTAACGAATATATATTGAATTATAAATAGGAAAAACACAGCATTTCTCAATGCACGGACACTATTCTTGCGAAATTCTTCACAACTACTTACTCCCTTCTGATTTCCTTGTACCTATACATAAATGAAGATATTCCCGTCAAAAGGAGACCATTCTCATCCTTATCTATCATTCCGTTCTCCTTCCCGATCGCTAATTCTAACCATGTTTCGGACGATTATTCTTCCTTATACAATCGCCGAAGTCGTTCTATCTGACCGTGGGAAACCCCTTCTCTGATTGGCTGCCCTAGATACACACAGGAAAATACCCCTGCATTCCTTTGTACAGGCCAGCACACTGGTGTCCCACTTTTCGGTCTTCAAACATTTAACTAGGCAATGCGTAACATGCGACAGCACCAACGTTATTCCCTAGCTCATCTCGCACATAAGTCCGTTTTGGACCGTATTATGCCCCTATGCAAGATCTAACTATAGCCTCCATCCTGCACCTATAGCTGCTATCTCAGCCCTCTGAGAATCTCTTCATTCTCTTTCCTTACCTCCATTGCTCACCAGTATACAATGGCCTCTTCTGAATTCCAATAATTCAGCCGTTTTCTTTATAATTTCTTAATTTACCCTTTTTTCCGTTATCTTATAACTCATAGGTTCGTCACTTCTCTGTGACTTCTCAGTTTTCTCATGATTATTTAAACCATTATCTTGCGTTCGCCATCTCTCTTACTTACTTACTTACTTAGTCGTTCCCCTTCTACCGTGAGGTGTAGAGGTTTGGAAGAGAGAGCGCCAGACCATTCTATCAGCTGTCTTCTTCCTGGCCTGGTTCCATTCTAGTCCTCGGTCCTTCAAAGATTGTCTAATGTTGTCCTCCCAGCGGACTCTGGGTCGTCCTGGAGGTCTGGATCCCTGGCTCTTTGTTTCCCATGCTTGTCGTGGTAGCCGATCTTCTCCCATTCTGCAGACATGGCCAAACCATCTTAGTTGGACTGTTCTATTTGGGTCTGCAGCGGATGGGATTTTAGGCCTTGACGGATCGTCTGGTTGCGGACCATGTCTCTTCTTGTTACTTCAACCACTTTCCTCAGATACCTCATTTCTGAGGTTTGGATCTGGCTTTTGTGGGTTGTAGTCATTGCCCACGACTCGCATCCATATGTCAAGACTGGGACATAGGTGGAGCGGTATACAGCCATCTTTGTTTTCTTACCAACCTCTTTCTTGCTGAGGAATCCACGATTTATGGCCTGAAAAAGTCTCCCAGCCGCTGCGTTTCGAGTGGCCAACTCTTCTTTGATGCCTCCCTTTCGGTCTATAATAGCTCCGAGATATTTAAAGTGGTCGACCTGCTCCAGGACCTGTTCTCCCAACTTAATCTGATGTTTTCTTTCTTCTCGTGATATCACCATGGATTTTGTTTTTTGAGCTGCTTATGACCATCCCTCTCTTCTCCAGCTCTTCCTTCCAGACTTGCAGGTTGGATTGGAGATGTGCCTCTGATTTAGCAATCAGGGCAACATCATCAGCAAATGCCAGCTCCGAAATATAGACCTGTCTCATCTTCCAGTACCCCACTGAATACTTTCTTGTTCTCTCCTTACATGCCTTGATGACATCGTCCATAAGGTGTATGAAGAGGTAAGGTGATAGGATATCACCTTGTCTTACACCAGTGGTGGTCCTGAACTCTTCTGACTTATGGTTTGCTGTCCTCACATAATTTCTGCAAGACTTGTAGAAGCTCTGTATAGCATGAATCAGAGGTGCTGGAATATTCTTCCTTGCCAAACAGTCCCAAAGTTTGCTCCAGGGGACCCTGTCAAACGCCTTTTCCAGATCTATGAAACAAAGATGCATCTCACTCTTATACTCAAGGGCCTTTTTTTACTCAGCTGTCTGAGTGTGAAGATTAGGTCTTGAGTACTTCGGTTTGCTCGGAATCCGCACTGGACCTCATCCAATTGTGGCTCAGCTAGGCGTCGGAGTCTCTGCTCTAGGATTCTAGAGTAGATTTTACCAGGGACACTGAGAAGGGATATGCCTCTATGGTTTCCACAATGTCGATTGTCACCCTTTTTGAAAATTGGTGTTATGATGGCAATCTCCCAATCCTTTGGTATGGTCTTGTTGCACCATGCTGCCTGTAGGACCTTTAAGAGTAATAGGTCGCCTGATGCTCCCATGTACTTAACCATTTCTGGTGTTATATCATCATGCCCTGCTGCTTTGCCCATCTTGATTTTCTCTAGTGCTGCCCTCAGTTCTTCCATCTTTATGTCATCTTCACCATCATTGGTTTCCTCTTCTGTGTCAGTGGTTATCATTTCTGATGCTTCATCATGCTCACCATCCAGGAGTTCTGAGAAATATTCTTTCCATCTTTCCATTACTTCCTTTGGGGCAGTAAGCAATTTGTCTTGCTTGTCCTTTATGAATTTAAGAGGGCACTGTTTTTCCTTCATCATGTTCTTCAGGGTCTTGTAAAACAATTTCTGGTCTTCTTGGGCATCTTTTTCCTAGCTTTTCTCCAAATTTTTCCCAGGATTTCTGTTTTCCTGCTAGCATCTTATTCTCTGCTTATGTTCTGTGTGTCACATATTCTCTATATTTCTCCATTTGTCCTGTTGTGTTTTTAGCTCCTAAGTATTGTTTCCATGCCATTTTCTTCTCTCTTATTTTCTCTTTGACTTCCTCTGTCCACCAAGGTGTCCTCTTTCTCTGGTTCCCAAGTCGGACTTCACCGCATGCTTCTGCAGCAGCTGTCTTTATGATATCCTTGAATTTATTCCAGAGGGTTTCCAAGTCATCAGGTCGTTCTTCTGTGTTGCTCACTGCTGTAGCAATAAGCCCCTGATATCTGGTCTTAATTTCTGGCTCTCTCACCTTGTAGGTCCTAATGCTCATTTCTCCTGCTCGTTTACTTGGTTTCTTGCGTGATGTTGGGCAGTTCCTAGGCTGAGCAACTCTTTCAGTTGTTCGTTTGATTGTTAGCAGGTAGTGATCACTTCCAATCTCTGGCCCCCTCCATCTACATGGCCCTTAAATCCTCACCCTCTGAACTCTCAATTAACTCACTCTTAATTGTGCCATCTCTTATGGCTTCTTCTTCTTCTCACATAATATCCTCGTCATTCTTCCATGGCCTTTAATCTACCTTTATTTATTCATTAATTCCAACATTTTCTTGCTTCTACTTTATTCCTCATCTTTCCCTCTACTTTACTTATTCATAAACTCCAATTTTTCCCGCTATAGTGACCTCCTTGTCTCTATGCCTTTCCAACGAAATCTGTTTAGCAATATCTATTATTGCTTCCTCCTTTATTTCTCTTCTGACTTCGTTCACGATTTTCTTGCTCTATCCTTCTCTGTCGTCTCTTCATGTTTTCGTCATCTATCATTTTCGTCAGAACCATATCTATTTCATCTCTTGTTTCTGGAAAGTGTGTATGATACCTTTCCTCTAGCAATCTCCATACCATGCTTCTTGAGAAGTTAAAATCAGGCCGTCCTATGATGGCTTTTATTACCTTCTTCAACTCCTCTATGCTTGGTTCATCTACTTTAATCATTTGCTTCCTCTTGTCATTCACTTCATCTCCTACTTCTTTTCTCAATTTCTTCACCATTTCGCACCTCTCCTTAAGCCATACTTTCCTCATATGACTCTCTTTATTTCTACATCTTGTATTTTCTTCCGCGTCCTCGTCCTCTGTGCATTCTAAATTATCTTCTTCATCTGACGATACACTGTCTGAGTAACTTGATGATGAATCTGAGAACACGTCTCTATCCACTATTTTGATTTCCCAGTAATTAAGTTCCTCTATCACTCTCACCACAAGCCTGCGAATTTCTTCTTTCCTTTCTGATAAGTCTGTATCAAACCTTCTCTCCAGAAATCTCTGTACATACTTTAGTACCACGGTGTCGGGTTTGGGTCCCCTCAGTTCGTCCTTTATTGCTTTCTTCATCTCCTGTACGCTGGCCTAGCTACCTTGATGATTTTCTTCTTCTCCTCCGAGCCACTTTTAACTCCCAGTATTCTCTTCTCTACTTCCCGCTCTCTATTCTTTTTATCGATATGTGTGCAATGTGCTGCTATCTCTTTTTGCTCCCTGTATAAGATTTGGGGTTTTGGGGTTAACCGACTGGGTTCTATCATGTCTGGTCTTATTTTGTTGTTAACTTCATGCTGTGGTACTGCTATTTCCATTTTCTTGTCTGATGTAGGGTTGTCGCTGTGCTCCGATATTTCTGTCTGTATACCTATTTCCTTCTTTGTTTCTGTCTGGGTAGCAACGTTGACTATGTCTTTCCGTGTGTGGTCATGTTTCCTAACCTGGCTCTTCCCTGATCTATGCCTAGTACTGTCATATTCTATTGTAACCCTTGGTTGGTAGAATATGTTCTTGCTGTTCCCACCTAATCTTACTTTGTTCACGTCCATCCTCCACTCATTGTCAGTTGTTATTCGACACCTCTGTTGATCATCTACATTTATTGTTTTTTTTTTTTTTTTTTTTTTTTTTTTTTTTTTTTTTTGTTTATTTCCAATATCCTTCCTTTCTTAATTTCTGCCACAAAATTCCTCACAGCTATTCTAGTTCCTCTTCTTTTCAAGCTATCCCAGTGTCCTGGTCCATAGTTACTGTTGAGACTTGTGAGTGTCCTCTCACTGTTATTACATGTCCTATGGTATCTCTGTTTATGCTGATATTTGTTACATTTCCATTTCTCTCGTTCAAATTCTGTACATATGTTTTTCCTCTCATGTGTGTGTTGTCTGTTCCTGTCTACAAATGAACTATCCCAATTCATCTTCCTATTTCTGTATTCTTGACATGTTTGTTGTTGTCGTCTTTTCTTGTCAAACCAATTCCTATGATGATGTACTCGTTTCCATTGTCTGTGGTATGGTTGGGCATCATATCTACCCTGTGCCCTTCTTATCTTATGCACTTGCGGTCTATATCTGCATGAGTAAGACTTATGTCCAACTCTATTACAAATATAACACACAGGTAGTATGTGTTCTCCCCTTCTTGCTACTTCCGGAGCATTTCTCCCTCTCCCTCTTTCTGTTAATCTTCTTCTTTGGCAGAACCCTATCTCCATAGGTTCTTCCTGTGTTTCTTCACATGGGACTGCTCTACCAAGCCTGAGGTCCAATCTCCTTCTTCTCAATCGTCTCTTTAACAATTAATTAATCTTATACAAACAAGACTAGGCGGAGTTTTCATGTTTATGACTGTCTTTGTGGTTTTAACTAATATAATACCCAGTATTGTATGCACCTAATTAAAAAAAAACTGGATCAGTAGGTGTACCTAATTGCTTAGTTAATTCACTCCTAAACTCCGCTATTAACTAACCTTAATTAAATTAACTAAATTGTTCTAAGTGGTTTTCTGGCTCCACGAGGCAGAATTTTATAACAATCGTACAGTCGGTTCAGGCTCCACGTTGCAATTTCATAACAATCGTTCAGTGGTTCAGGCTCCACGTTGTAATTTCATAACAATCGTACAGCGGTTCAGGCTCCACGTCGTAATTTCATAACAATCGTTCAGCGGTTCAGGCTCCACGTTGTAATTTCATAATAATCGTTCAGTGGTTCAGGCTCCACGTTGTAATTTCATAACAATCGTACAGCGGTTCAGGCTCCCCGTAGTAATTTCATAACAATCGTACAGCGTTTCAGGCTCCACGTTGTAATTACATAACAATCGTTCAGTGGTTCAGGCTACACGTTGTAATTTCATAACAATCGTGCAGCGGTTCAGGCTCCCCGTTGTAATTTCATAACAATCGTTCAGTGGTTCAGGCTCCACGTTGTAATTTCATAACAATCATACAGCGGTTCAGGCTCCCCGTTGTAATTTCATAACAATCAGACAGCAGTTCAGGCTCCACGTTGTAATTTCATAACAATCGTACAGCTTCCGGTCCACGTTGTAATTTCATAACAACCAAGTTTTTCACAGAGGGACTCACGTTGCTAAGGTTGACGTAATTGTCTCGTTTAGCCAAATTTCATAACAATCGCGACTCTTCATACGAATTTCAAATAAGGTATGACCGTTGAAGGTTTTACCATTTTGTCTGATTTCAACTAAGTTTACATTTTGTCCGTAAGGATAAGAATTGTCTTTTAGCCACGTTTTGCGACTTCTGAATTTTCAAGTGTATAACTTTTAAGTGTAAGACCTCACCGGAATGATTCCAGGTGACGACAACCGTTGACTTCTCAACATGCCTCTGCAAAGCACCACTAGAGAATTACATCGTTGGTCTCGGCACCATTTACCATACCCCCTATGGTAAATGGTTATCAAACCCAAGTTTCTTTCTTGTGTTGAAGCCGTTTATTCAAATGATCGTATGAGTGGTAGTACATTACAGGGGTGGTAAAGTCAGAGTCGAAACAATTCTCACTACATCCTTCAATGATGTGGCCGGCTTCTGTCTCTAAGGTCCTACGTCATCTCTCTTTTTTTTGTACGTCATCCGTTTCCAACTCACTAGGTATAAGCCTCGAGAGTGCAATTCCCACTCAACTTCCCGTACTCCCGATTTTGCGTCATCACCAAATATGTGTCACAATATGCTGTGACATAACCTCAAATCCTCGTAGTCTACTTTTGTTGGCAATAATTAACAACTCTCTCGGGTCGACTAGTTAACAACTCTCTCGTGGTCGACATAATATTATCATCTCAGCTGAAATTGGATAACAGTTATGATCTTGTCTTTGGCTAATTTAAATTGTTTTTGATTATATATTCCGTTTTTAAATATGCTATATGCACCGTATATATAAAAATGCAGACTAAATAACTTGTAGGGGTAAAGATAAATGATTCCGTTACACCCCATTGAGGCATATTGGGAGTATAATGTTAGGCCCATGTGTTCTTGGCCATCGGCACACTAGGATGATGTGGTGCTGGGTCGACCTTGAGCCGTTTGCGGTCTAAAAATATCCCACCTCAACTAGGGATCGAACCATGGACCGCCGAGCAAGGAAGCCAGTATACTAACCTCTGCGCTACCTCGGCTCCCTAAATAACCTGTCCTGTTGATTAAAATTCTCACCACCCTCAAGAGTCCAGTGAGATCAAAGACACAAAAGTTCAGGAAGTTGAAAGAGGGAATTTGGGTCGGTGTACACGGTTTGCTTTTTCTGTGTGTGGGGGAAGGGGGATGCAAAAGCATTTAGCTAGATAGGGCTGACTGTTGAGCCCTGTCTCGTACTGGACGGGACACATAAAGTATGATTACTTAAAACCCTTTTTTTAATACTAAAAATAAGGAAGGTCCCCCCCCCCCCGCGCCTGTGACGTCACATAAAAGGGGTGTCTGGGCTTTTTTGTGATGAAATGTGACATTTCCCTGCTTGGGGAGATAAAGTGTAGTGATTCATTGATTGCTTGAATAAAAGTTCATTGATTGGTTGAATAAAAGTAAAGTAGGTCATGACATAGTCGCTAAAAACCGTGAATTAGTCCAGTCCTAACTTTTATCGTGAAAGAATAATTTGCGCGCCTTCCGTCTGTAGAGATCGTTTGAAAAATAACTTCGGCCAAAGGCCACCAATGGATAAAGCAAAAAAATTACAGCGAGAATAGGGATGATTCATTTTTGTCAGCACCCCATCACCCGCTCCCCAACCCTGAAACAAGAATCAACTCTTTATATTCAACATGTTTTACAACGCTAACGGTGCCATTTAGTCTGCCTTTGCCAATAGAATAAATTCAGTTTGTTGGGATATTGTATTTCGCCACTTTAGCTACTCACGCCCTGGCTGAAGTCGTATTTGCCATGTGACGTTGGGACGTCGGCTGAAGAGCGATAGTGATCTATTGCAGTGATCCGGAAAGGGGGGGGGGGGGGGGGGGGGGGGGTGGGGGGGGTAGGGGGGGGGGGGGGGGGGGGGGGTGCTTGTAGATGCTGCGTTCTCTCAAGTTATTTTTTTTAAAGTTGTCTCGTTTTGACACCCCGTTTCCTGGTTAACTTAGACACAAGGTCGTCGGTTACATTAGATCGCGTGTCCAAACATAAAAGTTACGTTGTATAAGTAAATATCACAATCATTTTTATCTTTCCCTTCAGCCAGTGGCGGTTCCAGGGGGTTGTCATTGGGGGTGCTGCACTGTTCATTCATTTCAAATACTATACATAATAGTCACAAATTGTGACCACCATGTGAAATATCAACCCAGACACAAATGATTAGTGTCTTATCTCATCTAAAATCTGTCAAGAAGTTCTGAAAAGTTATTTTAAAAGTTTACAGCAACTAGGAGTAATCATTGGCAGTCGTAGCAGCTTCCCGAGTCTCAAATCGGTTACACAGACTTGTATGCACTATTTCTCGTGTTTAAAATTTTCATTGTAACTTCCCTTTAATTACAGATAATTTACATGAGCTGCGATCCGTTGCGTCCTTGGTCTGAAGTCACCAAATATTGCAATATTATCCATATAATTTTGTGAAGTTTAAAAAACAAAACTGAGCTTCAACATTTCGACCTAAATGTTCCAATTGGGCCCCGCAACAGCTAAGGCCGGCTCTGTGTGAGTGTGTGTGTGCATGATCGAGTATATGGTTTTCAACAAAGGAAATTAGCAGTACACATTTATTTGAACCGTTTTTATTTTTCATTTGATAAATAAAATATTTCTTTACTTTGGCAATGTTATGCTCACCTCTTGGTATAACCTTCTTTCTAGCAGTCTGTCATCCTTTTGCCCATACGCCTTTCATCATTTGTGTACGTTTGTGGGGGTGGGGGGGGGTGGTTGGGGGGGGTAACAAAGTAACTTGACAGTACACATTTATTTGAATCATTTAAATGGGACCCAAAGATGCAGCAATAGAGAATGCAGTCAGCGACCCATAGCTTGACTGCTTGCCTCAGGGTAAGCGAACCAGAGCTGACCAAGACCCTACTCCACCTCCACGTGGTGGTCCTGGAAACAGGCTGCATCACTGCAGTCTGGCTGAGAGAGTAGGGATCGAAGAGGGAAGGCAAACCCGGTCCCAAAAAATGCCGTGCTGAAGTTGGATGTGTCGGCCGAAAGGCGCAGATATCGCAGCTCCGGTGTAAACAGACACAACGCAACCAACGTCCTTTTCAGGACGAACGAGGAAGAAGAAGAATCATTTAATTAAATTTTAATAAACATAATATTTCTGTTTGTTCCAGAAAAAATGATGTGACGCCAAAGCAACTCAAAACTAATGTCTGTTAGCAGAAGTCGAGGCAGAAGAAGAGCTGCATTGCGTCAAGAAAAATGGCGTGGTTAGGGCATTACTGGTGGTTCTATTTTTGCTTAGTAGCAGACGTGGCTGTTGTGGGAACACAAACCCTTCCTTTCCAGGAATATGGAGGTAAGAGTTAGATGTGGTGGTTTTTTGTTTTCTATGTTCACATGTCATGTTCAGCGGGCGTGGCGAGAAGCAGTCTTCCTTGTTGAATGACATGTGTTGCTTTGTTTAGTTTAATGCCATTGTCACGGATTGCCTCCCCTGCTTTGCAGTAGTGGTCCAACAGTGGCCAAAACTCAAGAGTATCTAAATGGGTCGTCAAAGGTGTCTACCTTCGCACAAGATTACTCTTGGCGGAGATGTAGATAGAAGGTTAATGACGCTTCTACCTTACGAGAGAGTTCCAAGATAATTCAGAAGTCAAGAACGATGCTGCTTAGCGCTGAACATTTGTAAACTTATATCTGTCCGTCGCCTTTTGTGAAGGGTTTAGGCAATGGTTTTTAGCCCGTTCAAGCCCACAGCTGAGTTAATTCAGCGAATTTCCTCTTATAATGGTATAGCTCTGTTTAGAGGTAAATATATGTCTAGACGTATATTTATATATGAATTATTCTGGCTCATACGTTTGCTTTCATACATGTAATAACTGAATCAACTATGTTTGTTTAGTTTTAAAATAACATGTAACAAATTTAATAATCAGTTAGTATTAACAGTTTAAAATAAATAAAATGCTGGTGACTTTTACATTGGAATCAAATTTTCTCTTCACAGAGATTTAGGGTGAGGATATAGTCAGAAAATTATGTCCTTTTTTGCTGGTGCCTTTTTATAAGCACTTAACTGATATAAGGGAGTCCTGCAGCTGTGGATTTCGTCACTTCTTGGTGATGAGTGTACTTCTCCCACACGAGTGGCGTAGTAACTTAAGGACCGTCTAATAGCTTGTAACCACGAACTGTTTAGACAAAATAGAAAATAAATGCCTCTGCTAAGTACACTTGTGGACTGCCAATTAACAGGCGCATTCTCGCTGTCCACCCACCAATGTTAATCTCGTAGAAGAATTAAATTCCCGAGTACACAGTTGTCACAGGGTTATCTGTGTGGTGCCGGCTTTGTCAATGGCTCAGATTTGCCTGGCAACCCGTTAGAAATAGGCAGCAGGAGTGAAGAAGGCGAATGTAAGACTCTGGGATAAATTCCCCGCAGACAGTCCCAGTGATTCTAGATCTCGTGACACTATAACTCCTACCACTCTATCCCCCTCTCTATATTATAAAGCTAACGAGCCCCCACCTCCCCTATTACAATGCGTGAACAGAAGAGGAAGAAAGGAAGAAATGTATGTCTCTTTCGCACACTTTCTTTCCTTCTCTATATAGGTAATTAACGTGTGAAGGAAACACAACTACAACATTTATTGAATTACTGAAATATAACAACATTCAATTGCACTAATACAAATGCAACTAGGAATGACATTAACTATCCCTGTGAAGAAAGATATTAGTTAATGCAAATTACACAAATGAATCTTAAGACTATACTCGGCGATGATGATGATGGATGTAAGTGAGTCCTAAATACTAACAAACGGATATCTCGTTTCCGGTCTCTGACTGACTGTCAATATAACTCTGGTTATTTGTATACACTGAACAAGTCTTTGTCTGCATTCAATAATACTGGACGGTCCACTTTATTTCGTCAGGTGTCGATGGCCTGTTCTTTTGTTATTCACAAAGCGAGTGTTGACATTGCCACGCGCGTCTGAGGTGGCGTGTTCCTAGGTTGTGTTGAAGCAATGTTATGCGGTGGAGACTTCGTCTGATATGCAGATGTCCATGTGTGGTGAAGATATTTTCCTCAGGTGGTGATGATGGTGAAATCTGGTATATAGTTGAATTTGCTGGCGCATCAGTTTTACGGGGAGAATCTGTCCATTACTGCAGGTAATTTAGGATCTCGATAAATTTTGTAGGCACTGGGTTTACAAAATCGTCCGTCTGCTCTTGCCACTTCTGGTCAAGATTTCTCAAAGGCACTTGTTGTAAAGATCGTCCGTTTTGCTCCTTCAACTTCTGATAATTAAATTCACGTGGACAGCTCTTAGTAATGCAGCAATCCTTCTGGGTATTGTCTGCTTACTTTTCTGTGTGGGTGGTCGATGATAGAAAGCTCCTTCACCGCCTGGCAAATTCCTTTCTGACCCCCGTGGAGTATGGGTAGGTTTCTTCTTCTTCCGTCCTTAGCCAGCGACCGGCAAAGCAGTCAGTGGCCATTACGCCTAGTGACGTCTTAAGGGCAACAGCGAATAGATTTTCTTTGCCGTTGTTCCCATCACGTCTAATGGCGTCTTTAGGGCAACGACAAATCAATCCGTTTGCTGTTGTTTCCGTAATCAAAGTGACTGGCAAACGGGTGATAGCCCGTTGGGATGGGTAGGTTTGGTGCAGTTAATTAACTGTGAGATGCGTGTCGTCGCAGTATCTCTGGTCGGCCCTACTCTAAAGCACTTGTCCCGTGATTAACGCCAACAACGTAGTAGACGAAGGCTGAATTATCTCAAATGGTCCCAGTCTCTACCACTATGATGGATAAAATAACAAACCCTTTGTCAGTACCCCGTAAACTATGTTACGCCTGTCGTGTGTTCTTGTATGTGAAATCTTATCACTATAAGGAATGGCTGCGCGGTGTTTACTGCACGGTTAACAGGTAATGTAAGAGGCAAAATAAAAGTGTCTTGTATTTACTTCGTTATAATTACTGGAAACTGTGCAATCTTATAAATATAATAATTCTCTGCATGGTGTTTATTGCAACCTGTACTTATGAGTATGAAATATAATATTATAATAAAAACGTGACTGGTATTTACAGTGTTATATATATATATATATATATATATATATATATATATATATATATATATATATATATATAGATATATATATATATATATATATATATATATATATATATATATATATATATATATATGGAAAATATGTATATATTATCTGACTGACGTTAAGATATAATAATGATAAGGTACAAACTATATTACACTAACCTTGGTGTCCATATCAAGAATTCACTGACACACGTCCTGATTCTTTCTCGTGAAATCTAGAACCCAAGTATGTTGGCGGACTGCTTCTCTTGCAATGCCGAGCGATAAATTTCGTTTGGTTATATATCGTCTGAATCGCCTATGGCGATTTTTCGGGTTTGCTTTTTGTGTCATGTGAAATTTCGTTTGTTTTCCTTTAGTCAGACATTCAGTCCTCATTACCGTGTAAATTTCCTGTAATATTTTGCTATTATCGTTTTCTTGTTTTTCCTCTCCCAGACAATCTGTCTGCGTCGTCTTTTGGGGCATGTGCAGTGTTGTTATCGTCTTTGTATTCTTTACTCCTTTCATGTTGTTATTTAGTCTTTAATATTGATTTTCGACCCGACTTTGTGTCTCCGTTACTTCAATATTATCCGTGAAGTCCAACTGACCACCTTTATGTTCTGTTACAAGCCGAAATAATATTTGTAGATTACTGGCCATGGGTAAACACACCCGAGACTTAGTGTCGATTACCGCGATAGTCTGTTGACCTAATGTCTCCTTGTTGGGAAAGCATTCCAGGTGAATGTTGTTGCGTTTACAGGGCTCACGTCGAGTGCTGTCTATTGTTATGTAAACATACCCTGTAAAATTGGTAGATTTCCCATGACTGTTGACAAACGATGGCTGGTGCAGAATGGGCAAAACCAACCGACTGCTTTCTCACGCCTTGAGAAATCCGTCGACAAAATATCGGCAATAGGGTTTTTAGGAATTCAAATGTAGACTTACTTGCGTCCCGTGACAACAGTGTAGCTCAGGGAATTTGAATAAAATTCACCATATTCCTCTGGGTATTAACTGGGAAAATATGTCTGGACAGCGCGAATGAGTTGCATGAGTGTCGTAAATTTATTTTGAGAGAAAGAGTCTTATAAATAGTGGTCCTGTTTAGAGTGGAGAATGATGGTGAAGCTCAGTGATAATAAGGGTTAGAAAGTAAATAGTTGCTTCACAGATTGCTGGGGAGAGTAAGGACAGATTTATTTACGACAATCGTTCCTCTCAATCTTCTCCTCAAACTCTCCTGGTCAAACAATTATTTGCCAGTTTCCAGACACACACCTGCGCTCACACCGATTTGGTGCTTCAAACACACAGACGCACGTGAATACAAACTATATTAAACAGATATGGGAAATTTGGGCTTTGGTATTCCAACACAGTACTAAATAAGTTTATGCTGTTTATTTATCAATTAAAATCAATCACAACAATTATCATGTGTTACAGGAAAAATATCATAAGTACAGAAAATACAACTAACAAGGTGGGGGGGGGGGGAAGAGAGAAGAAGATTGGTATCGACTACGCCCTTCCCGCTTGTATTAGACAAAGATAAACCCAGTCCAATGATAGATAGTTATCAGGAAAATAGGTAATTTAACCCAACAGTGAATTTAATTATTCTGAAAGAGGGGTTACAATATTAGGTATGGGTGGTAGAAAAAACAACTGACCTGTAAGTTTTTAAATCCAGTGAGGAAAAACTAGGCCCAGTCACAGTTCAGGTAAATAGGTACTCTCTCACAGTAGAGCAGTAAATAAAATATCGCTACTGGCAACTGTTCTTCTTCCAGTTTATCTTACAGATTGTAATTTAATTTGATGGTTTATTTAAATGTTCTTGGGTGTGCTTTCTTTCATGTAATTATGATAGCTAGGCCCCATCGGACCGCCACAAGATTATATTTAAAATGTTTCATCAATATATCTGGAAGTTTAAGAACCGAGTCTGGGAGACTCTGTATGATTTCTTTATTGCTGGGATCGCAAAGGTTATGTGATCATTCTATAGAAAAAAGATAGAAAAACCATGACAATATAATCATACCGCAAAAATCAAATAATATTCTAACGCGCGATAAATTTACCGTTAAGACTATTTATATACACTCGTGTATTTAATTATGTATTTAAGAAAACACTTCGCGAGCCCAATGGTTACTTAACCGTTCGAAAAAGAAATCTGCGTCCGCTTTGTCTCTCCCGTTCGTGTCCACTGCGATCGGTTCTGTGGTTAACACAGAGATGCGAAATGCCGGCAAGAAACTTGCGTCGTTCGTTTCAGGGACCACTACTGCCTTTGATAGCATGCCGCTAGTCTTTCCTGAGATCCCTCAGTGCCTGTTTGATCGTGTGCCGCTATTTTCGTTTGATTCTGGCAACGCCCCCACTGGGCCGGCGTACTGACCAAGTTAATGAAAATAACTGCATATGATTGCTCAAGAGATATCCGTGGGCGTGATTTAACCTCTCCTTAAACCAATGCTATGACCAGAATGTACGGTAGATAAACTGTCCACATATTAATCAGCAAACGTGTTGACAAGTCTACTCTGCTCAGACCCATATTAATGAGCAAAGGTGGAGTTCCACGTTTCTGTTGTGCATAGCTAATGAGTCCAGGTGGAAAAAAATCCCGTTTGACGATAACATTACAACAATCCTCGGGGCACTGATGTTATCCGAAGGGGTCGTTACGAAGGGTCGTACCATATCATCCAACAATTCAGGGGCAGCTGAGTTTGTCTGTCACAATGAGTTACAATTAACAAAGTGCATATATCTCACAAAATATTATGCACTTTAAGCACATGTAATGCAATCATCAGTCATCACTGCTCCATTCGGAGTCTGGGGTCACCTCTGCTGTCGAGTTTCCGCACGACTAGCCAGAAGAAATCCGCAGCGCTTGCTGTAGTGGTTTATCAATATACTAGTTTGTTATGCTGAGGTTGCCAGCCTCATATATACAACCACTTAGCAAGAACACGTGTCAAATTTAAATTTGTAAAATAATTAGTTACACTTACCCCAAAGTTTTGGGAATACACAATCTCCTCACGCAGGTTATAACGGACATGAGCAATTTAGGTTATATGCTCTCTTGGACCACTTTATCTGGAATTTTTGAATCCCTTTTATGACGGATGAATCTGCAAAACACTTGGTCTGGGAAAGTTTCTCGTATGACGGGTGATCCAATTCCTAGGTTTCCAGTCTTCGCGTATTTTAAGTCCTGGTCCCTTATGTTTTTCAGTCTTTGTATTTATAAAGGCGGGCTTACTTTTTGAGGTTTTAAGTTTCCCAAACTTCGATCTGTCATTGTGACAATGAGATACATGCTTGGAGTGCTGTCGATTAAATCCAGATATGCGGTTGCCCAAGCAAACGCCTATATGCGAGTATCCACAGACAAACGACACCCTCTTCATGGTAACATAGCTGACATTAAGGAAGCAAGAATAAAGAGAGGGATGTCATGGATGGCACAGGCAGAGACAACTATCAATCAGGTGGCCACAGTTGACAATATATTCAAGGGGGAAGAATGGTGTATGTCAGATGAGAACTGGAATAACTACCAGCGGGTCATCATCAGCCTTGGGAGAGAGTGTAGAAATTGGGGGAATGGAATAGCAGAATTGGAAATTAATCAACTGATACATGATCATTCCGGGGATGGTGATGCCATTGTGTATACAGATGGGTCGGTGATCCGTGGTGATAAATCCGGTTGGAGCTTCTCTGCTCGGGTACAGGACAGAATTGTCGCCGAACATAGCGGGGCTTACAAGATAACAACTTCCAGCATGAGAATGGAGGTCGAGGCTGTTACTGCAGCCTTAAGGTGGATAACTGAAACTTCATTAACAAAGGCTATCATTGTGCCCGACTCTCAGTCCATGCTTCGGAAGGTTCAGAGTGGTTGGTTGTGGCATGAATGGAAAACATTCATAGAAGCTCCAGTCTACAAGAGCTGGTGTGGATATACTAACCTGGTCATGCTAGGGTTTGTGGTAATGAAAGAGCTGACAGACTAGCATCAACAGCACCCATAGTGGGGACACTGGATATGGATAAGGGAGATATACTGAGAACAATTAATGATCGCCTGTTAGAAAATGACACTGCAATAGATGAATATTCAAGGTTAAGACTGTTGGAATTTGGCATTGTCGTGAAACGAATATGTGTAACCCCACTACTTTGTTAAATCATTATGTCGGGATACAAATTTGCCCCAGCCAATCAACGCACAGTTGCTGAGCCGGAATAAATTACCTGAAGTTACGCCAGGAAAAACTTAAGCCCTGTTTTTTTTCGGATGTGGGTCGTGGCCATCTTGTTCACGCAAGATGGCGGAAGAAAACTGAATAAAATTAGGCTGTATGAGCATAAGACGAAACTGCAGGCAACCAATCAGCTTGCTCCACCAGGAACCAACCAAACGCTTTCCTTTACCAGTAGAAGTTATTTTACCTGCCTATATAATCGGGCGAGATTTATGCTAAAAACACGCAACACCGAACACGAAGCCAGAGACGACCGACTGAAGAGAGGAGCTGTCAGCTTTGATTTATAGCTTACCTGAGAGCATTGACCTGCAGCCTGCTTCGCTAAGTCGAGTCAAAATCTGGCCTGTTTAAATCTTGGAGGGTTTTATTCGTGTCATAAAACCTGAGGTCGTATGTTCGAGTCAATCCAGCTGCCTGGAACTTCGCAGGAGCATAGAGATTGTACAGAAGCTACATCTTTAGTCCCCCTCAGTCTTGGGTGGGCTAAAGTAACGAGCCTCAGCAGGAGTTGTGTGACCCAAACTAAGGAGAACAGAACGTTTTAAGAGATGAGTACCCAGTAGTACCATTTCTGTCGGCATTGTGAGCAAAAGCTAGTGTCAGTGACGAGAAAGTGAATTAGCGTAGCAAGAGACAATAATAAGATTATAGCTGATAAATTATACGTAATGTTGTAATATATTTACATATCTATATAAATATAAATATTTGTAAATCATATGTAAACTTACAAATTCATTACGTTCATTTTTCAACATTCACCCTTCAGCACAAGAGTAGATAGTGTATATACTAAATAAATAATAAGGAAATTGTATTTGAAGACTTGTCAATTTTATCATTGTTAAGTAAAATCTGTTTCCTTGTCTTAATATCACAGTTAGTTACACAGCGGAGGTGGCAAGTTATGTCGGTCTCCTCTCTACTAATTTTTCGAGATCAGAACATTCACAGCCGTAACTAATTTGTGATACCAGTAGTTCTCTCAGACACTGGGACTTCACCATTTTCTGCAGAAATTCTATTTCTGTAATTGTCAGTACTATACTGACCCTAGAGTCAAATAAAACCTCACGCCACAGGCATCAAACGTAAAGCTAGTAGAGATGGACGTATGAGAGGATGCATCCGTCGTGTTTACAACCTGCGAGCTACATGAACAATTAGCATTCATACTCTTCGACATATACTGATGGAGACTCGGCACCTATGGGTTTGCCCGGAGTGCAATGATGTCAATTCTGCATAACAATAACAATCGATCTGTCATTTATAATACAGAAATTCTACGTCCGGTGTCTCTCTGGCTTCTGGGAGTCGCTCATATGACATGCGCTGCAGTCTCTCTGCTCTGTGTCTCTGATTTCGCTAGATTATATTTCCAGTTTCCAGTTCATATCACAGATGGTCTTTCGCCGAGTTTTCCAATGAAATTCAATGTAGATCCCGGCGCTCACTTCAAACCAATGGAATCTCTTTAGACTATGTGGGTCGGGGTGTTATTAAATTTAATATTTCAACGCGTGACCTCTTTCAAATCATGCGGGAATACTCCCACATGCATCTTGTGCCCTCTGACAAACAAATGTGTGAACGATCCTGGTTAATGCCTTCCGCCAAGATGTCTACCCAGACAGATTATCTGTAACAATCACCAGGGATTGTCCCACAAAAAGCGATAGCCGCATCTACCCTCTGTGTAATCTGCCAGACAAACAGACACTGACGTCGGCAACCCAGACAGACAATCTTGGGGTCTTTTCATGTTGATCGGACGAGACCATATTGTCACCAGCTTTTCACCTGGGGTCAAAACCGACGCGTTTCAAAAGATGGTCAGACTGAGAGAATAGATAAGCGTATGACCGGTATAATTACCTGGTATTATCGCATTTACGTTGCGGAACGTAAACAATTCTGCGTGTAAATCAGACACGTCCGTAGGAGAGTGGAGTGTTAGAGACTTCACCCTACTGGATCCAGCATAGAGCAAAATAATGAATGAAAAGGCATGATTTATGCCAAATAAAAGCGATTGGTGAGAAAATGAAGAAAAAGAAATGAAACTGCCGTAGGGCTGAAGGTGTGAGAGATCACACAAAGAGCATGTTCAGACGTTCTGTGACAGCCATGTTTCTTCAGGATTTCGTGAACGATGCCGATACGCCTTCCTCTCAGGCGTCTCCTAGTTCTACTAGTTAGGTCTTTACTGCTGAAAGCTTGTGGTTTTAGATGATTTGCCTGCATCCTAACGATTTGTCCATAAGAGGTATTACCATAGCAGATACTACTGAACTGTTAGATACTTCATTGTACTAGGAATCATCTTTATGAGATGGGATGACCGGCTTTTTTCCTGGCTGCTTTTGCCTTCTTTAACTTAAGAGTAGATTCAGTGCCCATTTATAGCTGTGTAGACTAACACTACCAGGTTAAATCTGTTAAATTTTGCTCGAGAAGCAATCATTGTAATCAGCCTGTCAGTCTACCCTCTAATAAGTGTACCATTGTGTGTGTGTGTGTGTGTATATATATATATATATATATATATATATATATATATATATATATATATATTGTTGGAGCCGCGCTGGTGTAATGGCTTCGGCGTTGTACTGGCGACCAGGTGTTCATGGTTCAAACCCGGGCGTCGGCGTTTGAAGGAATGTTTACGACCGGAGATTTGACTGAATAACCTGAACGGCTCCTGTGATAAACCCTCTGTGGATGGGAAGGAGCGAAGCTCCTGACCGGGCTGGAAGGAAAGTCCTCAGGTTCCCCAGCCTCGCAATGACATGTCATTGGGCCGAAGGGCTGAAAGCCCAAGTGCCGCTGGTTAAGAAAACAAAACAAAAAACAAATTGTGTGATATATGTTGTTTAATTTAATTTTTTTCAACAATGGGATACGTTCTTGTAGTCTGTGTTAAAGATTGCAGAGCGATTATGCTTTATTTTGTGTTAGTTATGCTACAATATACATTGCGTATCCACATTGGAAACGGTCGTGCTTTAACTCTACTATAAGCAGTCTTGTTTTAAATTAAAGTCAGTACGGTAGAAAACTTCTTCGGAACTGTTTCCTTATTCATGAATTGCCTAGTTTGGTTAAAGTTTTGACAATAAAACTGAGCCTAGTTTGGTTAAAGTTTTGACAATAAAACTGAGCCGTCACGATTTTTTGAAGTAATGAAACACTTGCCTTTGATCTGGCATGTGAGACATGCAACCCGTAGGCTGTGTGCGGCCCTCCACACACTCTTATGTGGCTTATTAACGGTAACAAGCGTTAATTTATGTTTGGTTCACAGGAAGTTGAAGATTTATTAATAGAACACACAAAAATAGTTAAAGTGTTAATTGTCTGTGATACTACAGATCACGTTTTAGAAGTGCCATTGGCTAAGTTTTTGTTTCAATGTCGCCGTTTCAATAAAGAGTGTTACAGATCCTTATCTAACGCAGTAAGATACTTCTTTCTTTTGTGTCCCTTACGGAGCTAAGAGCCACCACTGCAGTACCCTGCACCAAATATCCACATGCTTTTGCAGCAGTTTTTTTCTGAGGCAATTCGTATTACACGATGCTGTTGCCAACTCGATACACATCCTTATATTAGTCGGCTTGTACGACATACCAGAGGGTGCATTAGTCCCATTAATCTCTTCAGAGACCCACGGGAAGTACGCGGGGCGATAAGATTAATTAGATACCTCATTAATCAATTACCATTACTGTTTGTTGTTTTTTTTTTAAATTAAATTTTGCTTCGTTTTGGCGAGACGCGCCCCTTCAACCTAGACACATGGTCCGTCGGTTACATTAGAGCGCGTTTCCAAACATAAAATACCGTTTGGTCTGGTTTATGTATTTCTAAAATCAACCGTCTGTGCAGTTTTGGATCAGTTCTCTTAATCTATGTTACCGTACTTATCAGTCGCTACCAAATCACATATCTGTTTCACGTCTTGTATTCCCCCCACAGTTTTGCTTGTTTTACATCGTCCATTTCCAGGAAAAAGAAGCCTCAAAGTCTGTTATCACCAAGACTATGATTATGATACGCTTTCACTTTTCATCTACTGGGCAATTTACGAGAATCAGTTTCAGTTGAGTTGTGACGGTTATGTGTTTTATAATGACTGGTTGAACGTTCATTTATTCATCCATTACCTTCAACTCCGGGTGGGGCATAAACCTTCAGCAAGTTCACGCTAAGCCTTCCCCTTCTGTACCATCCTTTTAAGTTCTTTCCGAGTCTTATTTCTTCCTTGTATGTCTGTCTCCGATTGTCTTCTCCAATTTTTTGGTTTCCTCTATTTCTCTTGCCGTGGCGATTTCAGACCAAAGACTGCTTTGTAGTGCTATCAGCTGGTTTTATAGTTATAAATCCTGTCAAACGCCATCTTCTTTTCCTTACCTCTTGTTCGTGTGGTATTTGAAAAGTTTTAGTTGAAAGTACCAGAAGCATATTTGGTTGTGATTAAAGAGCTATTGTTTATTTATTGGAAGGGCATTACCACTGGCACCACTTCGCATACCTGGGGTCTACCATCAACTTTCGCTGGACACAGAAATTGACTACCGCATTGGCAAAGCTGAGACCATCTTTGCCCGCCTCACTACGCGTGTTTGGGGAAACTCTAAACTCACAGTGAAGACCAAAGCTGCGATATATAATGCCTGCGTCACCAGCACACTTCTATATGGCAGCGAGACTTGGACAACCTATTCTAAGAAAGAAAGATCAGTACCTTCCATCTGCGGTGTCTATGCCACATCCTTGGTATTTCGTGGAAGGACAGGGGGACAAATGTCGAATAGTTGTCATGTGCTTGGCCATGTCCGTCGCGTGGAATATGGTCACATCCTCAAAGATATTTTCAACGGACAACTGGCAGATAGGAAAAGAACAGCCGGGTGACAGCAGCAGAGGCTCAGAGATGTGCGCAAGAGAGTCATGAAGGCACTGGACATAAATCTAGGGGGGGGGGGGGGGGGGGGGGGGGGGGGGGGGGGGGGGGTTGAAGCTGCCGAATGCACCAAGAATTTGTAATAAGTTCAGCCATCTTGTAACATATCTCTGCCGGACGATCACGTTACAGCTGTTTCATCGACAGAGCGGTGGAGAATTTAAATTTAACCGAATGTAAACATCGTTTCAAACAAAATATCGCTTCTTATTTTATGAAGTTCATGAATAAAGTACATTTTAATAAGATAGCGCGTGGGTTTGCACTGAGAATACTACGAAAGCACCTTTACACGTGGGGACATCAAACTTTTAAGAGTTTGCACCAAGTGGCTAGTCCGCAGTTTGCCTAGCTGAAGAATTTTATTTCCTCCTTTTGCCACCTAGATATCTACCACGTGATCTCCATGATTCCCAAGTCCACCTTGGCTGCAACTTTCTACGTCAATCCTGGGTATATCCATGCTGCCAGCTTGAGACAATCGTGAAAGTAGCCATTACGTTGTATATCAATTATTGTTCTGAATTCCATAGCCCGTTGCGGTTGCTCCATAGCCAACACGATGTCCTGTCCGCAGCTTCACCAAGCCTCTTAAATGCCGTTGTTCTTGACTGTATTTTCAGAGCCAATAGTTTCAGTAGATCATACACTGAGGCAGTCACAAGACCTCTTGTACCTATCTCTGCACCTCTGACTTTTGATGTGAACCCATCATGATCAGATCATTGTACTTGGCCACTTTGATTGCGTTTTGTTCGTCTAATCTGGAACCAAGAGGCACTCTCAACTCAATCATTATGAATCGCAGCGTTCAGCCTCGTGTTGTTGACATCCCTGTTCGTTATTCTTTGATGTTGACTCTCCATATATAACGGTTTAATTGGATTTATTGAAATTCAGTGTGTGATTCTTTAGAGCAGTGGTTCCGAAAGTGTAGTATGTGTGCCATCGAGAATATGCCCCCCCCCCCCCCGGGGGGGGGGGGGGGGGGGGGGGGAAATCATGGGGGTATACGGCATAGTTTTTTTAAATTTTACTTTATCGATACTTTTCTTTTTTATTGCAGAAAACAGTTCATTAAAATTAAATATGTGAGAATGGTGTAGCCTACTGTAGGAGGTGGTGTAGCCTACTGTAGGAGGACTTGGCGTGAGTTTGTTGAAGGTCTATGCTCCTTCTGGAGCTAAAGAGGGATGATGAGGAGAAGATTCTGACGATGGGTAGCACACACAGTGAGGAAACCTATTCATAGCATTACAAGGTAGTCCTTGTTCTGGAATCACCACGGTAAGAAAGGTCGAAGGTCAGACAGAAAAACACGGAGACGAGAACTGAAGATAGAAATAAAATGAATGAAGAAGAGATGGAAAGACCGTGAGCAGATGGCACGTGACAGGAAGTCTTGACCTACTATTGTTGACAGCCTGTGATCCTTGGGAAGCTGATGGCATAGGACGACTTGACCTACTATTGTTGACGACATGTGATCCTTGGGAAGCTGATGGCGGGTGAATAAATAATGTATTAATAATACATTTAAATTAATTTTATTCAGTCCTTTCTTTTTTTTTAAAATGCGTACAAATGAACTATATATGCAGGCGATTCAAATGTTTGGGCCGCGGCTCCTAAACTTTGCCATTCCTCTGAAGCGGCCCTTCTCATGACTTGAGTTTGACACCCCTGCCTGAGTGTTATTGATCTAACAGTGTATGCCCGTGCTAAGTTTGCCAGGAGCGCTGTATTCTACGATTTTTTTAAGAGCGGCGACAACCTTATTAAGTTAAACGTATTCAGTATTTCACGTGCTTTCAGAATGCACTTAGAAAATTTGAAACAGCCCCTGCGCTGTCTTACGGGTTTTTAAAAAAAAATTCAAATGTAGCCTGCGCGAACTGGATAGCTTGGCGGACAAGTGCATTCAAAATATTAAAAGCCAGGACACCTGAATGGCTAATTAACTGAATGGCTAATTAATTAGCTCGTGGGTGGACGGGTCACAGACCGTCGAATACAAGAAAAAAGTTATGTCCCCTAATTGTGCGTCAAATAGAAAGAGTGAAATAATATGGAGTGATCAGCTCCCTTCCTCGCTACCTTTGCCTACCCTAACTCAAGAGCAGGGTCAGCTACCAATTTTCGACTGAGTAAACTGGAGCTTGAAAATGGTAACTTTTCCGCGAGAGGTAAGAGCTCCTACCACCAGGGGCGTATCCTGGTAATGCGAGCTAGGTGTGCTGCTACTTAAAATGAATATGTACGCCTACTATTTAACGCCTTCCCCTCTTAATTTAAAAACCAACTATATTCAATTACGCAACGATAGTTATTCGGCTGGAAGAAAAACATTAACTAAATAATACAAATTTTCACTTACAGGTTTGACTTGAAGATCAGATCTATTCTTCTTTCCTTTTGAAGAAATTTCTCTGTTACAGCATCGTAAAATGTATTCTTCATTCTAACCTTGCTCAAAAGTTCCTTTTCAATTTACAATAGGCTGAGACTGGACAGTCGATCTTGACTTTGTGTAGATCTGTGGTAACTGTGGATTCGCTTTAAAGCTGAAAACGATCTTTCTACAGAAGCAGTAGTAGCTGGAATTGTCATTATCAATTCTGCCAGTTTGAACACTTCTTTAAAGCCTGAACTGAGATCTTTATCAACTAAGAACTGCAGTAACTCATGAACTGACTTGTTGCAGAACTCATCCGAATAATAAAGTACAAGTTCATTCTTCAATCTTACATAGTCGAACATTTCTCCATAAACGTCTTTTAATTATTTGATGAGGTCCTCTGGAAAAGTTTTCTTGAAACTGGTATACTTTTGCTCATAAAGAAGGTGAAAATACTCAAGTTTCTTTAAAGCTGCAAACCGTGTTTCTGTGCGAATACTAATGTTATCAATGATTTCAAAATACAGTTGGCAACATGCATCTTTTCCTATACAACCACGGCGTCGTTTATTTGTAGGTGATTCAAATTCTTCTCCCCTCCTTCCCAATGCAGCATACCAAATCTCATTAAAGGCAGTATCCCTTGCTCGTTGAAGTTCATTTTTGATCTCTTCTATTTTCTTGCAGCAGTACAAAATATCGAAATTTCTTGTTTGAAGTAAATTGTATAAAACATCTGTATATGCAAATAATCTTGAAAATACTTGAATTAGGAAAATTGTATTTAGGCTCCTCAAGAAAGACAAAAAGCCTTGCGATTTAACCACTGTGTCGGCATCCCATTCTAAAGAACAATCAATGACATTTTCAAAAAAGTCAACAAGCTCTAACCAATGATCGTTCACTGTATGTACTAATCTGGAAGTGAAGTTCCACCTGATAGGTGCTACAGTTGGCAACTTCTTAGAAAAAATTTCTTGAAGAGCTATTTTTCTCTTAGCCGATTTTGAAAAAATGCAGAAAGACCATTGAGAGTTATAAAAAAAATATTGCAGTCTTTGATATTCATCAAACTTTGTTGCAAGACGAGGTTCAATGCATGGGCACAGCAATGAGTAAAGAGTGCTTTTGGGTAAAAATCAATAACCTTTTTTTGTAAGCCATCCAAATGACCTGCTGTCACAGACACTCCATCGTAAGTTTGCCCAACTAACTTATCTTTAAGTTTGTATTCTTGTACCGTGCTAACTACATGTTTAAACAAACCTTCTGAGGTTCTATCCTGACTAACGTCGGTAAGCCCGACAAACCTTTCATAAACAACACCATCTAATACATATCTTAAGACGGTTAACAACTGTGATTTGCACGTGATATCACAACTCTCATCCAGAAGTATAGCAGCAAAGTTTGAAACGTGGACTTCCTTCTTTATTTCATCAATGAGGACTTCAGAGATAGCCTGAATGAGATCATTTTGCACAGCCGGAGAGCTTCCGCGGAAAACTGTAGAGCCCTGTAGGTGATGTTCCAAAAGAGGGTCATATTGCTGAAGTGCATCCAGAAACTCTAAATAGTTGCCTCTGTTCAAAGAGTCATTACATTCGTCATGTCCTCGGAAAGGAAGCTCCTGTTTACCAAGGAAGCATACCGCATCAATCAGACGTTTCAAGTTATCTCGATTCTTTTTACAAGTTCATTATGTTGGCTGATACTTTTGTCGAGCTCATCATTAAGCAAGACGTCCATTCTTTGTCGGCCAAACATTTTCAGCTGAAAAAAACATTAGACATGGCTTTTAGTCTTTTCGTGTCGCTGTGCAGCTGCACTTAAGTGGTTAAGATCATCAAAACCATGTCTACCCCATACGTTGCCTTCTGAAGAAAATAAAAAACAAGGCCAACAGAACAATTTATTCCTCTTTTCACAACCAGTTAACCAATCCACCGACTTGTAATGAGCTGTTGAAAAATGGCGTGTGTATACTTCTGTCTTAGTTTTAGGTACTGTTTTAAGAGTGGTAACTCAGTACATGGTTTACCGTTACTCACAATTGATAGTTTTTCACTAAAACTTAGTGAACAAAACTTTTTTTTAGCGATGTCGCCCAACACTTGCATTTAGGGTATATGTCAATTATCTCCGAAATACTAATAACTTACAACTTGAAACGCACTGTCACTGTAATAATCTGCACTCCCGGCAACTAACAAAAATTAATCACAAAAAACACTGGACGGACACAGCCCATTTTTACAACTCGAGAGCTGCAAGTCGACCGCACGCATGTTCGTATTGTATTGACGTATCTGGCCATGACCCCGATCAACACAAACCAGTCTTCAGACGTGAAACCGAAATTTACAGCACGCATTGTGACGGAATTACTCGAGAAACTTCGGGCGATTGCTACCAACCAATAAAAACTGCACTATAAAACGCGTCTGGGAAACTGAAACTAGATATACTCGTAGATTCTATTCGGGAAAATCCGTTATCCTGATGCGTGCGGTCCGAAAGCAGAACATTAGAAGAGAAAAATTTTATAGAATAATATATTAAATTTTTATTTTCCTTCGGGCATAGGTGTGCGCAGCACGCACAGCACACATAGAGAATACACCACTGCCTACCACTCTACCAATTTTACAATCTGACCGACTTTATGACTCTGAAAATACGGGGAAAAAAGACAACCAGAAGGATACAGAATATCATAAATGGGCGCTTGCACAGAATAGAAGAATTGAAATAGTATGACAAAATCACAAGTGTAAAACTGATAGAAATATCCTAGTGTCAAACTGATAGAAATAACCTACAGTAAAACTGATGGAAATAACCTATTGTCAAACTGATGGAAATAACCTAGTGTCAAACTGATAGAAATAACCTAAAGTAAAACTGATGGAAACAACCTATTGTCAAACTGATGGAAATAACCTAGTGTGGCCGTGGATCGTATGTGAAGGTTCGGACCACTGCCCTTTCAGTAGATAGTATGCAGTAAGGTAAATGTGACAAACTTCCTTCTCTCAGACTGACAAAAATATTTTCTCATACTCTCTGTTGATTCAAAACGAATTCACCTGAGTAATAGCAGTGAAGATGTCAAAGGTCAAACTTTATTAACAAGATTAGCAGTCTTTCATAACAACAGTTTCTTCGGCAACAAAAGTATTCAATATTCAAAACTGCAATTTCTTGTCTTCTTACTAGCCTACTTGCTTATATCAGCTATCACAATGTCATTTAATTCTTCAGGTAGAAACTTCTTGTCTCTCTTCCGTGCTGACCTTTTTTTTTCTATGTTTTTCTTTTCATATGTCTCTTGGTATATCTCTCTGAGAGAAAACTGGCCTTACCGCCAGGGCTGTCATTTTGCCAAGATTTTCGTCTATTATTCTTCTCTGCTCAGACCTGGTCTGCTGAGCTACACATGCTACTGATAGATCAAAAATGTTCAACATACCTTGTTTTGTTCTCAATCGAAATACACCTTTTCTTTCACAACTATCTTGTCCTCAGAATAAATACTATCACCACCAAATACTGACGTACACAAATTTATGATCAGTAATGTACTGAGCGTTTCTCTATCTCTCTTTTATTCACAGCACATGTTGCTGATCACCTACGCTGAGTATGTTTTTTTTCTCACACAAATCTTACGCTGAGCGCGTTTTACATTACAAAATCTAACTTTAATACTTGGGAGAAAACCCTCTTCTCTTCCTACGCCTAGCGCGTCTCAATATCAACTGCCAAATTCCCGTTCTAACCTATCTTCGCCCCCCCCCCCCTAAACTGTGTTCACGCATCTCGACTTTCCCGTGCATACTTTTTCCCTCAACTCACTTAAAACCCGCAAGGGACCCAATCCTACATTATCTCCCTTTGCTGTTTTTAACTGAATACCATACCCTCTTCTTTACAAGCTTACTACCAAAATCATACATGCTAATTTACTAAACCATAACTGATAACCCACTACATCTGCTTAACCCAAATCTAACACTTTATTCTACCAACCGAAATATGTGGAGTTTCCTCCCTTTTCTCAAAGCATCCCTTCACTCATTTTATCTCCCTTCAACTAAGACAAATAGTCTATATCTACACCCATTCATATTTTCTAAACCATTTTTCTACACTCTTTTACCCTGCTAAAACCAAACCACCGTTCACACTAGTGTCAAACTGATAGAAATAACCTAGTGTCAAACTGATGGAAATAACCTAGTGTCAAACTGATAGAAATAACCTAGTGTCAGACTGATGGAAATAACCTAGTGTCAAACTGATAGAAATAACCTAGCGTCAAACTGATAGAAATAACCTAAAGTAAAACTGATGGAAATAACCTAGTGTCAAACTGATGGAAATAACCTAAAGTAAAACTGATGGAAATAACCTAGCATCAAACTGATAGAAATAACCTAAAGTAAAACTGATGGAAATAACCTAGTGTCAAACTGATAGAAATAACCTAGTGTCAAACTGATAGAAATAACCTAGTGTCAATCTGATAGAAATAACCTAGTGTCAAACTGATAGAAATAACCTAGTGTCAAACTGATAGAAATAACCTAGTGTCAAACTAATAGAAATAACCTAAAGTAAAACTGATGGAAATAACCTAGTGTCAAACTGATAGAAATAACCTAAAGTAAAACTGATGGAAATAACCTAGCGTCAAACTGATAGAAATAACCTAAAGTAAAACTGACGGAAATAACCTATTGTCAAACTGATGGAAATTACCTAGTGTCAAACTGATGGAAATAACTTAGTGTCAGACTGATGGAAATAACCTAGTGTCAGACTGATGGAAATAACCTAATGTCAAACCGATGAAAATAACCAGCCAAGCACTGGTGGTTCAATGTGTGGGAGCAGATGCTGGTATAGGATAAAACATACATTAAGAAAATCAGATGATAATATTACAAGGCAGTCCTTGTTCTGGAAGGTCATAGATAAGAGAATTGAGGGAGGCTAAAAAAATACATGGAGGTGGGAATTAAATTAGACGGAAAGGGAATAAAGATATTAAAAACCTTAAATGAAAGGCACTGGACAGGAGGCTTCGTGAGTATGTAATGATTGTCTGTGCTCCAATGTGAGTTGAAGGTTAACGAATGAATGTGCAGTCGGATTCCGCTCATAAGGTGGGTTAGGTTCGAGGCCCCATCGAAAAGCGGAAATCGCCGAAAAGCGGAACATAGCCTTGTTTGAACTTACAAATGCAAATTAAGTCTTATTAACATGTTTAACCTATCATATATTAAGTGCGCAATAGATATGGGCCTACAAAACGATACGAAAGTAAAATAAATGTACATCATTTAAAGTAAGAGATGTATGACTTCTCTTTTTTATCACTACTACACTTAGATGCCATTGTAATTAATTTAAAAGAAAAATTATATATATATAAATATATATATATATATATATATATATATATATATATATATATATATATATATAATATAAATATATATATATATATATATATATATATATATATATATATATATATATATATATATATATATATATATATATATAATACATTTTAAAAGTTTGAAAGTGTTGAAAATTTTCATAATATAGAGAGACGCTGAGCACACAAATGCTGTAAACAGACTGAATTACCGTCAATCAAATGGCGCCCGAAGCCATTCTTGGACAGCGCGTCATGTCGAAAAACGCCGAAGGAGCAGAATAAACGCCGAACATAATAAACATGCATATAATTGAAAACCACCGAAACGCGGAACCCATTGTTTCAGTTTGTGTAATTTCTCTGTTTCAGTGGTTACTGAAAACAATGAGATTGTGTATATTAGGTGTTGAAATGGTTATATAAAACAATGAGATTGTGTATATTAGGTGTTGAAATGGTTATATAAAACAATGAGATTGTGTATATTAGGTGTTGCAATGGTTATATAAAAAACAATGAGATTGTGTATATTAGGTGTTGAAATGGTTATATAAAAAAACAATGAGATTGTGTATATTAGGTGTTGAAAATGGTTATATATAATACAATGAGATTGTGTATATTAGGTGTTGAAATGGTTATATAAAAGAATGAGATTGTGTATATTAGGTGTTGAAATGGTTATATAAAACAATGAGATTGTGTATATTAGGTGTTGCAATGGTTATATAAAACAATGAGATTGTGTATATTAGGTGTTGCAATGGTTATATAAAACAATGAGATTGTGTATATTAGGTGTTGAAATGGTTATATAAAACAATGAGATTGTGTATATTAGGTGTTGAAATGGTTATATAAAACAATGAGATTGTGTATATTAGGTGTTGAAATGGTTATATAAAACAATGAGATTGTGTATATTAGGTGTTGAAATGGTTATATAAAACAATGAGATTGTGTATATTAGGTGTTGAAATGGTTATGGTTATATAAAACAATGAGATTGTGTATATTAGGTGTTGAAATGGTTATATAAAACAATGAGATTGTGTATATTAGGTGTTGAAATGGTTATATAAAACAATGAGATTGTGTATATTAGGTGTTGAAATGGTTATATAAAACAATGAGATTGTGTATATTAGGTGTTGAAATGGTTATATAAAACAATGAGATTGTGTATATTAGGTGTTGCAATGGTTATATAAAACAATGAGATTGTGTATATTAGGTGTTGAAATGGTTATATAAAAAAACGTGAGAACGTATATTAGGTGTTGAAATGGTTATATAAAACAATGAGATTGTGTATATTAGGTGTTGAAATGGTTATATAAAACAATGAGATTGTGTATATTAGGTGTTGCAATGGTTATATAAAACAATGAGATTGTGTATATTAGGTGTTGAAATGGTTATATAAAACAATGAGATTGTGTATATTAGTTGTTTGAAATGGTTATATAAAACAATGAGATTGTGTATATTAGGTGCAATTGGTTATATAAAACAATGAGATTGTGTATATTAGGTGTTGATATGGTTATATAAAACAATGAGATTGTGTATATTAGGTGTTGAAATGGTTATATAAAAACAATGAGATTGTGTATATTAGGTGTTGAAATGGTTATATAAAACAATGAGATTGTGTATATTAGGTGTTGCAATGGTTATATAAAACAATGAGATTGTGTATATTAGGTGTTGAAATGGTTATATAAAACAATGAGATTGTGTATATTAGGTGTTGAAATGGTTATATAAAACAATGAGATTGTGTATATTAGGTGTTGAAATATTGTGTATATTAGGTGTTGAAATGGTTATATAAAACAATGAGATTGTGTATATTAGGTGTTGAAATGGTTATATAAAACAATGAGATTGTGTATATTAGGTGTTGCAATGGTTATATAAAACAATGAGATTGTGTATATTAGGTGTTGAAATGGTTATATAAAACAATGAGATTGTGTATATTAGGTGTTGAAATGGTTATATAAAACAATGAGATTGTGTATATTAGGTGTTGAAATGGTTATATAAAACAATGAGATTGTGTGGTGTTGAAATGGTTATATAAAAACAATAGATTGTGTATATTAGTTGGTGAAATGGGTAAATAAAACAATGAGCTTGTGGAAATTAAGTGTTGGAATTGTTATAAAAAAACAATGAGATTGTGTATATTAGGTGTTGAAATGGTTATATAAAACAATGAGATTGTGTATATTAGGTGTTGAAATGGTTATATAAAACAATGAGATTGTGTATATTAGGGTGTTGAAATGGTTATATATAAAACAATGAGATTGTGTATATTAGGTGTTGAAATGGTTATATAAAACAATGAGATTGTGTATATTAGGTGTTGAAATGGTTATATAAAACAATGAGATTGTGTATATTAGGTGTTGAAATGGTTATATAAAACAATGAGATTGTGTATATTAGGTGTTGAAATGGTTATATAAAACAATGAGATTGTGTATATTAGGTGTTGAAATGGTTATATAAAACAATGAGATTGTGTATATTAGGTGTTGAAATGATTATATAAAACAATGATTTTGAATATATTCTGTTTCAGTGGTAATCGCAAACAATGGGACATTCAGGTTTGTTGGTGATTCTCTGGAGCTGTACTGCAATATCACTAGCACGTCTGTGAGAGAAAATTCTTCAATGTTGCACTTTGAAAGACACACAAAGAAAGGTAACTCTACAAAATATAACAACAGAAGTTTACATTTAGGAAGATGAAGTCTTAGAAGCATTACGTAAAAATAAACATCTAGGAACAACATCATCATTATCATCTTCATCGCCCTTTTTGGTCCTTATGGAGCATGGAGCCACCACTGATGTTGGTCCTTGCAAAAAGCCTGCACCAATGGTTTCTGTAACAGTTTGATGACCTGAACCAGACAAGTGCCAGTGGTATAGGAGATGAGAAGGAAATGTTGGTGATGGATAGGACACACATTAAGGAAACCTGATGATAATATTACCAAACAGTCCTTGTTCTGGAATGCCCAAGGTAAGAGGAGAAGTGGAGGACCAAAGACCATATGGAAAAGAGAGCTGGAGACAGAAATGAAAATATTGAGGAAGAGAAGAAAAGACAGTTAGCTGATGTCACGTGACAGGAGGACTTGGCATAAGTTTTCAGAAGGCCTAAGCTCCTGAGGGAGCTAAAGAATTTGCCTGATTATTTGAATATTTTCTATTGTAGCTTTCATTTATCATCATCATTCATTTATTATCATTCATTTATCATCATCATTCATTTATCATCATCATTCATTTATCATCATCATCAATCATCATCATTTATTTATCATCATCATTCATTTATCATCATTATTCATTTATCATCATCATCATTCATTTATCATCATTTATTTATCATCATCATTCATTTATCATCATCATCATTTATCATCATCATTCATTTATCATCATCATTCATTTATCATCATCATCATTTATCATATCATCATTTATCATCATTTATCATCATCATCATTTATCATCATCATTCATTTATCATCATCATCATCATTTATCATCATCATTCATTTATCATCATTATCATCATCATTCATTTATCATCATCATCATTTATCATCATTTATCATCATCATCATTTATCATCATCATCATTTATCATCATTTATCATCATCATTCATTTATCATCATCATCATTCATTTATCATCATCATCATCATTTATCATCATCATTCATTTATCATCATCATTCACTAACCTTTAGCTCCTCAAGGAACTTAGGTCTTCAAGAAATTCATGTCAAGTCCCTCCTGTTCTGTGCCATTCACTCAAGTTCTTTCCACATCTTGTTGATCCCTTTTATTTCTGTCTCTAGTACTCTTCTCCATATGTTGTTTCTGTCTAACTCTGTTTCTAGTACTCTTCTCCATATGTTGTTTCTGTCTAACTCTGTCTCTAGTACTCTTCTCCATTTGTTGTTTCTGTCTAACTCTGTCTCTAGTACTCTTCTCCATATGTTGTTTCTGTCTAACTCTGTCTCCAGTACTCTTCTCCATAGGTTGTTTCTGTCTAACTCTGTCTCCAGTACTCTTCTCCATAGGTTGTTTCTGTCTAACTCTGTCTCTAGTACTCTTCTCCATAGGTTGTTTCTGTCTAACTCTGTCTCTAGTACTCTTCTCCATATGTTGTTTCTGTCTAACTCTGCCTCTAGTACTCTTCTCCATATGTTGTTTCTGTCTAACTCTGCCTCTAGTACTCTTCTCCATATGTTGTTTCTGTCTAACTCTGTCTCTAGTACTCTTCTCCATATGTTGTTTCTGTCTAACTCTGTCTCTAGTACTCTTCTCCATATGTTGTTTCTGTCTACCTCTGTCTCTAGTACTCTTCTCCATAGGTTGTTTCTGTCTAACTCTGTCTCTAGTACTCTTCTCCATATGTTGTTTCTGTCTAACTCTGCCTCTAGTACTCTTCTCCATATGTTGTTTCTGTCTAACTCTGTCTCTAGTACTCTTCTCCATATGTTGTTTCTGTCTAACTCTGTCTCTAGTACTCTTCTTCATATGTTGTTTCTGTCTAACTCTGCCTCTAGTACTTTTCTCCATATGTTGTTTCTGTCTAACTCTGCCTCTAGTACTCTTCTCCATATGTTGTTTCTGTTTAACTCTGTCTCTAGTACTCTTCTCCATATGTTGTTTCTGTCTAACTCTGTCTCTAATTTCCTGCATATATGTTGATAATTGTTGTCTGTTCTCTATGTATTTTCTGTAAATAAATATAGGGGCTTCTGTAATATACGAGATAAGTGTATTTTGTGTATTTTCAGACCCAGTTGCTGTAACCTCTCATTGAATATTTTCATTTTGTCTTGCATCTGATTACATTTATGGGACACATCAGCAAAATCTGGATAGTTAAGCTATTTTATCTACTATGCATAGAGGCATATCTGGAGTCATCCTTATATGACCACCAGCTATGCACAGTGCTACTATATATATATATATATATATATATATATATATATATATATATATATATATATATATATATAATATATATATATATATATATATATATATATATATATATATATATATATATATATATATATATATCATTTTCCACCTGCATTCAAATTCAACTCACTTTTTCACCTTTTGAACTAGTGGGGCATGTTGCAAAAACCATGAGTTTTTGCAGCAACAATGGCAATTTTCACGTGCGGGTTAAAGTGACCCAGTTTTTATACATTTAAAAAAAATTAACCTAGAGCACACATTTCATTTATACACATTTCTCTGAGCTCAGTTTTAATGACATTTTCACTTGTCTTTACAGTTTGCCAATCAATTATATAAACCTTGTCTAAACTGAATGGCGGCCCTTAACTTTTGTCCAGTAGTATATATATATATGGGGAAGTTAACCTCTGTTTTTGAGGCTAATTACACCCTCATAGACTCTTGAAATCATCCACACACTTCCAGGGATTCCCCCTGTTGTAAAACTTGTTGAGAACCCAGCATTGCACACTAGGCTTGGAGAAGTCACTTGAGCCCCAGACGTGGTTCTTTGGCTTTGACCTGGGTGACTACATGTAGGAGGATCTCACTATGGACCCAGTGATAGGCAGGGGGAGCTGAGAAGTGGCTCCATGCAGGACATGACAATTCCTTGGGAGAACCCAGAACCAGAGCACAGTATTTTAGCTCTGCATAGTTGGAGAGCCCCTTTGGATAGCGAGGAAGGCACAGTATACCACGCGCTTCTTACGCCTAGCTTGAGACCAGATGTGGTGATCCATTAAATGCAAGCCAAGCTGCAGAAACTGCAGCTCATGACTTCAACTCAGCACGTTTTGGAATGGCAGAAAAGCCACAGGAAAATCCTAGATCTACAGTGTAGATAATAGCAATGACTCTTCAACTTGATATTGGCTGCAAAGTAGCGAGAAGCTCAGCAGCCTCAGTTTAACAACAACAGCATCAGAGTCTACTGAAAACCATTTCTGTTGGCTAATGCCATTTTCATAACCCAATCTATATTTAGTAAGAAGAGAAATGGCATCTAGGCATCCCTGTCACACTCCAGCTCTTATCTCAAACGGTTCTGCTCTTTATGAAGAATTCACCACTTCATTTTCTGTTGTAGTAATAACCTGATAATCATAAAATTTGCATATGTTTTCAGATAAAAGTGTTATCCCATCCAATTACATTGAAATTCTAACCACCAAGACAATTCGTCTGCGGCTGTTGGATCTAGATACTGGTGATGATGGTGTCTATACTTGCTACCAACAGACATTTTCTGGTGACACCAGAGTCATTGGTTCTCAGATCATTGAAGTGGATTGTAAGTATCACTTTGCTATGAAGTTCTCTTAAAATGCTTTGTTATTAACTTTAATGGGACTACTGCCTCCACAACCCCTTCAGGTGTATCGTAAAAGGCGTCTAATATGAGGTTATGTATGAGACTGGCAACCTCATCATGTAAAATAAATTGTTACAGAAACTTCCATTGCATGGAGAACAGAACTGGAGACAGACATGAAGGGGATGAAGAAGACCCTGAGATAGTGGCATGGAATATGAAGACTTGACACACATTTATTGAAGGCCTATGCTCCTTGGGGAGCTGATTAGTGATGATGATGATGAGGAGCAGACAATTCTTATTTTTACTTATTTGTAGACAAACCTCAGAAGGTTAAGGATATATCATGTCGTGTCTACAACTGGGAACAAATGAACTGTACTTGGGACCTTGGGGTGAAATTTCAACATCCAGAAAACGTCAGAGTGTCTTTAGCTTGGACAATACAGTAAGTGATTGTAATGAACAAGTACTTAGAGTTATTATTCTTTAGTAGTGCATGTGATTTTTCAGACTTTCTTTTTCTCCTTATTTTCATATTTTTTATATTGAGATAACAGCTTCATGTTCATAACCCTCCGCTCCTAAAAGAGCATAGGCCTTCAACAAACACTTGCAAAGTCTTCCAGTCATGTGCCATCATCTCAAGTTCTTTCCATGTTCTCCTCATCATTTTCACCTCTGTACCAGCTCTCTTCTCCATGTGCTTCTTGGTCTACCTCTGCCTCTCTTGCCCTGGGGGTTGCAGAACAAGGACTGCCTTGTAATGCTATCAACAGGTTTCCTCAGTGTGTGTCCTATCCATCGCCATCGTCGTCTTCTCATCTCTTGTTCCACTGGCACTTGTCTAGTTCTTGTCATCAGTTCCACATTGGTAACCTTGTCATACCATTTTAATCCTTCTATTCTATGCAAGCACCCATTTATGAAAGTCTGTAGCTTTTTGGTTGTTGTCTTTGTTGTTCTCCATGTCTCCGAGCCATACAATAGGACTGACTTGACATTTGAGTTGAAGATTCTTATTTTTGTGTTGGATCCGATTTCTCTTGATTTCCACATATTTCCTAATGCAATGAAAGCTCCTCTTGCTTTTTGTATTCTTATTTTGATGTCACTGTCTGTCCCTCCAACTTTGTCTATATTACAGCCAAAATATGTGTACGATTCTACATCATGTAATGGTATTTCTTCAAGTTCAACCGTGTTATTATTTCTTGCATTTATTATCATTATTTTTGTCTTTTTCTGTGTATTTACCAGTTGCTGTGACCTCTCATCAAGTGTTTTCATTTTTTCCTGCATTTGATTACGGTTATGGGACAGGAGAGCCAAGTCATCAGCAAAGTCTAGATCATCAAGTTGTTTAGTCAGATTCTACTGGATTCCATTTCGTCAATGTTTTCATAACCCAGTCTATTGCAAGATAACAGCTTATTTGTGTTAAATTGCAAACAAGCTGCATACTTTAGTGCATTGTGAAGAATCACTTCTTTTTAGTGATGCTCAGATTAGATTATTCTCATAGTTTTTTTTTTTATGTGGCAACTCATTTTCAGCTTTAATTGTACATTTGTTCCTACACTTTGACATGCAGCAATGTAGTGAAACATTGTACAGATGGTGCCCCTTATAAGTATCTTCAGCACCAGAGACCCCATATTTATGTGGAGAATCACTCTGGAAATTGATAATGCTGTGTCCCTTATAAGTTAATTAGCCTAGTGAAGAAAATATATTAAGACACGAAATTCGAAATTCTTCAAGAAGGACATCTTACAGAATCCTTGAGCTAAGAACTGGAGTGTGATATGTATCCCACTTGCCACAATTTCTCTTCTTACTGATGAGGATTATGAAAACAGCAACCAACAGAACTGGAATTTTGTGAACTCTGACAAAACAGGTTGATGATCTAGATTTTGCCAGTGAATGAGAATACTTGATGAGAGGTCACAGCTTTTGGGTCTGATAATGTACAGAGAAAAGACAAAGATTATGAGGCTAAATGTGGCAAATGATAGCCAGACCTTACTTTGAGAAACACTTCTATAGTATGTGGACTCATACAGATATCTTGGAAGCAATATAGACAAAGTTGGAGGAATAGACAGTGATATCAAAGTAAGGATACGCAAGGCAAGAGAAGCTTTCTTTGCATTAGGAAGTATATGACAATCAAAATAAATTAAGTCCAATACAGAAATAAGAATCTTCAACTCGATGTCAAGTCAGTCCTATTGTATGGCTGAGAAACATGGAAAACAACACAAAATAACAAACAGGAAGTTACGGACTTTCATAAATATACAGCTTAGCTTATATCATTCCAGATCTTCTGCTGTTTTATTCCATTGACTTTACAGTGTGCTGCATCTCATTTCAGGATATTTTGTTAAATCTCACTTTGCATTGATCTTTTCTATGTATTTCTTTTAAATCTGACAGATCGTGTTGTCTCACTCTGTTTTTTTTTTCCATTATGATGTGTTCTATACTGTATCTCTATTCATGATATTTTCATTATGATGTGTTCTATACTGTATCTCTATTCATGATATTTTCATTTTTTAAATCTTACGTTACATTAATCTTTTCTATGTATTTCTTGATTCATACACAATTATTTTATTATCAGAGGTCAGATTTACTACAGTTTAAAAAAAAAAAAAAAGAAGAAAATAGATAGCAAAATAGTATATTTAAAAATCTGAATGAATAAAAAATAGCAAAAACAACAGAACTAAAGCAAATGTGTTGGTAAGGTTTTTGCCAAAGTCATCTTAATGCAACTACACAAGTTAGCTGAGCGCATATATCCAGAGTCACAGTGTGGATTCCGAGCTGGCAGATCAACAACAGACATGATCTTCTCTCTCCGCCAGCTTCAGGAAAAATCAAGAGAGCAGAAAAGACCATTATATATCGCCTTTATAGACCTCACAAAAGCATTCGACCTGGTTAGTAGGGATGGACTCTTTAAAATCCTCCTGAAAATAGGCTGCCCTTCTAAAATGCTGGAAATGATAAAGTCATTCCATGACGGCATGAAGGGAACAGTCCAATATGCTGGAAGCACGTCACAGCCCTTTGATATACGAAGTGGCGTTAAACAAGGCTGTGTTCTGGCTCCGACCTTCTTCGGAATCTTCTTTGCCTTACTCTTGAAACATGCGTTCAGAGATGCAACTGAAGGAATATGCCTTCACACTAGGTCAGATGGCCGTCTGTTTAATCTTTCAAGGCTGAAGGCAAAAACAAAAATCAGAAGGGTCACTATAAGAGACTTGTTGTTCGCTGATGATGCTGCAGTCGTCACTCAAAGCCAACAGCAGCTTCAGAGCTTGATGAATCGCTTCACTAAAGCATGCAAGGACTTTGGCCTCACAATAAGTCTAAAGAAAACGAATGTGCTGAGTCAGGATGTGGGTGCTGCACCAGTTATCACTATCGATAACTATGAATTGGCAGTGGTGCAACACTTCACATACCTAGGGTCTACCATCAATGACAAACTCTCACTGGATACAGAAATCGACAGCCGCATTGGCAAAGCTGCAGCTACCTTTGCCCGCCTCACATCGCGTGTTTGGGGAAACTCTAAACTCACAATGAAGACCAAAGCTGCGGTATATAATGCCTGCGTCACCAGCACACTCCTATATGGCAGCGAGACCTGGACGACCTATGCTAAGCAAGAAAGAAGGCTCAATACCTTCCATTTGCGGTGTCTACGCCGCATCCTCGGCATCTCGTGGAAAGATAAAGTGACAAATGTCGAGGTGTTGTCACGTGCTGGCCTTCAAAGTATGTATACGCTTCTTAGACAGCACAGACTTTGCTGGCTTGGCCATGTTCGCCGCATGGAAGATGGTCGCATCTCAAAAGATATCTTCTACGGACAATTAGCAGATGGCAAGAGAACAGTTGGGCGACCACAGCTGAGGTTCAAAGATGTGTGCAAGAGAGATATGAGGGCACTGGACATGGATCCAGCAACATGGGAGGATGAAGCTGCCGATCGCACTAAGTGGCGATGCTATTTACGGCGCCACCTCAGATTGGGCGAAGAGAGGTTCACACAAGAAGCAGAGGTGATGAGAAAACGTCGAAAGGAGCACCAGGAAAATAAGCAGCTGAGGGCTGTCACCTCAGGGGCGCATTCCCATAGTCAGTTATGACTGAAGGGGCTATTATAAAGCAAATGTTTTGGGAACTCAGAGTGCAGTAAAAAACATAAAAAAATATGTGTATTTATAAATCTGTTTAGATATATGTAGAAACGTTTGTAAATATATAATTTATTAGTTAACAGAAATAATCAAACAGCTATTGAGTGCATGAATTCAAGAAAAGGGAACAATATTAATGGGTCAGGAGAGTATAATAGAAAGAAAGTATAAACCAGTCAACTGTGTGATAATGAAAGATCAGAATTAAATATTCAAGGCAAATGTGAATGACCACCCATTCTCGCTGCAGAAGCTGAGAATGCTATATGCCGTATGCAAGGCCTCAGGACCAATGGGCTGATCACCCGTTGGCTTGTCACACCGATTACGGAAACAACGGCAGATGGATCTATTTGTTGTTGCCCTAAAGACGCCGCTAGGCGTGATGGGAAACTACAACAGAGAAAATCAATCTGCTGTTGCCCTTAAGACGCCACAAGGCGTGATGGCCTCTGACTGCTTGGTCGGTCTTTGGCTAAGGACGGAAGAAGAAGAAGAAGGCCTCAGGAGCAGATGATACAGCAGTGTAGGAAATTAAGAATGTGGAAAATTTTTCAATCCTGTATTAAAGTCAGCTTATATCAACAACAACAGCTGTGCACTAACAAAATAAAGAAATAAAACATATTGCCTCTTTTATTGTGGATGATCATGCTGTTTTTCCAATGCTGAAGTTAAAATTGAAATCATTTTTTTTTTCCCTTGGCTTGTAACTGTTGCATAGAGTAGTTTTCATTAATTCTTGTTTCTGTTTAAGTCAGTACCGGTGAGTTTTTTGTTTGTTTCGTTAATATTTGACTGTAAATGCACAGTTTATGACTATAAAAACTGTGTTTTAAATACTTTCATTTTCAGATTAACAAATTACAGTCGCTCATAGTATGTGTGGCACTTTTTTTTCTGATTCAGTTAACGCATTTTTCATTTAATTTTTGCTGCGGAGAAGCTACTAACAGTATTTATGCTACCTTTGTTTACATTATAAATTGCTGTATTTTAAACTGAAATTAACAACAATAGAACTAACAACAATAAAACTAACAACAATAAAACAATAACCAGAGCTTAACAAATTTCAGGTTGTTGCTTCATTATACAGCTTTTATTTGCACTTTATTGTTTTCTGGATTTTAATGTTTTGAATTTTTATATAGTTGTACTCTTTAAAACATGACAAACCATTTTATTTCAGCCAAGTGCCTTATATTTTGAAATGACCGCTAAATCATTGGAAAATGTGTTGTGTCCTAGGATCTTCTTCTAAGTGCAGAAACACACCTCCACCTCCATTTTCTGTTGCATTAGTTGCTGATCCATCTGTGTATGCATGGGTCCAGGTATTTCTTGGGTATTGTTTCTCTATGTATTTTGTCATTATGGCTAGAAAACTCATCATGTCCTAATATGATAGTGGTAATATAGTGTTACATTGTTTGAGAAAATATGGCTTGGATTCTTGAAATAACCTTGCAGCGTTCTGTCAAAATTGGAAACCTGTCTGCATATCTGTTTTTTTTTTTGGAGAAAAACTCAGAATAAATGTATCATCATTTTCTGTTTTGGGAAAAAAGCAAGGAGCCACCGCTCCAACTACCTCCTTTGTAGGAAGTCTGCACCAAGATATTCATCTGCTGTAGCAGAAGCCAGACCCATGCACAACCTCATATTGGTCACTTTTTATGACTGGCTGAATGGGCAGTAATCCTGTTTCTTCTTTTCACTTCAGAGACCCCCAGATCTCACTACAAGGGGCAAAAGAATTTAATTTGCTTCAAACTATAAATTTTTAGATTCTTGCATGTTATACAACTTCAGATTTTCTACTGTCACTTATATTCAATACATTTGTCAGAATGTTGGTGTCCATTTGGTGAGTGTCAGGTATTTCTTCTGGATGCTTTATGTTTTCCCGAGGTTTTAGTAAGTACTAGTTTTCTGTAGCTTGCAGATTTCAAGAGCATTACTCATCTCATCATTTTCATGATTACAAAGATCTTGGAACACCATTTCTTCTGATAGCAATATTTTGTGATCTCAAAATGTCAACACTTATTATTGATTTTTTGAGAATTTTTCACAAATATTAAAAATTATAGCCTGAAGGTAATTTCATTCTGTTAGTTAATGTAATCGGTGTCAATACCTTGTCGAGGTATGGCGGCTTGCATACCCTGATTACCCCCAGAGCTATGCCAGCTGGAGTTTTACTCCTGGAAGGTTCTACCAAGCTGGACAGGTTTGCGCGGGCAGGGGTCAGACTAAAGCAGACACCCTGGTCCTCCAGGTTGGGGGTTTTAGCATAGGGCTGACACCCCTGTCTATGTAAAAAGAAATGAAGTTACAGAAACGACAACAAATAAACAAACTTTGCTGCGGGGCGGACATCCGGAGTCTGAGGCTCGTATGACTGTCAGTGGTGAAAGCTGAAAGGAAGCCACTGACATGAAAACGGACGTCCTGACCGCAAAACGTGAAACAAGAATAGGATTTTGGAATGTCACGACAATGAACGAAACAGGTAAACTAAAACAGGTCACAGCAAAAATGAGAAACTATAGATTACACATTCTAGGGATAAGCGAGAGCAGATGGACAGGGGCAGGAAAAGTTAAAACAGCAACAGGAGAAACAGTACTTTACTCTGGAAGAGAGGATGGACAGCACAATGAAGGTGTAGCCATTAATCTACAGAAAGGAATAGAAAGGACATTACTGGAATGGAAACCCATCAACAACAGACTGATAAGAATAAGATTGAGAGGGAGATTCACCAACACTACAATAATACAATGCTATGCACCAACGAATGACAGCGATGATGAGGTCAAGGGTGAATTCTATCAACAACTGCAGAAAGAAATGGAAGACACACCTAGATATGATCTTATCGTAGTAATGGGAGACCTCAATGCGAAAGTTGGAACACACAATACACATAATAAAAGAATAATGGCGAAATGCAGCAGCGAAACAGCAAACGAAAATGGGGATAAATTAATAACTTTCTGTAGCATTAACAATAAGTCAGAGACACATCTCCAATCCAACCTGCAAGTCTGGAAGGAAGAGCTGGAGAAGAGAGGGATGGGCATAAGCAGCTCTAAAACAAAATCCATGGTGATATCACGAGAAGAAAGAAGACATCAGAATAAGCTGGGAGAACAGGTCCTGGAGCAAGTCGACCACTTTAAATATCTCGGCGTTATTATAGACTGAAAGGGAGGCATCAAAGAAGAGTTGGCCACTCGAAAAGCAGCAGCTGGGAGACTTTTTCAGCCATAAATTGAGGATTCCTCAGCAAGAGAGAGGTTGATAAGAAAACGAAGATGGCTGTATACCGCTCCACCTATGTCCCAGTCTTGACATATGGATGCGAGTCATGGGCAATGACTACAACCCATAAATGCCAGATCCAAACCTCAGAAATGAGGTATCTGAGGAAGGTGGTTGAAGTAACAAGAAGAGACATGGTCCGCAACCAGATGATACGTCAAGGCCTAAAATCCCACCTCCTGCAGACCCAAGTAGAACAGTCCCAACTAAGATGGTTTAACCATGTCTGCAGAATGGGAGAATATCGGCTACCACGACAAGCATGGGAAACAAAGAGCCAGGGATCCAGACCCCCCAGGATGACCCAGAGTCCGCTGGGAGGACAACATTAGACAATCTTTGAAGGACCGAAGACTAGAATGGAACCAGGCCAGGAGGAAGACAGCCGATAGGATAGTCTGGCGCTCTCTCTTCCAAACCTCTACACCTCACGGTAGAAGGGGATCGACTAAGTAAGTAAGCATTAACAACCTGGTCATTGGAGGAACACTTTTCCCACACAAAGAAATTCACAAATTAACATGGGAATCACCAAATGGTCGGGACAGAAACCAGATAGACCACATTATGATTAATGGTAGATGGAGACATGCATTACAAGATGTGAAGGTAAGAAGAGGTGTGGATGTGGGAAGTGATCACCATTTAGTAGTAGCAAAACTGAAAGTGAAACTCAGAACAGCTGGACCGACTGTAACTACACAGAAAAGGTTTGACATCAGCAAATCGAAGGACCCCCTTACCAGAAAAGCTTTTGCGGCTGATATAAAGAAGCGATATCAATTTGCCAAAAATCAGGAAAAGACATTGACTGATGATATAGACCAGAAATTCAACACCATTTCAACAATATATAAAGAAAGCAGCAAATCATGCTTGGGATTCCAGGAAAGGAAGAAGCAAGACTGGATAACACCAGAAACATTAAACACCATAACGATGAGAAAGGAAATGAAAAGAAAGAAAACAGAAGCGAAGTCCCCCAGGTTAAAGCAACTATATAGCGAACAGTACAGTCAGCTGGACAAGGAAGTTAAACTCCAAACCCGAGCCAACAAAAAGAATATCCTAGATGATCTTGCAATACAGGCAGAAGAGGCAGCACTGAGAAAGGAACAAAGCACAGTATACAAAATAACTAAAATCATCAGCGGAAAATGAGGTGCAAACAATATTACATTAGTAAGAGATAAGCAAGGAAATCTCATCACGACAGCAGAGGGACAGGAAACAAGATGGGCAGAGCATTTCAGAGAAACTCTGAACAAGGAACCACCAGAGACACAATTGAATGTTCCTGAGGCTGAAAATGATCTAGATGTTAATACAGACATTCCACGAAAAGAAGAAATCATCACAGCAATCAAAGGGTTAAAGAATGGAAAAGCACCTGGCCATGATAACTTAAATGCAGAGCTATTTAAGACAGACCCTGAGCTAGCAGCAGAACTATTAGAACAGCTGTACATTAATTTCGTTGATTTTGAAAAGGCTTTTGACAGTATACATAGGGACAGTTTATGGAAAATACTGAGGGCTTATGGAATTCCAAGCTGCATAGTGTCAGTCATAAAAATCCTCTAAACCAACTTTACGTGTAGCGATGAGCAGAGCAACCTAACCTTTGAGGTGAAGACAGGAGTACGACAGGGATGCCCCTTATCAACCACTCTATTTTTAACAGTCATAGACTGGGTGATGTGCCAGACAACAGAGGGCAGTCCAAGAGGAATAAGATGGACTACATTTTCTACATTGGAAGATCTGGAATATGCAGATGACATTGCACTACTAGCACATTCACATCAACACATCCAGGAAAAAACGGATAGATTTAATAAGTTTAGCCAGCAGGTGGGCTTGAACATCAATCTAAAGATGACAGAGGTCATGACGCTAAATGTGAACAACCCTGAGCCCATATCAGTAAGGAATCAGCAACTGGAACAGACAGACACCTTCATATACCTAGGATGCATAGTAACACCAGACGGCGGAGCAAGCAAAGACATCAACAACAGAATGAACAAAGCAAGAACAGCCTTTTTTAGTCTAAACAACATCTGGAAGTCTTCTCAGTACAGCACAAGCACAAAATTAAGATTATATCAGAGCTGTGTGCTTTCTGTGCTTCTCTATGGTGCGGAATGCTGGAGAGTTACAGAGAAGGAAATGTCGAAATTGTCCTCTTTTCACACAACATACCTAAGAAAAATTCTCAGAATATTTTGGCCGAGGACCATCACCAACCAAGATCTGCTTACTCGGAGCAAGCAAGAGGACATGCACACCATCATAGCTGGCAGATGCTGGAGCTGGGTTGGCCATGTCCTCAGAAGAGACCCCAATGCCATCACAAGAACAGCTATGCTAAGGACCCCTGAAGGAAAACGAAAGAGAGGCCGACCAAAAACAACTTGGCGGAGGACTGTGGAGGCTGAGATGCAAAGAATGAACCAGAGTTGGGATGGCCACCGACCGAGCAAAGTGGAATCAATTTGTTGTTGCCCTAAAAGACGCCACCAGGCGTAATGGCCACTAACTGCTTTGACGGTCGGCGGTTAAGGATCAAAGAAGAAACAGTTAATGTTATAATGTCCCCGTCTGAAGGTACTTTCATTCTGTTATTCAATTTTGTGATATAGTCCCAATCTTCCCAGAGCTATGCCAGTGGGAGTTTTACTCCTGGTAGGTTCAACCAAGCTGGACTGGTCTGTGTGGGTAGGGGTCAGACAAAAGCTTGTACCCTGGTCCTCCAGGTTGGGGGTTTTAGCATAGGGCTGACACCCCTGTCTGTGTAAAAAAAACAATGAAGTTACGGAAACAACAATAAATGAACAAACTTTGCTGCGGGATGGACATTCGGAGTCTGTGGCTCGTATGACTGTCAGTGGTGAAAGCCGAAAGGAAGCTACTGACATGAAAACGGATGTCCTGACCGCAAAACAGGATACAAGAATAGGTTTTTGGAATGTCACGACAATGTACGAGACAGGTAAACTAAGACAGGTCACGGCAGAAATGAGAAACTATAGGTTACACATTCTAGGGATAAGCGAGAGCAGATGGACAGGGGCAGGAAAAGTTAAAACAGCAACAGGAGAAACAGTACTTTACTTTGGAAGATAGGATGGACAGCACAATGAAGGCGTAGCCATTATTCTACAGAAAGGAATAGAAAGGACATTACTGGAATGGAAACCCATCAACAACAGACTGATAAGATTAAGATTGAGAGGGAGATTCACCAACACTACAATAATACAATGCTACGCACCAACGAATGATAGCGATGAGGAGGTCAAGGATGAATTCTATGAACAACTGCAGAAAGAAATGGAAGACACACCTAGATATGATCTTGTTATAGTAATGGGAGACCTCAATGCGAAAGTTGGTACACACAATACATATAATGAAAGAACAATGGGGAAATGCGGCAGCGGAACAGCAAACGAAAATGGGGATAAACTAATAAGTTTCTGTAGCATTAACAACCTGGTCATTGGAGGAACACTCTTCCCACATAAAGAAATTCACAAATTAACATGGTAATCACCAAATGGTCGGGACAGAAACCAGATAGACCACATCATGGTTAACGGTAGATGGAGACATGCATTACAAGATGTGAAGGTAAGAAGAGGTGCAGATGTGGGAAGTGATCACCATTTAGTAGTAGCAAAACTGAAAGTGAAACTAAGAAGGGCTGCACCAACTGTAACTACACAGAAAAGGTTTGACATCAGCAAATTGAAGGACTCCCTTACCAGAAAAGCTTTTGCGGCCGACATAAAGAAACGATATCAATTTGCCAAAAGTCAGGAAAAGACATTGACTGATGATATAGACCAGAATTTCAACAATATACAAAGAAAGCAGCAAATCATGCTTGGGATTCCAGGAAAGGAAGAAGCAAGACTGGATAACACCAGAAACATTAAACACCATAACGATGAGAAAGGAAATGAAAAGAAAGAAAACACAAGCGAAGTCCCCCAGGTTAAAGCAACTATATAGCGAACAGTACAGTCAGCTGGACAAGGAAGTTAAACGCCAAACCCGAGCCAACAAATGGAATTTCCTAGACGATCTTGCAAGACAGGCAGAGGAGGCAGCACTGAGAAATGAACAAAGCACAGTATACAAAATAACTAAATTCATCAGCGGAAAACGAGGTGCAAACAATATTACATTAGTAAGAGATAAGCAAGGTAATCTCATCACGACAGTAGAGGGACAGGAAACAAGATGGGCAGAGCACTTCAGAGAAACTCTGAACAAGGAACCACCAGAGACACAATTGAATGTTCCTGAAGCTGAAAACGATTTAGATGTGAATACAGACATTCCACGCAAAGAAGAAATCATCACAGCAATCAAAGGGTTAAAGAACGGCAAAGCTCCGGGCCATGATAACTTAAATGCAGAGCTATTTAAGACAGACCCTGAGCTTGCAGCAGAACTATTAGAACCACTATTTGCACAAGTCTGGAAAATGGGGACAACACCATCAGAGTGGAACAAAGGAATAATTGTCAAATTGCCCAAGAAGGGAGATCTTGCAGACTGCAATAATTGGAGAGGAATCACTCTTCTCTCAGTTCCCAGCAAAATACTAGGCAGGATAATTATATAGAGAATTTCAAAGGCAGTAGACCACAAACTGAGGAAAGAACAAGCAGGATTTGGAAAGAACAGGAGATGTGTAGATCATATATTCACTCTCAGGAACATTATAGAGCAGTGCTCAGAATGGCAAAGACAGCTTTACATTAATTTTGTTGATTTTGAAAAGGCTTTCGACAGCATACATAGGGATAGTTTATGGAAAATACTGAGGGCTTATGGAATTCCAAGCTGCATAGTGTCAATCATAAAAAGCCTCTATGCCAACTTTACGTGTAGTGTTGGGCAGAGCAACCTAACCTTTGAGGTGAAGACAGGAGTACGACAGGGATGCCCCTTATCAACCATTCTATTTTTAACAGTCATAGACTGGGTGATGCGCCAGACAACAGAAGGCAGTCCAAGAGGAATAAGATGGACAACATTTTCTACATTGGAAGATCTGGAATATGCAGATGACATTGCACTACCAGCACATTCACATCAACACATCCAGGAAAAAACAGATAGACTTAATAAGTTTAGCCAGCAGGTGGGCTTGAATATCAATTTAAAGAAGTCTGAGGTCATGACGCTCAATGTGAGCAACCCTGAGCCCATATCAGTAAGGAATCAGCAATTGGTACAGACAGATACCTTCACATACCTAGGAAGCATAGTAACACCAGACGGCGGGGCAGGCAAAGACATCAACATCAGAATGAATAAGGCAAGAACAGCCTTCTTTAGCCTAAACAATATCTGGAAGTCCTCCCAATACAGCACAAGCACAAAATTAAGATTATATCAGAGCTGTGTGCTTTCTGTGCTTCTCTATGGTGCGGAATGCTGGAGAGTTACAGAGAAGGAAATGTCGAAATTGTCCTCTTTTCACACAACATGCCTAAGAAAAATTCACCGAATCTTTTGGCCAAATACCATCACTAACCAAGATCTGCTTACTCGTAGCAAGCAAGAGGACATGCACACCATCATAGCTGGCAGACGCTGGAGCTGGGTTGGTCATGTCCTCAGAAGAGACCCCGATGCCATCACAAGAACAGCTATGCTTTGGACCCCTGAAGGAAAATGAAAGAGAGGCCGACCAAAAACAACCTGGCGGAGGACTGTGGAGGCTGAGATGCAAAGAATGAACCAGAGTTGGGGCACTGTACGAAGGATGGCCACCGACCGAGCAAAGTGGAATCAATTTGTTGTTGCCTTACAAGACGCCACTAGGCGTGATGGCCACTGACTGCTTTGACGGTCGGCGGCTAAGGATCAAAGAAGAAAGAAGTCCCAATGTTAAAGTACTTGAATTCTGTTAGTTAATGTTATGATGCAGTACTAGTCTGAAGGTACTTTCTGTTATTTAATTTTGTGGTATTGTTCCACTTTAAAGAGCATAAGTCTTCATCAAACTCATGCCAAGTTATATTAGCCTACTGAATAAGTACATTTCTCTACATTGAAAATAAAAATTGAGTGTCTTTGGTTTGGTTTTTGGACCCTGCACTTGAAAACTTGTGTTTGTCGTGTGCACGGGATACCCGGTTCAAAACCATATGGATTATAATTAGGGTATGTAGTGTTCATCATATTATATATAGCATATTATATGGTTATTTTTCTTTTGTGTTGGCTCTTCCAGGCTGTAATTTATCTGCCATTTGTTATGGCATTGTTTAATGTCTATGGTGTTTGTTATGTATCCTCTTCCATGATACTTTATTGCTATTTATATCTTTTAAAACATCAACTGTGTGTTTGTTGGTTTTTGAATTGGTAGTTGTTTTAATTCTTGTACTGATATAGTATGGACATTTTCTAAATTTATTTATTTATTTTTTTGTTTTGCCTTGTCATTTTCATGTGTTATGGCTGTTATATGTTGGTTCTTGTTTTGATAATATAAAATTGTATTATGTTGTGTAGCTCCCTGGGTAAATCAATTTTTAGTACACAGTCTCTCAAAGGAATCCTTTTTAATTGCACCTTAAGTCTCTTTTTAATCCATGAAGATTTGTTATGCTTTTAGTTTTATACTGCCATATTTTGATGGTTTTTTGCATCATTATTCTGCTGTGGGATATTTATATGTGTGGATTACACTAGTCAACAAATTTTCAAAAGTTTTTTGTACCAGAAATTAAATATACCATTTCTTATTGATTTTGACATGCTGATTTCAAATATCATAATGAAATTCACCAATTGGCTCTGGTTTTTTTTTAAATGATGTATTTACATTACAGTAATACAAATAATGTAGGCCCTATGCTTGTTTAATTCTCTGGGGTGAACAGCTAGTCTTTCTACTTTAGCATTATAAAAATTGTGGTTACATACTCAATTAATTGATATTTCAACATAAAATGATAGAAAAAATAAAAACATTATTTAAAGTTCACATATCATGTTTTAAAAAGACACATTTGAACCCATTCCATCATTATTCAGTCGCTGTTCGAGCTCTCTTTGCTTGCTTCTTGTAGTCAATCGATGAGGTGCCTCTTGTCACAGTCCAACAGTAATCAGCAAGCATTGAAGGGCTCCAATTGCCTTGATACTTTGTCTCCATAGCAGCAATGTCCTGGTGAAATCGTTCACCATGCTCATCACTGACCGCTCCACAGTTTGACGTAAAGAAATCCAGATGAGAATCCAGAAAATGAATTTTCAAAGACATGTTGCAGCCAAGACTCTTATACTTCAGAAGGAGATTTTCTACAATTTCATTGTAATTATCAGATCTGTTGTTTCCAAGAAAATTGTCCACCACTGACTTAAATGCTAGCCATGCTGCTTTTTCCTTGCCATGCAACACGCAAAGACACTCGTCATCATGAAGAAGTTTTCGAATTTGCGGACCAACAAATACTCCCTCTCTTATTTTAGCTTCACTCAGTCTTGGACATTTTGTGATGAGGCATTTGAAAGCCTCATCTGTTTTCTCCATTGCCTTGACAAAGTTTTTCATGAGACCTAGCTTAATGTGCAAGGGTGGCAACAAAATCTTGCTGGTGTCGACAAGGGCTGGGTTCTCAACGTTCTTACTGCCAGGCTGCAATGACTGCCTTTTTGGCCAATATCTTCTGATGTAATGGTCACTTCGTGCACGGCTATGCCACTCACAGAGAAAGCAACAGTAATTGGTGTATCCACCCTGTAGTCCAAGCAAAAGAGCGACCACTTTTAAGTCACCGCAAAGTGACCAATGATGATGATCGTAGTTTATACACTTCAAAAGCTGCTTAATGTTTTCATAAGTTTCTTTCATATGAACTGTGTGACCAACTGGAATTGACGGTAACACATTACCATTATTCAACAAAACAGCTTTAAGACTCGTCTTGGATGAATCAATGAAAAGCCTCCACTCTTCCGGTATGTAATTGATTTTGAGGGCTGCCATTAAACCAGAAATGTTGTGGCACGCAGAAAGGTCACCCTCTTTGAAAAAGAATGTAATAAGCGGCTTCTGGCAGTTCCTATACACAGAAATTGTAACATCTTCTGCCAGGAGATTCCACTGTTGCACTCTGGAACTCAAAAGCTCCGCCTTGTTCTTCGGTAAATTCAGATCTCTTACAAGATCATTCAGTTCACCTTGGGTTATTAAATGTGGTTTAGTGGATGTAGTTTGCTCAAAATCTGGGTCGCTTGAGGTTGATGGTTCAGGACCACCAATGTCCTCTTCTTCATCAGTGGAAGCAGCTAAAAATGATTCTGGCACTTTGGGAACTGGTAGGTCATCGCCATGTGGTACCGGACGTATTGCAGAGGGGATGTTTGGATATTCCAGAGTCCATTTTTTCTTCTTTGATATGCCTTTCCCAATTGGAGGGACCATGCAAAAGTAACAGTTGTTGAGATGATCAGTGGGCTCTCTCCAAATCATTGGGACTGCAAAAGGCATAGCTTGCCTTTTGCCAGTCAACCACAGTTTAAGATGTGCTGCACATGTATTGCAGCATATGTGTGGCGCCCAGCTCTTATCTTGATCTCCTATTCTGCAGCCAAAATACAAACTGTACCCCTTCTTAATCACTTTAGTTATATTTCGTTTTTGTGATAGAAATTTCACCTCACCACATATATAACAGAAATTATTAGCACTGTTCACACATGTCCTAGGCATTTCTAACTACGATACTTTTGATAAGGACAAATGCACTAACTAATGGCAAAATTTTATCAGAGATAAGATATTTATACACAAAGGTGATGTCTTCTTCTTCTTCTTCTGCGTTCGGCCGTGATGTAATCATAGGTAGGATTGCATCATCAACTTCTAGTTACATTTTTATTGGTCATTAGAAAAAATTATGCAATCGCCCACAACAGTTGCGTCATATATATAAATTGACCGTAATTAAATAAACTAGTAGCATATATCTTGAAAACTAGAGCCAATCAACATTTTTAAATGTCATTTTCGTTTTCAGCACATCAAAATTAGTTAAGATCAGCTATTTTCATTTCTGGTACATTTTGGTTGTTGACTAGTGTTATCAGTATATAATCACCTGGTTCTAATTTTTTTTTAACCTGATACGTTATATACCCCACCTTTGCTTTCGACATCAGATTAAGATTATATACCATAAGTTCTTGTTATTTTATTAAGGTGGCTAGTGTTCAGCTCAGCAAGCACACTGAAAAAATGCTGCTGAGACGCCAAAATGTGGGTGTTTTTAATGATGTCTGAGCATGAAAAAAATACCTGCTATTCCAAAAATGCGTGATGCATGTGGGAGACTATAGTGTTGGTCTTGAGCTGTACTCACAAAATTGTCTTTATAAGCAACACAAGTGCTGCATAACCATTGCACAACAATATGCCTCAACGACGAAAGCTGAGTGTTGTGGATAAAGGAAGATCCATTGCGTGGTTGCAGGAAGGTCTTACTGTCCGAAATGTCGCTCAGAGGCTTGCAGTATCTCATTCAGTTATTGTCAGACTGCAGCAGCGCTTTGCCCAGACTGGAATCGTCTAGGAACGGCAACGCACAGGTCGTCCTAGAGTCACTACACCTCGAGAAGATCGCTTAATTCAGAGGCAAGCACTGTAACGGAGAATTGCAAGTGCAAGTGTTATCAGAGACAGTTCCTCAGAGATGCTACCAACACTGTAGTCAGTGATCAGACTATTCGGAATCGCCTTCACGATGCCAACCTTCGTGCTTGTCGTCCAGCCATTCGACCACACTTGACTGCTGCCCACAGAGCAGCTCGTTTAGCATGGTGTATGCAGCACGTGCAGTGGCGACGTGCACAGTGGGCTAACGTTATGTTCATGGATGAGTCCCGATTTATCTTGGAGCCTACAGATGGACGAATCAGAGTATGGCGGCGTCGTGGTGAACGCTTTAGTGATGCTGCAGTCATCGAACGTAACCGATATGGTGCTGGATCAGTGAGGATGTGGGGAGGCATTAGTTTACTCCACAGAACCCCCCTCTATCATGTGATTGGGAATCTGAATGGTTACCGCTACCTTGACGAGATTCTACAGCCTCTTGCCATCCCAGCCCTGCAAGTTATTGGGCACAATGCAGTCTTTCAAGATGATAATGCAAGACCATACCGTTCTCGTGCAGTAAATGCTTTCCTGCAAGAAGCGGGTGTCAATAGAATGGATTGGCCTGCAAACAGTCCTGATTTGAATCCCGTAGAACATCTTTGGGACGAGCTTGGGCGACGAGTTAAGCAACATCAGCCATCTCCTGCAACTCTGCATGAACTGCTTCTGGTACTTCAGCATCAGTGGCAGGCAGTGCCCCAATGCTTCATTCGCAAGCTCATCATTTCCATGCGACAGCAGTGCCTTGAAAGTGTCGCCAATAATGGAGGACACACACGCTACTGACAATGTTGACCTTTGGTGTTATTCTCATTAATTTTGAAAATGAGGGTTGTATTGATTGCTGTGCTGTCATTTTACACGTTAATTCAACCGTCATGAAAATAGTGTTGATTGTCACTGATAAGGTTGTCATGTTATATTTTGAAGTGCTGTGTTTTTATGTTTCATTTTTATTTCACTTTGCACCCTTAATAAAAATGGTCCTTAACTTCTTTTGAAGGGTATATGTAGGTAGGTATGTGGGGGGTAGGTATATATGTAGTTATGTATATATGTAGTTATGTATGTATATAGGACATCCAGAATGTCTGTAAAGTGAAGAAAGTTTGTTTTCCTGTAAACTTTGATAACTGAAATTTAATTTTTTTTAAAATAACATTATAATGTACTTTATGCTTTTCATTTATATTTGAAAAGTGGAAAACATGCACAAATGTTAATGAAACAATAAAACAGCTGTAAATAATGGACTAAAATATTTTAGTTTATCTTTCTTTCTGATTCTGCCAACAATATGTCCATTTTGAGCAAACTTCTAGAAACAGAAATTCTGATAAGTACGAGGTAGAAGCATTTAGATGGTCCCAGCATTTTCTACTAATCCAGACTGCACTCTCTTTCTCTATTTCTCTCTATCTCTCTCTCTCTCTCTCTCTCTCTCTCTCTCTCTATATATATATATATATATATATATATATATATATATATATATATATATATATATATATATATATATATATATATATATATATATATATATATATGTGTGTGTGTGTGTGTGTATATATATATATATATGTATATATATCCTATGTTTACATTTTTATATCGACGCTCGTATCAATTGGATGTACGTGAATGAAATGCCCAGACAAGGAGTAATTACTGCCATTGGATTAATACGTTTTTTTTTTTAAAATATCCCGGCACAAAATGAAATAAAATAAAATATAATATCACAAATACACTGACGTTACAGGAGATAGAAAAAATGACTGCCCATTATGAATATATATGTTGACCAGGCTAGATCTCAAAATGAGCTGTAATGTTAATATGACATAGCATTTTATGTAATAGAATTGCAGTTAATTCTCTTTATTTTGATGTTTATGGCATATAAATTAGTTTGATAGGAGTGAAGAAACAATCACAAAATATAAAGTGACATTTCAATCACCCCTGTGTCTATTGTATATATGTGCATATATATATATATATATATATATATATATATATATATATATATATACACACACAGAGTATTCTCCCCTCTCTTACGCGACCAATACGTTCCAAGACCCTTCGCGTAAACTGAAAATCGCGTGTAATAGTGCACCCCATATACAGTATACGTGTATTTCCTATATGTTAATACCTATCACACATCTTTTCCTATAAAAAAGGTAAATGAACACTATAGTAACAATTATTAAAGTAAAATACTGTAATAATAAAAGTAATTTATAATATAATTATAACAATACAGTACTAGCCTACTCTCTCTCTCTTTCTCTCTCTCTCTCTCATACATGTTATTGTACTCACCCTCCTCTTCGGCCATCTTCTTGAAGCGGTGGTGGTGTTGGTGATGATGGTGATACAATGCCTACTGGTGAAATGAAAGTGGATGATGTAGTAGGCATTGTTTAGTAGCGTTAGGCTACTCCGTCACCTTCCAACGGTACATCAGAAGGAGGGTCGTCTGCTACTGGTATCGAAGATTCGTTCTTGCCTAGCATCCTGGCAATTTCCGATGTAGATTTTTTTCCCTTTCTCACTAAATCCAAAATTATGATCTTTTCCTCTATAGTAGGCACTTTACGACTTTTCTTAGTCTTTTCAGAGCTAGCAGCATCACTACTCTTGCGCTTTGGGGCCATTATTCCTCCAAAAATAGCGTTAATAATAAAACAAAGAAAAAATGCTTTCACAAAAACACTTCTTACAAGCGAGAATTCCGGACAGGGAATGCAGTGGGATTCGAGAAACTGGTGTAAACAATGGAATGACTCACAGTGACGCTACCCAGAGCGAGAAATACCGTGATGGTACGAGATGGTGTGAGACTTTAAAATGTGTATTTTCCTTATTTTTTTACCTTTTTTTTCCCTCGATCGCCAATCGCGTATACTTGAAACCGCGTGATTTGAGTTCGCGTAAAATGCAGTCCTACTGTATATATATATATATATATATATATATATATATATATATATATATATATATATATATATATATATATATATATATATATATATATATATATATATATATATATTGTCTTCTATTTTCTGATCATTGCCCCCTTATCCCTGAGTAATTTAGTCTGTCTATAAATAGTTCATGAGAACAACAGCGTACGGCCGCTAAATGTGTATCATCATCATCATCACCCTTCAGCTCCCTAAGGAGCATAAGCCTTCAACAAACGTATGCCAAGTCTTTCTGTCCTGTGCCATCAGATCCAGACCTTTACGTGTCTTCTTCATCACTTTCATGTCTGTCTCCAGTTTTCTTCTTCATGTGACCTTTGATCTCCTAACAAAGTAAAAGGCCCAGAAATAGTATGGTTACTTAGATTAGAAGGTTTTGTCAAGATGGCCTGAAATGTAAAAAAAAAAAAAAATGTATTAATGTAAATATAGGGGATATGATTTAAAAAATAAAAACTTTAGAAATCATCATCATTATTCTCTGCGCTCCTTATGAAGCATAGGGAAACTACTGTATCTGATCCCCTTATAGAAAGCCTGCACCATCCATTCACATGTTCCTGCAGTGGTTGTTTCAATGGTTATTTGTTTTACATGAGTTTGCTAGCTCCAATCACAACTTCATATTAGTCCTCTTGCATGACATCTGATTAGCTATGCGATTAGAGCGCTTTCCTTTCGCAACACAAGTTACTGGGTTTTGAGATCAAAACCTGGTAATATCATGCTGCAGTCTACCCAGCTGTAAATGGGTAACTGGCTCAGCTGCTATTGACTTAAGACAAAATGCAATGAGGAAGGGGACTGGTCACCCCCATCTCATAAAAAAAGCTAGACCTACCTAGTATACTGAAGTCTCTAACACTTCACTTCTCCTACAGCAGTATCTGCTATGAGACTACCTTTACCTGTACTTGCACCTGTACTTGCACCTGTATTTGTACCTGTACTTGTACTTGTGTATGACATGTCCAAGTTTACAGTAGTCCTATTCTTTCCTTGTCTCAACAGACACCCCCGGGAAGTGCAATAAAACTTGTAGCAGTGTAAACATGTTATTCAGAAATGTTACAAGTGATTTGGTGATGATGATGATGATGATATAATCCCTTTAGCTGTGAGCAGGTAGCTCTTGGCAGCCCATTGCCTCTCTGACAAAGGTGCAAGTCTTCCTCAGTTGTTGTGATGATGTGTAGAGTGTATTGTGGATGGTTGGGTGTGATGGGAATAGCTGGGTCACAGGTCAGTTAGTCTTTGGCAAAGTGATTTGATGGAATCACAAAGACAAAGGCTGGTCAACAAAACATAATTCTGTTTGTGTTAGTGTTTTGTACAACTTGTACTTAAACATGGTTTTATTTTTTTCCCCCTTCTTTTAAATTAATTTCTAACATATTCTTGTTTATTTTACTGTGAGGAAGATCTATTTGATGGACATTTGCTATTTGCTATTCTATAAACTGCTGCATATATTTTCCTGTTACAAGTACATGTTATTAGTATTATTCGCTAACTAGAACATTCTGGAATTGCACAGTATAGGAAAACAGTATATCACATGAACTAAAATTAATACATAAAGATAGATGATGGTGTGAGGATTAAGAGTAGTCTGATGTGGTGCTTGTGTGAATGATGGCAGATGATTGGTGGATTTGGTGTAATCTCAAACAGCCCTGGGCTTTCTCACTTCTTTTCACCTTGTTAACAAAGTGGCAGTTATGAGAGACTTCACTTTGTTTGTTTGGTTTTTCTTTTCCGTTCATTTTCTTTAAATTTTTTTAATTTTCATTGTTTGTTTCTTGGAAAGGGGAGGTCACACACACATGCACAATTTTGTTTTTGATTAACTCTATTTGGACTGAGTGGAAAGGGGGGGGGGGGGAATTACTGTATTGTCTTGACTTTATTACACTACATATCATAATTATAACCCATCAAGGGTTGAACGGGATACTTTGTTTTTAAAAAAAAAATAAATGAAATACTATTGTTTAATTATCAGCGATTGTCTTATGTCTCAATTATTTTATATATATTATCTACAGTCCATTTTTGGTTAATTTTCTTAAATTACAACACATTTGCCATCTGTAGATTGGATTTGGCAGTTTATTTATTTATTTCTTTGGCAGCAAGTTTATGGTTTGTGTAGTTTGAGTGATTATTAATAAAATATTAATATATTACTGGTTGTTTTAAAGTCGGTTGTAACAGTCTGGGAATATATATGTGGACAAATTGTAAGTATGTCATAGTTGTGTATAAAGTACATGATAGTTGTGTATAAAGTACGTGATAGTTGTGTATAAAATATGTGATAATTACGTATAAATACATCTAAGAAAGAAAAGGACTACAACTGTTATCAGGCATGTTATGAGAACAAATGAATGAACTTTATATTCAAAGAATTTAAGATTTGGGCACACAGGTCTGTCCAACATTCTGCCCTTCCTTTTTCTCTTGTCTTCTATACTGAATCCATTTATTCTCATATACATTTTAAATATTTATGTTCACTAAATAAAATTAAAAAATGAATAGACAACAACAACAACGTTGTAACAGTATACTCACATTTACAGTATAAGAATGAGTTATATAAGTATGGGAATGAAACTGGCAGCATCATTATCTAAAACTAATTGATACAGAAGCCCCCACTACAAGAGCACATCAATGTATTGGTACAGGCTTTCACCAAAGGAATATGCTGCACTCGTGGTCACATGTTCAATAAGGAGTGAAAAAGGAAAAAAAGAAAAAGAAGAATTGATTATTGCCTCTTTCTCTTTGACTTTGTATGTATGGTTTTGAGAGATTAGTAGAAATACTGTCCAATGTTTAGAACAAAAATTGCTCATACTACTTACTATCTCTCTTTCTGGATCAGTGGGGAACAACAGGACTGTCCAGAGCTCACACACACATCCTGTTTTTGGAATGTTGATAACTACTCAAACGGCCACCAGTACTTAATGGTAGTGGAAGTTAGCACTGCAGTGGATGGCAAAGAACTGCTGAAAGAAAGATCGCCACAGTTCAGAATAGAAACTCAGTTATATGGTAAGATTTTTATTTCATATACTTTTTTTTAACAGTACAAAACGTTTTTGGACATGGACATTACAATTTACAAATGATTTGCTGCCTTTCTTTTGTTAAGAAATACACTCAATACAGAGTGCCACTTTTTTTATGCACCTATATTATTTTTTTTTTCCTCTCCTCCCGAAATTGTAGACCCTTGTGTTCTTGTTTTCTTTTCTTACATATTCATTCCACGTGATATCTTGCTTTATGTTTAATAAATGTAAATATTTATAATACTCGTAATAAATGCAAGTTGTGTAATAAATGAAAACTTAAAAGCAACAAATTATAACAGAATATTTCTCTCAGCAAAAAGAAGCATTTGAAAGAGAATGGATATATTCCCTAAATATAGCCTTAGTTGGTTGGAGAGGTAAAGAAATCCTTATAGTGACTTATTAAAACTTGAAAAAGAACATATGTCAAAATTTAAGTCATAAATAAACACTTATTTGTGACTGACACTTCCCAGCATGCTAGATTTAATATGTCAGAAAGTAATAATTAATATTTATTATTAGATTTTAATATGTGCCTTTATTATTTTGTTTTGCTAAAATGTATATTCCCATTTTGAAAGATTTCATTCTGCTGCTTAAATTGTTAGCAGATTTCAGGCTCTGATACAAGACAGGTTGAAATATGAAAATTGCGTGTATATTCACCACTGGGCTACACAATACTATAAGGGTTTAATTCATTATTCAATTTTAATTGTCAAATTATTTATATTTTGATATTTTTTGTGTTAATTTATCACCCAGTGTGCGGACCTGTTAGTTTTATTGTTCTCCACTTTTGTGTCTTAATATTTACCCTGCATCTGCTGTTTCCTGACATCTTGATATCTCAATTAGGAAAGGAAAATTCATCATAATCATGCATTCATTATCAGATTTTAAAATGTTAACTATATCTTTCACGTCGTCCTTCCTCCCCCCCCCCTCCCCCCCTCTCTCCCACCCATCACACCTCCCACCCCCCGCAATTTAAAAAAAAATTATTTTAATATGTCAGCCTCGGAACAATTTTGATTTACAGAAAAGCCAGCATGATTTTCCATATTTACTCCCCCATGGAGCGAAGAGCTGCAGCTGCAGGTCATCTCCTTAAGAAAATCTGCAGCAAAGTATTCATGTGCTCTTGCCATTGTGCTTTCTAGAGCAGCTTGTTTTATATGATGAGGTTGCCAACCTCTTTGTAAACCTCTTATTTGTCACATTCATGACATGCCTGAGGGAGCAGTAATCATGTTCTTTCTTTGTCTCCTCAGAGACACCCCCCCCCCTTTCCCACACCCACCCCCTGTGGGGGAGCTATGCAGGGCTTAGAGAATAACGCAACACCTCTGATTTAACTGTATTGATTTTGAGATGTGCTTTGTGAAACTTCCGCATCTCTGCTGTCAAATGGTATAGGTTTCATGAGTTTAACAAATAAATCTTTTATGATGCATGAAAGTGATGGCTTACTTATTAACCTCAATGTAAATGTCAAATGTTAAACTCAATTTTAAATATGATGGCAGTATCTCAGTAAGCTAACATGTTAGGGATTTTGCTGTATTCTCCCACATGTTATTAATTCCCTTGTTAGTGTTTTGTTATATCTGGTCACATGATATTGGTTTTGTTGTACCCTGTCACATGTTAGTAGTTTTGTTGTATCTTGTCACATGTTTTTGAAGTTAGTAGTCTTGTTGAATCCTGTCACATTTTAGTGGTTTTGTTGTATCTTGTCACATGTTTTTGAAGTTAGTAGTTGTTGTTGTGTCCTGTCACATTTTAGTGATTTTGTCTTATCTTGTCACATGATTTTGAAGTTAGTGGTCTTGTTGTATCCTGTCACATTTTAGTGGTTTTGTTGTATCTTGTCACATGTTTTTGAAGTTAGTAGTCGTGTTGAATCCTGTCACATTTTAGTGGTTTTGTTGTATCTTGTCACATGTTTTTGATGTTAGTGGTATGGTTGTATCCGGTCACAACTTAGTGGTTTTGTTAAATCTTGTCACATGTTTTTGAAGTTAGTGGTCTTGTTGTATCCTGTCACATCTTAGTGGTTTTGTTGTATCTTGTCACATGTTAGTGGTTTTGTTGTATCTTGTCACATGTTTTTGAAGTTAGTGGTCTTGTTGTATCCTGTCACATCTTAGTGGTTTATTTGGATCTTGTCACATGTTAGTGGTTTTATTGTATCTTGTCACATGTTTTTGAAGTTAATGGTCTTGTTGTATCCTGTCACATTTTAGTGGTTTAGTTGTATCTTGTCACATGTTAATGGTTTTATTGTATCTTGTCACATGTTTTTGATGTTAGTAGTCTTGCTGTATCCTGTCATATGTTTTTGATGTAAGTAATTTTGTTTGAATCCTGTCACATGTTTTTGACGTTATTTATCTTGTTACACCCTGTCACACATTTTTGACGTTATTTATCTTGTTACACCCTGTCACATGTTAGTAGTCTTGTTGTATCCTGTCACATGTTTTTGGTGTTATTTATCTTGTTACACTTTGTCACATGTAAGTAGTTTTGTTGTATCCTGGCACACGTGTGACAACATGAGAGAGAAGCTACTTGATCATTCTGAGCAAAAAAAAAGCATTTTCTTGCAGAAAGCTCTGGAATAGTGACATTAGAGACAGCGAACAATACATATGTAAGAGTAGTTGCACTTGGTAAGTATTAGTTTTAGGGTGTGTGCCATAGTATTTACTAGTGTGCCATTTCACACTAATCCTAAATCAATTTAGGACTTTGATTTTAACTTTTCATTACAAACTTATGATTTGCCAATAAGACATTGGTAAGTATTATTTACTAGTGTGCCATTTCACACTAATCCTGAATCAATTTAGGACTTTGATCTTAACTTTTCATTACAAACTTATGATTTGCCAATAAGACATTGGTAAGTATTTTCATAATAAGTGTGTGCATTGTAGTGGAATGAACGATGAAATAAACTAATTTTGCGCAGTATAGATATAGTCGATGCCACATAAATTTGCTGTTGTTTAGAATTTCCTTTTTTATGTTTCATTGCATCTCATAAATAATTTTTTATGAAATATTTGAATAAATTTTGTTATATGAAATTATAACATAGCTTATTCATTATTTGTGTGTTTTGCTGAGCCTTAACTTAATTTGTCAGTTCATGTTAGAAACTTTTGTTGTGTCAGTTTGAAAAATCATTTACTTGTAGTGCAAGTACTAAAACTTCTATATGTCTTGTGAATTGATTGTGCTTTATGTTTTATTTGGTTACATTTCATTTTATTTTGAATTGTTATGATAAACATGAACAACAGAGAATCCAAATAGTTGATTACGTACAAGCATCCAATTTACCCATGACAATAGAAGAGGTGTTAAGAGTAAACAGACCCAGAGAACTGCACAAAATAGTCAAACAATATTTAGCAGGAACAAAAATTAATAGACAGTGATTATATGAAAATAGAGACACTATATATCCTTATAGTAACCCTTCAGAGGTTGAATGGGATGTTGTTCTTCATCAATTTAAAAATAAAGTTATATTTGTTTTATCATATATATATATATATAGTTGTGCCTGAGGCTGGCAACCTCAACATGTAAAACAAATTGCTACAGGAGCAGCCACAAAAGAGCATGTGAATGCTTGATGCATGCTTCAGACAAAGGGACCAGCTACAGTGGTGGCTCCTTGCTCCATTAGGAACGAAAAGGAAAATTGTAAATTTTCTCCCTGCTTTCTCAATTACAAGGTTTCATAACAGGAATGCTATTTACTGGATTCAGTTTTGAGGCTTTGTAATTCAACAATTATTTATTCACTTTTCTCATTTATTTCAGTTTTGAAATTCAAGGGCAGTGTTTATGTATGTGCAGGTTCACATATGTTGAGCACTGCCTGTAAATGAATCGTAATCTGGAGTTTAAACAAGTTTAGACAAATAAGTTATTGCTGCCTTTGTTGACTCCCTTGGATGCTTAAATAGTTATAAAACTAGTGTTGATGTGAGATCTGTAAGAAATTTTTTTTAATTTGGGGAATAAATAACAAAAAAAAAAACAAAAATAAACCCAGATGGGAACTAATCTGTATTATTTTCTTGTGTGAGTCAGACTTCTTCTTCTTCTTTGATCCTTAGCAGCCGACTGTCAAAGCAGTCAGTGGCCATCACGCTTAGTGGTGTCTTGTAGGGCAACAACAAATTGATTCCACTTTGCTCGGTCGGCGGCCATCCTTTGTACAGTGCCCCAACTCTGGTTCGTTCTTTGCATCTCAGCCTCCACAGTCCTCCGCCAGGTTGTTTTTGGTCGGCCTCTCTTTCGTTTTCCTTCAGGGGTCCAAAAGCATAGTTGTTCTTGTGATGGCATCGGGGTTTCTTCTGAGGACATGGCCAACCCAGCTCCAGCGTCTGCCATCTATGATGGTGTGCATGTCCTCTTGCTTGCTCCGAGTAAGCAGATCTTGATTGGTGATGGTATTCGGCCAAAAGATTCGGTGAATTTTTCTTAGTCATGTTGTGTGAAAAGAGGACAATTTCGGCATTTCCTTCTCTGTAACTCTCCAGCATTCCGCACCATAGAGAAGCACAGAAAGCACACAGCTCTGATATAATCTTAATTTTGTGCTTGTGCTGTATTGAGAGGACTTCCAGATGTTGTTTAGGCTAAAAAAGGCTGTTCTTGCCTTATTCATTCTGATGTTGATGTCTTTGCCTGCCCCGCCGTCTGGTGTTACTATGCATCCTAGGTATGTGAAGGTGTCTGTCTGTACCAGTTGCTGATTCCTTACTGATATGGGCTCAGGGTTGCTCACATTGAGCGTCATGACCTCTGACTTCTTTAAATTGATGTTCAAGCCCACCTGCTGGCTAAACTTATTAAGTCTATCCGTTTTTTCCTGGATGTGTTGATGTGAATGTGCTAGTAGTGCAATGTCATCTGCATATTCCAGATCTTCCAATGTAGAAAATGTAGTCCATCTTATTCCTCTTGGACTGCCCTCTGTTGTCTAGCGCATCACCCAATCTATGACTGTTAAAAATAGAGTGGTTGATAAGGGGCATCCCTGTCGTACTCCTGTCTTCACCTCAAAGGTTAGGTTGCTCTGCCAAACACTACACATAAAGTTGGCATAGAGGCTTTTTATGATTGACACTATGCAGCTTGGAATTCCATAAGCCCTCAGTATTTTCCATAAACTGTCCCTATGTATGCTGTCAAAAGCCTTTTCAAAATCAACGAAATTAATGTACAGCTGTCTTTGCCATTCTGAGCACTGCTCTATAATGTTCCTGAGAGTGAATATATGATCTACACATCTTCTGTTCTTTCTAAATCCTGCTTGTTCTTTCCTCAGTTTGTGGTCTACTGCTTTTGAAATTCTCTGTATAATTATCCTGCCTAGTATTTTGCTGGGAACTGAGAGAAGAGTGATTCCTCTCCAATTATTGCAGTCTGCAAGATCTCCCTTCTTGGGCAATTTGACAATTATTCCTCTGTTCCACTCTGATGGTGTTGTCCCCATTTTCCAGACTTGTGCAAATAGTGGTTCTAATAGTTCTGCTGCTAGCTCAGGGTCTGTCTTAAATAGCTCTGCATTTAAGTTATCATGGCCAGGAGCTTTTCCGTTCTTTAACCCTTTGATTGCTGTGATGATTTCTTCTTTTCGTGGAATGTCTGTATTTACATCTAGATCGTTTTCAGCCTTAGGAACATTTAATTGTGTCTCTGGTGGTTCCTTGTTCAGAGTTTCTCTGAAGTGCTCTGCCCATCTTGTTTCCTATCCCTCTGCTGTCGTGATGAGATTACCTTGCTTATCTCTTACTAATGTAATATTGTTTGCACCTCGTTTTCCGCTGATGAATTTAGTTATTTTGTATACTGTGCTTTGTTCATTTCTCAGTGCTGCCTCTTCTGCCTGTCTTGCAAGATCGTCTAGGAAATTACTTTTGTTGGCTCGGGTTTGGCGTTTAACTTCCTTGTCCAGCTGACTGTACTGTTCGCTATATAGTTGCTTTAACCTGGGGGACTTCGCTTCTGTTTTCTTTCTTTTCATTTCCTTTATCATCGTTATGGTGTTTAATGTTTCTGGTGTTATCCAGTCTTGCTTCTTCCTTTCCTGGAATCCCAAGCATGATTTGCTGCTTTCCTTATATATTGTTGAAATGGTGTTGAATTTCTGGTCTATATCATCAGTCAATGTCTTTTCCTGACTTTTGGCAAATTGATATTGCTTCTTTATGTCAGCCGCAAAAGCTTTTCTGGTAAGGGGATCCTTCAATTTGCTGATGTCAAACCTTTTCTGTGTAGTTACAGTTGGTCCAGCCCTTCTTAGTTTTGCTTTCAGTTTTGCTACTACTAAATGGTGATCACTTCCCACATCTGCACCTCTTCTTACCTTCATATCTTGTAAATCATGTCTCCATCTACCGTTAATCATGATGTGGTCTATCTGGTTTCTGTCCCGACCATTTGGTGATTCCCATGTTAATTTGTGAATTTCTTTATGTGGGAAAAGTGTTCCTCCAATGACCAGGTTGTTAATACTACAGAAACTTATTAATTTATCCCCATTTTCGTTTGCTGTTCCGCTGCCGCATTTCCCCATTACTCTTTCATTATATGTATTGTGTGTACCAGCTTTCACATTGAGGTCTCCCATTACTATAATAAGATCATATCTTGGTGTGTCTTCCATTTCTTTCTGCAGTTGTTGATAGAATTCATCCTTGACCTCTTCATCGCTGTCATTCGTTGGTGCGTAGCATTGTATTATTGTAGTATTGGTTAATCTACCTCTCAATCTTAATCTTATCAGTCTGTTGTTGATGGGTTTCCATTCCAGTAATGTCCTTTCTATTCTTTTCTGTAGAATAATGGCTACACCTTCATTGTGCTGTCCATCCTCTCTTCCAGAGTAAAGTACTGTTTCTCCTGTTGCTGTTTTAACTTTTCCTGCTTCTGTCCATCTGCTCTCGCTTATCCCTAGAATGTGTAACCTATAGTTTCTCATTTCTGCCGTGACCATGTATTAGTTTACCCGTCTCATTCATTGTCCTGACATTCCAAAATCCTATTCTTGTATCATGTTTTGTGGTCAGAACGTCCGTTCTCATGTCAGTGGCTTCCTTTCGGCTTTCACCACTGACAGTCATACGAGCCTCAGACTCCGGATGTCCATCCCGCAGCAAAGTTTGTTTATTCGTTGTTGTTTCCGTAACTTCAATTTTTTTTTACATAGACAGGGGTGTCAGCCCTATGCTAAAACCCCAAACCTGGAGGACCAGGGTGTCTGCTTTAGTCTGACCCCTGCCCGCGCAAACCTGTCCAGCTTGGTAGAACCTTCCAGGAGTAAAACTCCCGCTGGCATAGCTCTGGGGGTAATCAGGGTACGCAAGCCACCATACCTCGACAAGGTATTGACACCGGTGATGGCAGGTGAGTCAGACTGATATAACAAAATTAATAAAAAACTGAGTGTCAAATACCAGTTGAAAGGTCAAATACAAATGTTGTGATTGGTTCAGCATTGTCAAATACACTTGTCTGCATTCTGTGTGAATGAAAGGATGTTTATTTCCTTATTGCATGCATGTGTATTAGTCATATGAATAGTCATTACTTAGATTCATCATCATCATTTCACTTTATTTGCTCTGACAGAGTACTTTCATTTCATCTCTTGAAATGTCATTCCTGATTGTTGCTATTCCCATCTTGCCCATCTGCCTCCATCTGTTAGCATCATCACATTTTCCTTTTTTGCTGCTATGGAACATGGAGCCATTAAATTACTACAGTTGGTCCCTTTACAGAAAGCCTGCAGTGGAGCATTTAGGTGCTGTCACAGCGGTAGTTTTTGTAGCAATTTTTTTACATGATGAAGTTGCCTGCCCTATGAACAACCTGATTTTAGTCCCCTATTACAACATGTCTGAGAGAACAGTAATTCTGTTCTTTCTTTGTCTATCCACAACTTCCTGTCACCTAACTTTTTATCAGTTTCATTGTTTACTTCTTTCCCTGCCATGAAACAAAACTGTTCAGTAACTTTTCCGTCATTTTTTCCTGTTGTCATAATACATTCCAGCTTTCTTCTTCTCATAACACGTCCAAAGAAAGTGGATTGCTACCTTCTGATGTGAATAATTCGCTTCTTTTATGCACTGGAATCTTTCAGAACATTATCCTTACTCTTATAAGCTGTCTGTGGTATTTTTAACATGTTTCTATAAAACCACATCTCTGTGACCACCTGGGCTTTCCTGCTTGTTTACTAGCTGTCTGTGGTATTTTTAACATGTTTCTATAAAACCACATCTCTGTGACCACCTGGGCTTTCCTGCTTGTTTACTAGCTGTCTGTGGTATTTTTAACATGTTTCTATAAAACCACATCTCTGTGACCACCTGGGCTTTCCTGCTTGTTTACTAGCTGTCTGTGGTATTTTTAACATGTTTCTATAAAACCACATCTCTGTGACCACCTGGGCTTTCCTGCTTGTTTACTAATTGTTCATATCTCATTTTCATTAAAGAAATACTGGGGATGCATGGCATGATAGTGGCCAAAGCAACACACTTCACACAAGAACTAAAATTGCTTCTCCTTGTGACTCAAAACGGCATAGGTGTACAGAAAAATATGAAAGGTCATGAAAATCTATCAAGAACTTAAGAAATATCAAACAGTAGTATCATCAGAAACCACAAATAGTGGTAGACAGGTTCCATGTTGAGAAAACCCAGCATTGGTAGACATGGATTGAACAGAAACCAGCAGGGTAAACAGAAGAGAGAGTAGCACTCACTGTACAGTGGTTAACTCTGAACTTTCACATTTTATGTCTATTACAAGTGACCCGTTAAAATATACGCAAAAACCACTAAAAAATATATGGTTTTTATAGAAGCATGTATTGTGGAGAACATCTAAAGGTAATGGACGTAAAGAGTAGATAACCAGATAGTCTATAAGGCATGAGCTAAGCCTTTGTACTAGTTTTTAGTATCTTTCTCATTGAGTGAAGCTTGCAGGGATGTAGATTAATTCATGTGAACTAATTTGATTTTACTTTTTAATTATATTTTCAGTATTGCTTTGTTCAGCTGCAGCCAAAAGCCCATAAATTAATAGCACCAAATAATATTAAGAAATGAGAGTTTTGGTAGAAGAGGAATAAAATTGAATACCTAAAGTTGTCCTCCTTTGAAAGAGGTGTTCATATAAATGGGCTTTGGTTTGCAGAATTATTTGATCTTGTTTTAATTTTTATTAAAAGTTAATTATTTTCTAAAAAAATTTGCTAACATTTTATGATTCATTGCTTTCAGATATTTTGCTTGCATTAAACATATTTTCAGATTGCAGGCTACAATTAACCCATACATTAATAAGTGATAGTTTTATAAACACTGTATTCTTATTTTACATTCACTTATTTTCACTGAATGGCATAATACACCTTGAATTATGATGCATGTAACAGATTAAATAGATAGAAAATTTTACCCTTGTACTGATAAGTGCATCAAAGATTATTTTAATTATTATATAAACATTCAAGAAAATATAATTTATATAATTCCATGTATATATAAAACATGATAAATTGTTACTGAAGATCTGATACTGGTTGTTGTTGTTTAACAAGGGCTGCTGAGCTTCTTGCTTCTTTACAGTCAATACCAAGTTGAAGACTCCTTGGTATTTTCTACACTGTAGATCTAGGCTTTTTCCTGTGGCTATTCTGTCATTCCGAAATGTGCTGAGTTGAAGTCAGGAGCTCCAGTTTCTCCAGCTTGGCTTGCATTTAAAGGATCATCATCTGGTTCCAAGCTAGCAGGAAGAAGCACGTGGCATACTGTGTGTTCCCCACCATCCAAGGGGGCTCTTCAACTGTGCAGAGCTAAAATATTGTGCTCTGGTTCTGGGCTCTCCCAAGGAATTGTCACGTCCGGCAAAGTGCCACTTCTCAGCTCCCCCTGCCTACCACTGGGTCCATAGTTAGATCCTCCTACATGCAGTCAACCAAGTCAAAGCCAAAGAATTACGTTGGGGGGCTCAAGTAACTTCACCAAGCTTAGTGTGCAATGCTGGGTTCTCAACAATTTTCACCACAGGGGGAATCCCTGGAGGTTTGGATGAATTCGAGGGTCAATGAGGGTGTAATTAGTCTCACAGAGGTCCATTTCCACATATGTTTATTGTAGCATTGTTCATAGTGGTGGTCATATAAGGATGACTCCAGATATGCCTCCATGCATCTACAGGCTGTATGTATGTGTGCATCAGATCATATCAGATCAAATGTCTCCACACAAGATTAGCAGTAATGGCTGCAACATTTTCTGTCTCTTGCTTTGGTGTGGTACTCTCTGATAGATTTGTGTGGTACTCTCTGATAGATTTGTGTGGTACTCTCTGATAGATTTGTGTGGTACTCTCTGATAGATTTGTGTGGTACTCTGTGATAGATTTGTGTGGTACTCTGTGATAGATTTGTGTGGTACTCTCTGATAGATTTGTGTGGTACTCTCTGATAGATTTTCTCTAAATCTCTTTGTCCTCTTTAACTCCTTTTGGAACATAGAACCATCACTGCAGCTGGTTTCCTTTGTTAGCAGCTGTATCAAGCATTCATGTGCTCTTGAAGTGGTGGTTTCTGTCACAATGTGTTTTACCTGATGTGATTGGGAGTCCCATGCACAACCTCAATCATGTCATAGGTAGCAGTAATGCGGAAAGTTTAACCCAGTCTTCTCACTACTCAGAAACATTGTAACACTGAAAGTTTAACCCAATTTTCTAATTTGTCAGAAACATCAGTATAACCCTGCAAGTTTAACCTGGTTGTCTCACAGTTTGACATGTTGAAAATACCATCTTCAAATATGCCTAACTTGTCACCAAAATGTTCAGTATTTGTTAACCATGATAAAAGTATATCCTCATGTAGTTTTTAGGTGATCTCTGAAGAAACAAAGAAAGAATTGGACTAATGCTCAATCAGGCATCCCATCATACATCAGCAACTAATTTGAGGCTCTTCATGGGGCTGCCAACCTCATCATGTAAGACTAGTTGTCACAGAAACCAGCAACTGCAAGATCATGTGACTGCTTAGTGCAGGTTTCCTGCAAGTGGGCCACCTGCAGTGGTGGCTCCATGCTCCATAAAGAGCGTGAAGGACAATGAAGATGAAAGATAACAATTTTCATTTTTTCAAAAGAGTCAAGAAGTTGCTCTTGAAATTTGTGTCTTTCCTGTATTCCAGTTGAGCCAGCACCTGTTAGTAAACTCCAAGCAGCTGCTCTAAATAGTTCATGCATTGAGCTTAGCTGGCGAGATTCAGCAACTGATAGACAGAAGTTCTTTGTGGCTGAGTCTAGAGTAGCGGGTGAAGAGAAATGGAACCAGGTAAATACTACTGTGACAGATGCATGGTTAAACTGACTAATGATTAAGAAGTGTTTAAGCTCTTTAACTCTTCCTATCTCACGAAATTAAGGCACCTGATGATATAATACATTATTCTCCCAAGGGACACATGGGTTATGTGCTTGGTTATAGTCCCATAGTAGATACTGTCATAGGGAAATGAATTGTATGAGATTTCACCCTTCCTCACTGTCTTTTGCTTTCCCTAACTCAAGATTAGAGTCAGATATCCATTTACAAGTGGATAGACTAGAGCGTGATGCTACAAGGTTTCAATTCCGGAACTTGGTAACTTTGCCACGAGAGGAACGAGTTTGAATCACTTAGCCAATCAGACGCTCAGATATAAATATGGATGTGTAAAATTTGTATACTAATAATTTGTTTAAGCGTTGACTACTTTATATTTGAAAAGTGGCCATTGATGTTGGAGCATTCTGTGACAGGATTTTATGCACAAATTAGGCTAATGAACACAGTACTGGTCTGGTGTGTTATGTTTTATAGTAAACATTTATCAAATGTCTATTTAACTGTATTTATTTTACCAGATCATCGTGAATCAAGACACAAAGAAACATTCTCCAGTTTGTAACCTCATCCCTTTCACAAATTATGAGTTTCGTATGTCTGTCTTGCCTTATCCTGTTGAGACCAAAGAGCCAGTGAATCAAGGACATAGAAGTGAGTGGAAAATGGTGTCTGCACAAACATGGGAAGATGGTAAGTGTAGAAAATTTAAAATTTATACTACAGGTCTGTAATCTTTTATCCTAAATCCTCAAGGGCAGTTTCATTTTGGAAACCAGATTTTTTTCAGTTTTCATATGTCACTAAATTGCTTTCAAAAAGTAGCCCAAATTGCCTGAAATGTGTTCAGAAGTAGCCCAAAGTCTCCCAAAATAGTCAGAAATTGCCCAAATTGTTATCAAAAAGTCGCCTACTTTCAATTTTCTAAATATTTTGGTTTTTTGGTGTTCTGATAAAAGGATATAGACCTTTACCATATTTCAGATGTTGTATATTGTCAGCAGTTGCATGTCGTAAGAACTAATCACATTTATTCATCATCATTTTTCCTTTTTGCTCCCCTTGGATCATGGGGGAACTCCACAGGGCAACTAAACAGTTTAACTCAGAGTGATTCAGCGTTTTAGTTTTTGTAAGTAGCTTCGCTTTTTCATTTGTGAAAAAGACACTGGATGATTTTAGTGAGTATCACCTCAACACTTGGAGAAGGTAACTAGAAGCAGAAAAAAAATGAGAGACATCATGTTATAGAAAAAAAATTAATTTTTATGTCAGTGCAGACGGATGTATCTGTATTTATAAACATAATAGTTCTAGTTTGTTTTACATATACTGGTCATGTTTCAAGTGTCTCATCTGATTGGCAGAGTGATTAGAGCACTTGCCTTTTGTGGCAAAGCTACTGGGCTCCACGTTTTAAATCTGGTAGCTTCGGGCTCTAGTCTACCCAGCTGTACATGGGTACCTAACTATGCTCTTCCATTAGAGAAGGCAAAGGCAGCAAGGAAGGGAATTAGTCACCCCACCTCATAAAGCTGAACCTAGTATAGCGTGCTCTCCAACACCTTTCTTGTGCCATGGACCCTTTGTACCATTATTTCTTTGTTTCCTCAGAGACCCCAGCAACTACATGGGGCTAAAATACATATGCTTGCTGTATATTTTAAAATACACTACTTTTTTTTTTTTTTCGTACGCCCGCTAATACTCGAGGCGAAATCTCAGGTTATTCTTAATTTCTAACCTGACATTGATTTTACGTGAGTATCCCTTTTTTTCTTGTACAGAGACAGGTGTCCCTCGCCATTCAGGCAGATACTCGCCGATTTCGGAGGTACCCATTAGAGCTGGGTCGGCTCAGGAGCCGCCAATCCCTGGTCGATGACACTCCTTCAAATGTTCTCACCAGGTCTCGAGTTAATGCAGTCCAAATCCCGGTCGACGAAAAATCCTCAAATGCCGTCGCCCGGGTTTGATCCTGCATCACCCGGTCGCCAGAGCGGTGTTGTAACCACTATGCTAGCGCGGCTCCCACACTACTTTTAATTTCAGCAGATGTTATACTAGTCAAGAACAGTAACTTCTACATTTTCCTGTTAAGTGTTGTGGAGGGCTGTACTCCTTTTGACTTTAGTCATACGTTACACTGCTGAATATCTAGGTCTATTGCCAGAGGCATAACTAGGGTTATTGCCAGAGGCATAACTAGGGTTGATGAAAATAATAATATAAAAATGGCGCCCCTTGAAAACTTCCATCCCTACATCTTATCTGTGCCTCACCTTTACTTCCATTTTGTTGACACATGTATTCCTAGGTACCTGAAACTACTCACTTCCTTCAAAATCTCTCGCCCAAACAAACTCTCAACTGGTGCTGTTGCTTTTCTCTGCAGCACACCATCACCTGACTCTTTCCTACAATTACACATACCTACACATAAATATGAAGTGGGATAAATGGGATTGTCATAAATGAGAAGTGGAATTTGTGCAATTTTTAACCATAAAAATGGCGCCTGTAAAATTTGGTGCACAGAGCATGTGCCTCACCTGCCTCACCCTTGTTTTGCCATTGTCTATTGCTGTTGGTTTTCTCCTGGAATGCAAACCTTGATCTACTGAAGGAAAAGCTGGCATGTAAATACTCCACTATTGAGGATCTTAAGCAGACATAACATGTCTAAGGTCACACATAAAAACTCAAATCTATTTTTGTGTTTTTCAGTTCCTGGAGCCGCTCCTAAAATTTGCAGTGGCTGTTTCTATGAGTTCAAGTGCTCTCAGAATGAATCGCTTCGTTGTGTTCAAATATTCTGGCAGGTATGTGGGTAACCAGTGGTGATTTGTAACAAATGGACATAAAATCTGATTCAAATTATTTTGTTGAATTTAATTAATTTTTTTTAAGCATAAGAATTTAAGCACGTACGCAATAAATACGTACAAGCTCCTTTCAAATACATTTTCTTAACAATAATTTAGCTTTGTTGGGGTCATTTCTTCTTTTGTTTTTCCACTCATTATGTTGCATGAACCACCATTGCAGTTGTCCCCCTTGCAGGAAACTTTCATCCCAGAATTCATATTCTCTTGCAGTGATGGTGTTATGGGTACATTTGCTGGTGTTTGAATACATGTCGTTGGTTCATAGGATTTGATGTTAATACATAACATGCACACACTGTAACATCATAAAACTGGAATCAAAAATGCAGCGAAGAGTGTCCAACATTCAAATATTTATTAACGAATTCTTTATAATTGACGATATAAAAGGTAAAAGGATCCCGTTACACGCCCATTGGTGCATATTGGGAATATGGTGCTAGTCCCATATGTTCTTGACATTCGGCACACTAGGGGTGATGTGGTCAGCATCACGCTGGCCACCTTAACCTTCCCAGAGTTGCTCTGGTTCCCATTTGGGGCTGGGTCAACCCAGGAGCCGTTTGTGGCCTAAAAAAATCCCACCTCATCTGGGGATTGAACCATAGATCACTGCGCTAGGAAGCCAGTGCACTAACCACTATGCTACCGCGGCTCCTTAAAATAGTGATCAGTAAGGTTTTGTTCATACATTGTCTTTGGTCCATCCTTAGGCATTAATACTCAGGCAGATTTGCCAATAATCATATTTATAGTCCACGCAGCTTAAAAGATACATCGTCATAGTCTTGACGGAATTTAATTAATAAAACATGTCCCAGTACTTCTCTTAGAATGCCTTCCAACACTGGCATGTAAATATCAAATAGCGATCATCATCAGATCGAAGAACACTTTTTGTGGACTTTAAAATGTCTCCATATCTTCGGAGCACATAAAAGATACGTTCACACACTATGACGGACACCAGCCAAAGAGCCGTGAAAGTTAACCATTAGGTTCCAAAGCAGACGATGCTTACGCCACACAATATACGTTATAGATAAAATAGATGGTGCGCTCTTTCACAATCAGTGCATTCTAGTGCCCACTCATCTTGTGCACAGCTATATCTTCTTACAGAACATACACCTGTGTGCAAGGATGAGGTGTAACAGATGGCTTTTGTAGCAACTTATTTTAAATGATGAGGTTACCAGACCCATGCACAGCCTGATATAAGTCACATCATACAACATACCTGAGGAAACAGTAGTTCTTTGTTTGCCTTCTCAGAGACACAAAAACTATTGGAGGCAGGTAGGGATCTTAGGAATATTACAGTTGATCTTAGGTGTTGGGATATTTGTAAAGCAGGTGGTAAAAATTATTTTAGGGATTTGGATTATTTGAAAAGAGGACTATGTGCAAATAGCAGTAATTTAACATACTATCTAAAATTATAGACGCTATATATCCTAATTATAACCCATCAGGGGTTGAATGGGGATATCCTTCTCCATCACTTAAAAAAAAAAAAGAGTTGATAAATATGGCTAGATTTTTAGAGTAGTTACAAGGAATGCAAGTAAAGATCAATAATGTGTGTCCCTGCAACTTTAAAGAGAAGAGGATGCATCATCATATATGCATCGTGCAATGCTCAAGAATCCTTTTTAAATCTACCTTAATGCTAAATGATAGGAGTTGAAGGAGAAAGAAGATGAAGTTAATATCATTCAACACATTTTATTTTTATATTGACATTTGTCCTTCATGAACATTTTGAAGTATCCAATACTTCTTCTTCTTCTTCTTGAGTTTAGTGTTGAGTCATTGGGCCAGTATATTTTTCTTAACTGGTCATACAGAGGACAGTCCTGTAGAACATGCTCAGCAGTTTGTTCGTTTAATCCACATGTGCACAGTGGTGAAGCAGACAATCGTAGCTTGTGCATGTGTTTATTCAGTTTGTTATGCCCTGTCCTGAGTCGAAAAATAGTTATCTGTCCCTGCCGGTCGAGAGTGTGATAGTCGTCTTTGGGTTGGTTCTGTTCTCTTCTGATAGTCTGGATAGCTCTCTTTTTCTCAAAGTATGTGACTTCATTATCTTCTTGTTCACATTCTCCTCCCTTTTTTGCAAGTTTATCTGCCTTTTCATTTCCGGGTACACCACAATGAGATGGTACCCACTGAAGTATGGTTCTCTTTTTGGCAGCTACCTTGTTTAGTTCATTTCTCAGATGCGGGAGTTTACCACCCTTGAGAGCTTGCAGGACAGACAGTGCATCTGTGAGGATGACTACCTGGTGGCAGTCAGAGTTGGTGTTATAAATCATATTTGCAGCTTGCTCTAGAGCTTGAACCTTAGCTGTATAGTTGGAACAGAATTTACCAGTGGGAATGTGCCTAGTCTCATAGTGGTTGTCAGGATATGAGATAAAGATACCGGCACCTCCATTCCTAACAGCATTAGTTGCTGATCCATCTGTATAGGCATGTATCCATGATTGATCGGGATAGCTTTCTTGGATCATACTCAATGTAGCAGTTCGTTTTTGCAGATCATTATACTCACATCCACTTGTGAGACCACTGACTGATGTATTAATTTAGAGGGCACTGCTGGCCTGCTCCCATGGTACAGGGTATAGGGTGGGCTTCAGTGGTGTTGTCTTCATGGATAGGTCTTCTTGATGCTGTCTTATAAGTCTTTTCCCCCCGATGCACAAAGCTGCTACGCTTTAGACGTCCCAATGCCAGATCATCTAGTCTTGCCTTCATTGGGTGCATTGGCATACTGTTGTACTTTTCCATCTGGATCATGGTTTTTTTGTCTCTTCTATGAGACAATGTCTGTAATCCAGCAACCTTCTGCATCTCTGTTATTGGTGTAGTTTTCATGGCTCCTGTAATGAGCCTGAGAGCTTGATTTTGCACCTTGTCCAAAGACTGCAGATGTGAGTTAGCAGCTGATGACCATGCTGCTGAGCTAAACTCTAAGTGTGGTCTTATTACTCCATTATAAATCTTCTTTAGATTTCGTTCATTTGCTCCCCAGTTGGTACCTGCTAATTTTCTGAGTATGCCTAGTCGTCTTCGGGCCTTTCCTTCTGCGTTTTCAATATGCTTATTCCATGTAAGCCTTTGGTCAAATGTCACCCCAAGATAGGTGGGGTAGCTTTCTTCCTTGATCACGGTTGTCCCTAGGTGTATGTTAGCTGATTTGTCCTTGGGGGCGAGGGAGAACAGTGTTGTGGAGGTTTTGTCTGTGTTTATTGTGATAAGCCATTTCTCTGCCCATGACACTAGCATGTCTGCTGCCCGCTGCATTCTATAATTTGCTGTGGTGACATTTTCATCAGCGCACCAGAGTACTAGGTCATCTGCATATAAGGCAGCTTTAACTCCTGCAGGGAGATCTTTCATCAGGTCATTGATGTAAACAAGGAAGAGTGTTGGGGAAATTACTCCTCCTTGAGGTACCCCCTGATGGAGCAACACTTTTCTGCTCTGCAGACCGTCAAGAGTGACTCTAGTTCTCCTGTTATGCAAGTATGACTGGATCCATTTCATCATGTTGCCTTGGATTCCACTTCTCCTAAGTTTTGCAATGAGGCCATCTTTCCACACCTTGTCAAAGGCCTGCTTGAAGTCGACCCAGATCGTTAGGACCTTTTTCTTCTCCTGGAAGGCATCTTCTATTGCTTGAGACAAGTAAGTAACTTGGTCTTCTATACTGTAGCATTCTCTAAATCCAGCTTGTTCCGGCACCAGGATCTGCTCAGACTCTAAATACCATTTCAATCTGTGATCTATGTTAATGGGTAAGTTGTTTTCTGAACTGTATCTTCTAGCAAACAAGTCTGCAGCTTGTTTTCCTCTGAAAAGTTTGCCACCTTCATCCAATGTGATAGTCTGCCTAGGTGAGGAACGCTCTTCATTTAGAGACTTGACTAATCTCCAAAGTTTCCTGCCGTCTTTCTCAAGGTTCAGCGATGCCGTTTTAGTTCTCCAGCTTTTCCGTTTTTCTTCTAGCTTTGTTCTCTGAAACTCTGCTACAGCCTTTTTCCATTTGTTGTGAGTTTCAAGTGAAGGCTGAGACTCTGCGTCCTTTCTAGCCTTGTCCATAGCTTCCTGACGTTCTTGGAGTGTGCTGGACCAGTATGGTATGTAGTTACGCCGGCATCCTTTGGGAATGGTTTCTTTTGCAGCTTGTAGTATGCATCTGTTGAAGTCTTTTACCACTTCATTAATGTCTCTGTTCTGTACCTTGAGGGTAGACAGCAGCGTGTTCACCTGATGCCTGAATAAACCCCAGTTGGCTTTTTTGTAGTTCCATCTTGTAATGGCTGGGCCTGTACTGAGAGTTGCACTCTGGACAGTAAGAAAGATTGGGCGATGGGCGATTCCCCCTAGTTGGTCTCCTACTTCTCTACTAATAGATCCAGCTATATCTGGTGTGGAGAAGGCAAGATCTGGTGTCGAAGTTGTGTGCCATCCACTGGAGTAGAAGGTAGGAGTATCTGTGGCATTATTGACTAGGATTAGGGAGTGATCATCTTGCCAAGTTTCAACCTCTTCACCTCTGTGATCCAGATGGTTATAGCCCCAGCTCTGGGAGTGGCTATTAAAGTCTCCAACTGCTATAAAGTTGGTGGCTGGTACCTGTATAGAGCTGAGACTCAGGGGTTTGTTGTTCGGACAGTAATAGTTCAGGAGTTCTATTTCCATCTTGTCTACCTTTATCTGCAACAGCTGATATTCTGCTCCATCCATGAAGGTTTTCCTTTCGTGTGCAGGAATGTTATTCCTTACAAGAGTAAGTACTACTCCTTTTCGTCTATCTTTTCTGTCGGATCTGAAGCATTGATATCCCCTTATTTTAAAGGTTTGATCTGCTTTCAAGTGAGTCTCTTGGATACAGCAAACACTGACTTGCTTCTCATACAAGATGTTTTCCAGCTCTGTCTTTTTGCTGTATCCAGCTTGCTTGCTGTTCACTCCCTCTGCATTCCAGTGCATCATGACAAGTGGCACTCTGGGTTTCTCTTTTTCTGTTTTGTTTTGGTCAGTAGTTCTCCTCCGCCGTCTGCTGACTCCACAAGACGGTCTAGAGGGTCCTCCAGTAGCTGAGGGTGGGCTCTGTCGAGGCTCAGAGCCCGGCACTGCACCTGCCTGGTGGAGCTCCACAGGGCGAGCACCAGTACGAGATTTATTTGACGGTGTACTCTCCATAGAAAAAAAAAAAGCGAGTTGCGTGATACTGTGGTTTCCGGTGCGCCTTCTGGCCCAGTATCTATGACTTTAGCACCTGTTCAACGGGAGAGTGGGCTCATCCCTAATCTGTTTATGTTCCCAGTAGTAGACTATTCGCAAGCAGCCTGGGGGTGTCACTGCTCTGCGTGGACCTTGTTTACCGAGGCGGCGTCCGAGCTCGTATGGTGAAAATATGGGTATCCAATACAAAAACTGCTTTTACTTACTAACTTATTTAGTTGTTCTTCTTCTACCACGGGGTGTAGAGGATGGCCAGAGAAAGCACCATACTTTCATTTTGGCTGTCTTCCTGCTGGCCTGGTGCCAATCTAGACCTATGTCCTTCAGAGATTGGCTAATGTTGTCCTCCCAGCGAACTCTGGGTCATCCTGGAGGTCTGGCTCCCTGGTTTTTGGTTTCCCATATTTGCCATGGTAGCCGATCTTCTCTCATTCTGCAGAAATGGTGAACCATCATAATTGGGACTGTTTGACTCAGGTCTGCAGGGGCTGGGTTTTGAGATGATGATGTATCATCTGGTTGTGGACCATGTCTCTTCTTGTTACTTCAACCACCTTAATCAGGTATCTCATTTCTGAGGTTTAGAGCTAGCTTTTGTGGGTTGTAGTCATTGCCCATGACTCACATCCGTAAGTCAAAATTGGAAGTTAGGTGGAGCAGTATACAGCCATCTTCGCCTTCTTGCCAATTTCTCTTTTGCTGAGGAATCCTCGATTTATGGCCTGAAAATGTCTCCCAGCTGCTGCTCTTCAGGTAACCAACTATTTTGTAATGCCTCCCTTCCAGTAAATGACATCTCCAAGGTATTTAAAGTGCTTGACCTGCTCCAGGACCTGTTTTACCAGCATAATCTTCATGCCTTTTTCCTCTGGTGATATCCTAGGCTGGTCCCAAGCCCGGCGGAAAAAGGAGGAGGGCTGCCTGCATGGAGGCCATAAGGAGGCAGCCCCTCCACCATGCAAAGGCACAACAGGCCAATCACCTGTTTGCTTTAAACTTTTGATTACGAGAACTACAAGAGAGAAAACTGGACTGATTCTAAAGGCGACAAACTGGAACGGACTACGACTTATGGAACTTGGAACACAAGAAGTATAAATGGGAAAGAAGAGGAGCTGGTGGAAGAGATGAGGAAAGCAAAACTAGAAATCCTGGCTATAATGGAAACAAAGAAAAAAGGACAAGGAGTCATGGATCTCGATGACCACACGCTGCTCTACAGTGGTGTACCTACATCTGAAAGAGCTAAAGGGGGCATGGGTTGCATTGTGGCCAAAAACCAAAAAGATAGTATCAAGGGATGAGTCAGTGATTGACTATGCCATTGTTAGGAGGAGCTCATTCAAATATGTCCGGGAGTCTGGAGGGGGCCAGAGATTGGAAGTGATCACTACCTGCTTACAATCAAAAGAACAACTGAAAGAGTTGCACAGCCTAGGAACTGCCCAACATCATGCAAGAAACTAAGTAAATGAATGGGAGAAATGAGCATTAAGACCTACAAGCTGAGAGCCAGAAATTAAGACCAGATATCAGGGGCTTATTGCTGCAGCGGTGAGCAACACAGAAGAACAACCTGATGACTTGGAAACCCTCTGGCTTAAATTCAAGGACATCATTAAGACAGCTGCTACAGAAACATGTGGTGAAGTCCGACTTGGGAACAAGAGAAAGATGACACCTTGGTGGACAGAGGAAGTCAAAGAGAAAATAAGAGAGAAGAAAATGACATGGAAACAATACTTAGGAGCTAAAAACACAACAGGACAAATGGAGAAATATAGAGAATATGTGACACTCAGAACTGAAGCAAAGAACAAGGTGCTAGCAGCAAAACAGAAGTCCTGGGAAGAATTTGGAGAAAAGCTAGAAAAAGATGCGCAAGAAAACCAGAAATTGTTCTATAAGACCCTAAAGAACATGAGGAAGGAAAAACAATGCCCTCTCAAATTTATAAAGGACAAGCAAGGCAAATTGCTTACTGCCCCGAAGGAAGTAATGGAAAAATGGAAAGAATATTTCTCAGAACTCCTTGATGGTGAGCATGGTGAAGCATCAGAAATGATAACCACTAGCACAGAAGAGAAAACCAATGATGGTAAAGATGACATAAAGATGGAAGAACTGAAGGCAGCACTGGAGAAAATCAAGATGGGCAAAGCAGCAGGGCATGATGGTATACACCAGAAATGGTTAAGTACATGGGAGCATCAGGCGACCTATTACTCTTAAGGGTCCTACAGGCGGCGTGGTGCAACAAGACCATACCAAAGGATTGGGAGATTGCCATCATAACACCAATTTTCAAAAAGGGTGACAATCGACAATGTGGAAACCATAGAGGCATATCCCTTCTCAGTGTCCCTGGTAAAATCTAGAATCCTAGAGCAGAGACTCCGACGCCTAGCTGAGCCACAGCTTGATGAGGTCCAGCACGGATTCCGAGCAAACCAAAGTACTCAAGACCTAATCTTCACACTCAGACAGCTGAGTGAAAAGGCCCTTGAGTATAAGAGTGAGATCCATCTTTGTTTCATAGATCTGGAAAAGGTGTTTGACAGGGTCTCCTGGATCAAACTTTGGGACTGTTTGGCAAGGAAGAACATTCCAGCACCTCTGATTCATGCTATACAGAGCTTCTACAAGTCTTGCAGAAATTATGTGAGGACAGCAAACCATAAGTCAGAAGAGTTCAGGACCACCACTGGTGTAAGACAAGGTGATATCCAGTCTTCTTATCTTTTCATACTCCTCATGGATGATGTCATCAAGGTATGTAAGGAGAGAACAAGAAAGTATTCAGTGGGGTACTGGAAGATGAGACAGGTCTCATTTGCTGGCATTTGCTGATGATGTTGCCCTGATTGCTAAATCAGAGGCGCATCTTCAGTCCAACCTGCAAGTCTGGAAGGAAGAGCTGGAGAAGAGAGGGATGGTCATAAGCAGCTCTAAAACAAAATCCATGGTGATATCATAAGAAAGAAGACATCAGATTAAGCTGGGAGAACAGGTCCTGGAGCAGGTCGACCACTTTAAATACCTCGGAGCTATTATAGACCGAAAGGGAGGCATCAAAGAAGAGTTGGCCACTCGAAAAGCAGCAGCTGGGAGACTTTTTCAGGCCATAAATTGAGGATTCCTCAGCAAGAGAGAAGTTGGTAAGAAAACGAAGATGGCTGTATACCGCTCCACCTATGTCCCAGTCTTGACATATGGATGCGAGTCATGGGCAATGAATACAACCCACAAAAGCCAGATCCAAACCTCAGAAATGAGGTATCTGAGGAAGGTGGTTGAAGTAACAAGAAGAGACATGGTCTAAAATCTCCCCCACCCCTCCCCTCCCCTTGTAGACCCAAGTAGAACAGTCCCAACTAAGATGGTTTGGCCATGTCTGCAGAATGGGAGAAGATTGGCTACCACGACAAGCATGGGAAACAGAACCAGGGATCCAGACCCCCAGGATAACCCAGAGTCCACTGGGAGGACAACATTAGACAATCTTTGAAGGACCAAGGACTAGAAAGGAACCAGGCCAGGAGGAAGACAGCTGATAGGATAGTCTGGTACTCTCTCTCCCAAACCTCTACACCTCAATGTAGAAGGGAAACGACTAAGTGAGTAAGTAAGATATCACCATGGTAAAATCTAAGTGTTATTGTTTTCAGTACCTTGCCCTGTTCACCAGAAATACTATATCTCATGCATAAACATATGTAGACGTATAATAGATTGTAATTAAAGGTAGTCCCTTTTTTCTAAAGTTAAAAATGATGCAATGACGAGATTATTTTTTTAACAGATATGCAAGCAGCGACACTGGAATCAGCAATTCCTTACTACTGCCAGTTCCAGAATCAAAAACACTGACATCAGCAAATCTCAAGCTGCCAACAGTTGGCAAGAATTTTAAGATCAGTATCACCCTTGGTACAAGTAAAGGTTTTTCCAGAATCTCTTCATCTTTGTTGCTGCCATCTGTTCAGAGAAGTAAGTTTTGTTCTTCACTGTTGAGTTTCTCTTACTAGTGGTTAGAGACTAATTTCTAGGCAAGATAAACTATTACATCAGGTATGTACAACATTTTTCTCAGCTTGCTGTGCCATTCAATAGATAAAGGAAGTATAATTTTCTTTTCATGTACTCCAAAGCTCAAGAGAAGCTTTAAAGGCAGTAGTCATTTATTATACACATCCATTTTCATCCAAATCTGCTGATTCTTTTGGCAGCAGATGCCTCATATTATGGGATTGGAACTGTTCTTTCCCCACTGGTATCCAAATGGATCAGAGAATCCTACTGCTTTTGCATCCAAGACTATGACTGATCCAGGAAGAGCACAGTAAAATTGAAAAGAAAGCAGTATCCATTATCTTCAGTCTTTGTAAATTTCCCAATATCTGCACAGAGTGACATGGCCGTGCAAACCACAAAAAGATTAAAAGTCCCTCCTTGCTGCATTGTCACCATATCACAGGTTACCTGTTTTGTAAAATACAATGTCTTCACCATTGGGCAGTTAGACTGATGTTTTATTTGGGCAGTTAGACTGATGTTTTACTTGGGCACTTAGGCTGATGTTTTATTTGGGCAGTTAGACTGATGTTTTATTTGGGCACTTAGGCTGATGTTTTATTTGGGCAGTTAGGCTGATGTCTTATTTGGGCAGTAAGGCTGATGCTTTATTTGGGCAGTTAGGCTGATGTATTATTTGGACAGTTAGGCTGATGTCTTATTTGGACAGTTAGGCTGATGTTTTATTTGGGCAGTTAGGCTGATGTTTTATTTGGGCAGTTAGGCTGATGTTTTATTTGGGCAGTTAGACTGATGTTTTATTTGGGCAGTTAGGCTGATGTCTTATTTGGGCAGTTAGGCTGATGTTCTATTTGGGCAGTTAGACTGATGTTTTATTTGGGCAGTTAGGCTGATGTCTTATTTGGGCAGTTAGGCTGATGTTTTATTTGGGCAGTTAGGCTGATGTTTTATTTGGGCAGTTAGGCTGATTCTTATTTGGGCAGTGATGCTGATGTCTTAAAATTCTGTGATCAAATATTGACCTACAAGAAAACATGCCAATGCTGATGCACTGTCAAGACTTCTCATTGGGCCAGATTCCCATTTTGATTAATCTCAAGCTGCCTGTTTCAGTGATTGAGTTTACAGTTTTGGTATATTTGCTGATTTTCCAATTTATTGTCTACTAACTGACTCAGAGACTCAAAGATGAAATTTTTAGCAGAGTCTGCAAGTTAGTGTTTTACTTTGGCATGCTAATTTCATTTACACCGTATTTGTAACTCATATGAAACATTTGGTAAGACACTGCAGCTGATGGTCATGTATCAATATCGATGTTGTAACAGCAGTGAGATGTGTCTCGTACCAAGCCAATTCAAAACAGATCTCATATATACATCAGTACATTCAATGTAAACATTGTCATTAATTTTTGTCAGGTTAAATAAAATCTGTTATTCTACAGGGATGTTGTATCAAGTTATTCAAGTTTTTACAATGTTCCTATTTCTTGTATTACATTAGTTAAGAGTTAAGGTTCACAACATTTCACCCAATCAGAAAAATACTTCACACTATGATGTTGCTAGCTTCCTACACAATATCACTTTAGTTGCCTGTTATAGTTTGCCTAGATGCTGCTTTATGGGTAACACTTGTTAGCCTTCAACATATCATCATCATTAGTTTCCATTGCCCTCCCTACATAGCATGAAGCCACTACCTTAACTGATGCCCTTGCAAGACGCTTGCATGGTCACATGTTATTGCAAAAATTTTACATGATGAGGTTGTCAGCCTCATGCACAGCCTCATATTAGTTGCATTGTGCAACATGCCTGAGATGTAGTAGTCCTATTCTTTGTCAGAAACTACACACGGCAGTCATAGGCATATACAAACCAACAAAAAAATGAGGATGGATCATCTTTAATATAAACTAATAATAACATTAATGACCAGAATTTAGCAAAGAATTTGATAATTTAGAAAACAATCAAACATTTTCAGCTTTCAAATTTATTCATTGTGTTGTAACTTCTGCCCACAATAATTCTGTTTCTTAAATTTCAGAACCAAATCCACCGCTGAGTTTTTTGGTGGAAGTGGATAAGAATAATGATGGAAGAGATGTTGTATTTTATCTGAGCTGGGCAGCACTGAATGCTGATGCCAAAACAGGGCTGAAATATGTCAACGTAACAATTGTGTGGTGCCATGGTAATAGACAAACTCTATGTAGTGTAAGTAAAGTTACTATAGATACTAATGTGAGAAAAATTCATAAATATGACAGATGATTTAGATACTAATGTGAGAAAAATTCATAAATATGACAGATGATTTGTGATGAGTCACGCTTATTTGTTATGGCTGAATCCTATGTCATCATGCATTTTCAAGTGTTTTAATGTCATTTTCCACATTTTACCTTTTTTCTTTATTGAAAACAGTAGTAGAAGTAGCCTTCTCCAGTCATAACTGACATCGGGGATGATGCACCCTCGAGATGATAGTCCTCACCTGCTTTTTTTGGCCTGCTGTTCCTTTTGGCATGTTCTTTCTTTTCTCTTCTGCTTCTTGTAAGAGCTTTTTTTTGCCCAGTCTGAGGTGCCACCGTAGGAAGTATCTCCACATGTTTGCTGGTACCAAACTGTATCTGCTATTGCTGTTCCATTGGACCTACCAGTTACATGGAAAGTGGGAAGATGCTGCATGGGCAACAACATGATCTCATATAACTGTGCCTGCTTGCGCCCTGAAGAGGACACTCCAGCTCCACCCTGTGGTGTCGGCACAACACTAGAAATGACAGTTATAGTTACAAGCATCTTGTCCAGTAGGCATAGTGCATAGGTCATGGCTCTAGGGGCTACTTTCGACAGTGTTGCAAAAAGGCATACCATGTATTGGGCATATCAGAGTCTTCAGGTCAGATGTCAGGTCAGTCCTGTTGTATAGCTCTGAAACATGGGGAACAACAACCAGGAAGCTGCAGACTTTCATAAATGGGTGTTTGCATAGAATAGAAGGATGGGGCTGGTTTGATGGGATCACTAGTATGGAGCTGATGGCACCAATCAGACAAGTGCCAGTGAAATAAGAGAAAAGATGAGGATGCTAGTGCTGGATATGACAAACACTGAAGAAACCTGTTGACAGTATTACAAGGCAGCCCTTGTTCTGGAATGCCCAGGGTAAGAGAGGTAGAGGGAGTCTGAAGAACACGTGGAGAAGAGAACTGGAGACAGACATTAAAAGGAATGAGGAACACATAGAAAGACCTTGAGCAGATGGCATGGGACAGGAAGGACTTGGCGTAACTTTGTTGAAGGCCTATGCTCCTTGGGAATTCACTGTACTGTGCAGAAAACCTGCTAAGCAAGGATTTGTTAATGAGATATCTCCTAGATCTAACATATGTCTGATATTTTTAAGTCCTTAACAGTAATGTATAAGAATCTCTTAGGAATTAATAACTGAAAATTAATTTCACAAATGCTAGACAGAATTCACTTTAAAAAGGCTAAATCACAGAAACTATCCCGCGTTGTTCTTAAGTGTCTCTGAAAAGTAAAAGAAAACAACCTCGCCTTCAGGCATGTAAACAACCTGACCTTCAGGCATGTAAACAACCTGACCTTCAGGCATGTTGTACAAGACAACTATGAGGTTGTGCTTGGTGCTGGCAACCTCATCATGTATAACTAATTGCTACACAAATGCAAGAGTATGTGAATGCTTGGTGCAGGCTTCCAGCAAGGGGACCAGCTACACTGGGGGGCTTCTTACTCCATTAGGGGTGCAAAAGAAAAAGTTGAATAACGACAGAAACTACATGAAATGTGTAGGAGCTCAAGTTTCAGCTTTAAACTAGAAGCCTTTTATTTTGCTTCAGTATTTATTCTTTCAGAGCGAGCGCTGCTTGAGAGAGATCTTACAGTTCTTGCTTCTTGAGGCAAAGTTACCAGGTTCAAAACCTGTTAAGTCACACTCCAGTCTAACCTAGCTATAAATGGGTAACCAACTCTGCTGTTGAATTAGGGAAGGCAAAGGTAGAGAGGAAGAGAAGCGGTCACCCTACCTCATACAGCTGAGACCTAGTATAGTTTAGTCTCTAACACTTCAACATTTGGAAATTACGATCATTGAATATACATACCAAGCTTCGTCTGTTTAATTCAAATGTTATCTCAGTGTTAACATACGGCTGTGAGAGTGGAAAATAACAAAATCATTGGAGAACAAGCTGAATACATTCGAGAACAAATGTCTTAGAAAACTCATGAACATCAGTTGGAAAGAATTCAATACTAATCGACAAATAAGAGAAGACTCTAGGCAGAAATATGTCTCCGACTATATAAGGAAAAGACGATGGTCATATATCGGTCATGTCCTACGAATGCAAAACAACAGAATACCACTACAGGCGCTCACTTGGGTTCCTGAGGGTAAGAGGAAAAAAGGAAGACCAAAAGAAACACACAGAAGAACAATAATAAGAGAAGGAAGAACGTTGGGCCTAAATAATGTGCAAGAGCTAAGAGGAGTGGCGTCACAACGAACAACCTGGAGAGCACTGGTTTCTGCCTTATGCGCCGTGTTTGGCGCTTAAAGAATTTATTATTATTATTATTACTTCACTGCAGTATCTGCTGTGGGATTACTTTTTAATTAATTTTTTCACATTGTACATCTTTATTTCAGAAGACTTATATTATTTTGTTGTGTATTTTGTTTTACTTTAAGGGTAATATAAACTGGGTTCAGCTTCCTGCAGACCATGTGACCTATGAACTTAAGCCACGTGCAAAAGGTCATCACCACAGTGACTTTCTAATTGGTATTAGTGCTGAAGTTTCCAGTCAAGGCCAAGTACTGAGCAGTGGAATATACTGGAGCACATGTACATATTTTCGTAATGAGCGTATGTTCCATATTTTATTCCTGTCATTTGTTTTGTTGTAAATTAATGTTTCATTTGTTTGCTCCTTAAGGAACACAAAGTCACTGCTGAAGTTAATCTGCTCAAGTAATTCATGTGCACTAGGCTCATAAAGTATGGTTTGGTTTGCTTTGGTTTTAAGGACTATCTTCAACACACACGGACAACTCCATCAGTGCTCCAATCTCCTCCCTTAGATCATATAAGGAGGGTCTCAGCACAGTGCATGAACTCCGTAGCACCAGCGAGAATCATAATGTGTGTATATAGGAATCACACATTCTGTAAATATTTTTGTGGTGGGTAGTTTTCTAATTTTTAAATTTTGCCAGGGCAGCGGCCTTATGGCCTACTCTTTACAATTTCCAACTGCCGTGGGATTTTTAACGTGCGTTGTACACGGGGCCTCATATTTTTTCGCCCTTATCCGAGAAGGCAAGGCATCTGATCTCACTACCCAGGAGACCAGGGGGGAGTATGAACATCATTAGGACCACTGGTTCTGAAAAAGAATTTACATAAATTATATTTCCTCAACTGGGAATCGAACCTGGTACCTCTAGAATTTGAGACGGACGCCATACCTCTTAGCCACTCTGACCATCATGAAGTATACATTGAAGCAAACAAAGTAATATAAGAAAAAAACAGAAAGAAATTTTTGTAGGAAACTACAAAAGGCAGAGGAAACATACAGGCAAAGGAAATATGAAGGACCTCTATAACAGTACAAAGATACTAAAAAGGAAAAAGAGGAAATCAGATGGCCTTGTCATGGATAAGAATAGCAAATATCTTAACAAACAAACAAACAAAAAAGAAGAGATGAATGGAGCATTTTAAGGAACATCTCAGTTGACCAGCTCCATGAGATTCCCCCAGACATCCATTCAGCAGAAAGAGAGTTACAAGAAAACTATGAAAAGCAGATAAGTAAGAAATAAAAAAAGCTACATAGCTTCAAAGCAGTGGAAATTCTCCTAGCCCAAATGGCATTCCAGCAGAGGCCATCAAAGCAGATATTGACACCTCAACAGAGATATTTTACAAATTATTTGATAAAGTCTGTAAGAGAGATGAAATACCACTAGCCTGGAAGGAAGGGTATATTGTAGCCTCCTTTATTTAGTCATAACTGACTATGGGAATGTCCCCTTGAGATGATAGTCCTCTACTGCTTTTTTCCTGGTGTTACGTTCAGTGCGTTCTTTTCTCTTTTGCTTGTTGTGAGAGGTTATTTTCGCCCAATCTGAGGTGGTGCCATCTGGCGGCCAGAGAAGAGAAATTTGCAAAAGTGCACAAATTACAGAGGAATAATGTTACTGTTAGTGCCAGGGAAGATGTTAATCATACTTGAGAGATTAAAAGAGACCAAAGACAGACCATTGAGAGAAGAACAAACAGTTTTTGACAAAAAAGATCTGGCACAGACCAGATAACTTCAAATATTTTTCTAGAGATCTCTGTGGAGATATAGAAAGAATAGGACTACTCATGCACCAATTTTGGGCTTTTTTAAAAAAAAAAGAAAAAGGATTTGAGTGACATCTGAAAACTGAAAAAAAAATCAGTTTTCTGAAACAAAGCTGTCACCAAGGATTTTGGATAAAAGGATACATACATGTACTTGTGCTGTCATGCTATAATGATGTACTTGTGCTGTCATGCTATTATGATGTACTTGTGCTGTCATGCTATAATGATGTACTTGTGCTGTCATGCTATAATGATGTACTTGTGCTGTCATGCTATAATGATGTACTTGTGCTGTCATGCTATAATGATGTACTTGTGCTGTCATGCTATAATGATGTACTTGTGCTGTCATGCTATAATGATGTACTTGTGCTGTCATGCTATAATGATGTACTTGTGCTGTCATGCTATAATGATGTACTTGTGCTGTCATGCTATAATGATGTACTTGTGCTGTCATGCTATAACGATGTACTTGTGCTGTCATGCTATAATGTATTAGCATTTACATATTATGGGATATAATGTCATAGCAACCTTTCATTCATTCATCATCATTTTCCTTTTTACTCCTTATGGAGCATGGTACCACCTTGAGCTAGAAGTGTCAGTAACATTGAACAATCTAGAAGTGGCAGTAACATTGAACAATCTAGAAGTGGCAGTAACATTGAACAATCTAGAAGTGGCAGTAACATTGAACAATCTAGAAGTGGCAGTAACATTGAACAATCTAGAAGTGGCAGTAACATTGAACAATCTAGAAGTGGCAGTAACATTGAACAATCTAGAAGTGGCAGTAACATTGAACAATCTAGAAGTGGCAGTAACATTGAACAATCTAGAAGTGGCAGTAACATTGAACAATCTAGAAGTGGCAGTAAACATCGAACAATCTAGAAGTAACATTGAACAATCTAGAAGTGGCAGTAACATTGAACAATCTAGAAGTGGCAGTAACATTGAACAATCTAGAAGTGGCAGTAACATTGAACAATCTAGAAGTGGCAGTAACATTGAACAATCTAGAAGTGGCAGTAACATTGAACAATCTAGAAGTGGCAGTAACATTGAACAATTCAGCCACCCATTGCCCTATTGAGAAGCTAAATCCATCATCCACAACAAGTACAAATACCAGTGGAAGAAGGAAGGTGATAAATACAACAGAAATGACCCAATCCACCAGCTTAATAGACATCAGCAGACCATCATTTTCCACCTGAGAACTAGCCAATGTAGATTACCAGGCCACCTCTATCACCTCAGGATATCTCATATAAATAAATGTCCATGTGGAACTGGAATCCAGACCCCAGAACACATTCTCCAGAACTGCCTAACCCATGGTGACCCACGATGCCTGACCTAGTCAGAAGGTGCTGAGCTCAGGCAGAAGCTATGGGACTGCCGTGCTGACCTGGAAAAGATTGTGAACTTTGTCCTGGCGACAGGCCTGCAGATTAAGCATGACTGCAAACTGAACGCAGAAGAAGAAGAATGGTGCGAACGAATGAACGAACGAATGAACTTTATTTTCGAAGGGTAAAGAATGGTGCCACCATTGAAGCTGGTCCCCTTGCAGAAAACCTGCTTTAAGCATTTACATGCTCTGTCAGTGATGCTTTCTGTAGCAACTTGTTTTATGTGGTGAGGTTGCCACCCTCATGCACAACTTCATATTTGTCTACGGTAACCTTTGCCATAAAGTTATTAGCATACCTGTTGTAGTTAGGTAATATAGAGAGAAATAGAAAGTCAATAATATACTTTTTTATAAATGTTGCATGTAGAAACCGTTTCAGTAGTTTTCAGTCTAAGAGCTGTAGTTTCACCAAAATAGATGTCTGTTAAACAATGTGGTCACAAGTTGGCTAGAAAGATTGTACAGGCAGAGTTGTGATTTTCTTCAGTGACATTGACTGAAAAATGACTGATTAGATTTCCTGGACATGCATGGAGGCATATATGGAGTGATCTTGCACAATGCTACAATATACATATGTGGAAGTGAACCTCTGTCTGTGTTGCTAATTACACCCTCATTGACTCTTGAAATCATCCACACACTTCCAAGGACTCCCCCTGTGGTGAAACTTGTTGAGAACTCAGCATTGCACACTAAGCTTGGAGGAGTCACTTGAGCCTCAGATGTAATTCTTTGGCTTTGACCTGGTTGACTGCATGCAGGAGGATCTCACTATAGAACCTACGGTAAGCATGGGAAGCTGAGAAGTGGCTCTGTGCAGGAAGTGAGAATTCCTTGGAAAAGCCCAGAACCAGAGCACAGTATTTTAGCTCTGCATAGTTGGAGAGCCCCCTTGGATGACAGGAAATGCACAGTATGCCACACGCTTCTTACTCCTAGGGGACCATGTGTGACGATCCTTTAAATGCAAGCCAAGCTGGAGAAACTAGAGCTCATGACTTCAACTCGGCACATTTCAGAATTGCAGGAAAAAGCCTAGATCTACAGTGTAGATAATACCAATGAGTCTTCAGCTTGGTATTGGCTGCAAAAGAGTTAAAAGCTCAGCAGTCCTAGTTAAACAACAACAACAATTTTCTGGACGGCCATAAGATGTAGAAGTTTTGTGAAAATTCATATTCTTCATAAGTCAACTTGGACAAATTATCATATTAACAGGATTTGAATAATACCTGTGATTTTCATTCACCTTTAACCTTATCTTTGGCCAGTTAACAGTTACTTACTTACTTACTTAGTCGTTCCCCTTCTACCATGAGGTGTAGAGGTTTGGAAGAGAGAGCGCCAGGCTATCCTATCGGCTGTCTTCCTCCTGGCCTGGTTCCATTCTAGTCCTCAGTCCTTCAAAGATTGTCTAATGTTATTCTATCAGCGGACTCCGGGTCAACCTGGGGGTCTTGATCCCTGGCTCTTAGTTTCCCATGCTTGTCATGGTAGTGATCTTCTCCCATTCTGCAGACATGGCCAAACCATCTTAGTTGGGACTGTTCTGCTTGGGTGTGCAGAGGGTGGGATTTTAGGCCTTGATGTATCATCTGGTTGCGGACCATGTCTCTTCTTGTTACTTGACCACCTTCCTCAGATACCTCATTTCTGAATTTTGGATCTGGCTTTTGTGGGTTGTAGTCATTGCCCATGACTCACATCCATATGTCAAGACTGGGACATAGGTGGAGCGGTATACAGCCATCTTCGTTTTCTTACCAACCTCTCTCTCTTGCTGAGGAATCCTCAATTTATGGCCTGAAAAAGTCTCCCAGCTGCTGCTTTTCGAGTGGCCAACTCTTCTTTGATGCCTCCCTTTCGGTCTATTATAGCTCCGAGGTATTTTAAGTGGTCGACCTGCTCCAGGACCTGTTCTTCCAGCTTAATCTGGTGTCTTCTTTCTTCTCGTGATATCACCATGGATTTTGATTTAGAGCTGCTTATGACCATCCCTCTTTTCTCCAGCTCTTCCATCCAGACTTGCTGGTTGGATTGGAGATGTGCATCTGAGTTAGCAATCATGGCAACATCATCAGCAAATGCCAGCTCTGAAATACAGACCTGTCTCATTTTCTAGTACCCCACTGAATACTTTCTTGTTCTCTCCTTACATGCCTTGTTGATATCGTCCATGAGGTGTATGAAAAGAAAAGGTGACAGGATATCACCTTGTCTTACACCAGTGGTGGTCCTGAACTCTTCTCACTTATGGTTTGCTGTCCTCACATAATTTCTGCAAGACTTGTAGAAGCTCTGTATAGCATGAATCAGAGGTGCTGGAATGTTCTTCCTTGCCAAACAGTCCCAAAGTTTGATCCAGGGGACCCTGTCAAACGCCTTTTCCAGATCTATGAAACAAAGATGGATCTCACTCTTATACTCAAGAAGCCTTTTCACTCAGCTGTCTGAGTGTGAAGATTAGGTCTTGAGTACTTCAGTTTGCTCAGAATCCGCACTGGACTTCATTCAATTGTGGCTCAGCTAGGCGTCAGAGTCTCTGCTCTAGGATTCTAGCACCACGCTGCCTGTAGGACCATTAAGAGTAATAGGTTGCCTGATGCTCCCATGTACTTAACGATTTCTGGTGTTATACCATCATGCCCTGCTGCTTTGCCCATCTTGATTTTCTCCAGTGCTGCCTTCAGTTCTTCCATCTTTATGTCATCTTCACGACCATTGGTTTTCTCTTCTGTGCTAGTGGTTATCATTTCTGATGCTTGACCTTGCTCACCATCAAGGAGTTCTGAGAAATATTCTTTCCATCACTTCCTTCGGGGCAGTAAGCAGTTTGCCTTGCTTGTCCTTTATAAATTTGAGAGGGCATTGTTTTTCCTTCCTCATGTTCTTTAGGGTCTTACAGAACAATTTCTGGTTTTCTTGCGTGTCTTTTTCTAGCTTTTCTCCAAGTTCTTCCCAGGACTTCTGTTTTGCTACTAGCACCTTGTTCTTTGCTTCTGTTCTGAGTGTCACATATTCTCTATATTTCTCTATTTGCCCTGCTGTGTTTTTAGCTCCTAAGTATTGTTTCCATGCAATTTTCTTCTCTCTTATTTTCTGTTTGAATACCTCTGTCCACCAAGGTGTCCTCTTTCTCTTGTTCCCAAGTCGGACTTCACCACATACTTCTGCAGCAGCTGTCTTTATGATGTCCTTGAATTTAAGCCAGAGGGTTTCCAAGTCATCAGGTTGTTCTTCTGTGTTTCTCACCACTGTAGCAATAAGCCCCTGATCATCATCATCATCAGTTGCCATCTCCACAACGAAGGTTGGCTGTAATGGATCTCCAACGTCTTCTGTCTCTTGTCTTGGTGGTGCACTCTGATAGACTCTTTCCTGTCCATCTTTTGATGTTATCTTCCCACTTATAGCGCTGTCTTCCCCTTGCACGTTTGCCTTCAACTCTCCCTTCTGTTATGGTCTTCTGAAAGGTGTTATGCCTTTTTATGTGGCCAAAGTATTTTAGCTGCCGAACTTTGACCTCCCTCATTAGTTCTCTTTTCATACCTAGATTTTCTAGGACCTCCTTATTTGTTTTCATCTCTTTCCATGAGATACGCCCCATTCTTCTATATATCCACATTTCTTACTTACTTACTTAGTCGTTCCCCTTCTACCGTGAGGTGTAGAGGTTTGGAAGAGAGAGCGCCAGACTATCCTATCGGCTGTTTTCCTCCTGGCTTGGTTCCATTCTAGTCCTCGATCCTTCAAAGATTGTCTAATGTTGTCCTCCCAGCGGACTCTGGGTCGTCCTCGGGGTCTGGATCCTTGGCTCTTTGTTTCCCATGCTTGTCGTGGTATCCGATCTTCTCCCATTCTGCAGACATGGCCAAACCATCTTAATTGGGACTGTTCTACTTGGGTGTGCAGGGGGTAGGATTTAAGGCCTTGACGTATCGTCTGGTTGCGTACCATGTCTCTTCTTGTTACTTCAACCACCTTCCTCAGATACCTCATTTCTGAGGTTTGGATCTGGTTTTTATGGGTTGTAGTCATTGCCCATGACTCGCATCCGTATGTCAAGACTGGGACATAGGTGGAGCGGTATCCAGCCATCTTCGTTTTCTTACCAACCTCTCTCTTGCTGAGGAATCCTCGATTTATGGCCTGAAAAAGTCTCCCAGCTGCTGCTTTTCGAGTGGCCAACTCTTCTTTGATGCCTCCCTTTCGGTCTATAATAGCTCCGAGGTATTTAAAGTGGTCGACCTGCTCCAGGACCTGTTCTCCCAGCTTAATCTGATGTTTTCTTTCTTCTCGTGATATCACCATGGATTTTGTTTTAGAGCTGCTTATGACCATCCCTCTCTTCTCCAGCTCTTCCTTCCAGACTTGCAGGTTGGATTGGAGATGTGCCTCTGATTTAGCAATCAGGGCAACATCATCAGCAAATGCCAGCTCCGAAATATAGACCTGTCTCATCTTCCAGTACCCCACTGAATACTTTCTTGTTCTCTCCTTACATGCCTTGATGACATCGTCCATAAGGAGTATGAAGAGGTAAGGTGATTATCCACATTTCAAGAGCCTCAATTCTTTCTTCCAAATGCTTATTCATCGTCCATGTTTCTGCACCATACAGAAATGCAGAATATATATAACACTTTATGATTCTCAGTTTTAATTTGTGAGATAACTGTTTGGATGTCAGTACATGTTTCATGTTGTTGAATGTAGCTTTGGCCATTCCTATTCTCTTCTTGATTTCTGTTTCACATCTGCCATCTTCTGTTATTATATGACCAAGATATACGTAGCTCTTGACTTGTTCCAGGATTTTCCCATTTACGCTTATCTTTAATGTGGGTTTATCGTCTGTTTTGCTAATTATCATAGTTTTTGTTTTCTCAATATTAATGTTGAGTCCATATTCATGACTTATACTGTTCACTTGCTTCACTAGTTCTTGTAACTCCTGTTCGCTTTCAGCTAACAACACGGTATCATCTGCATATCTTAGGTTGTTTATTGACCTTCCACTGATGTTCAGTCCTGGTATTTCCTGTATCTGTTTGAAAATTTTTTCGGTGTATAAATTAAATAGGCAGGGGGACAGCACACAACCTTGTCTGACACCTCTTTTTATGTCTATGTATGGTGAATAATTCCTTCCCGATCTTACTGTGGCAGTTTGCTCCCAATAAAGGTTACTGAGTATTCTTATATCCTTTCCATCAATACCTATGTCTTCGAGGCATTCAATTATTTTCTCATGATGGACTCTGTCAAAAGCCTTCTTATAGTCAATGAAGCACATATACATACTTTTTTGGACCTCTGTATATTTTTCTGCTAATATTCTTAGGCAAAATATTGCCTCTCTTGTTCCACTGTTCCGTCTAAAACCAAACTGTTCTTCTTGGATTTCGCTGTCTACTTTACTTTTTATTCTTTCCTGTATTTTTGAGCAGTATCTTAATTGCATGACTCATCAGGCTGATTGTTCTGAAGTCTGAACATTCTGTTGCATTTGGTTTTTTGGGCAATGTTATGAAAACTGATGTCTTCATGTCGTGTGGTATATATCCTGTATTGTATATATCGTTGCATATTTCTGTGATTGTATCTATACCAAAGCTCTCCAGAGCTTCTATCATTTCAATTTTTATGTTATCCATGCCTGCTGATTTTCCTTTTTGTATCATATGAATGGCATTCTCTACTTCTGATCTGAGAATATTTGGGCCTTCATTAGAATCTGGTGATGGTTTTTTACCTCTGTTGTCCTCGAATAGTTCTTTTACGTATTCTGTCATCCAAATTTGATTTTTCTTAGACTCCTTTTTAGGTAAATTTGCATTTGCTGATTGTATGCTTGTTTTTAAGCATTCCCATTTTGCGGTTGCTTTTTCTTCTGGGTTTTCTATTCTATACTGCTCCATGCTTTCTGTCAATAACTGTTGATATTTATTTTTGACATCGATTAAATATTTCTGTTTTATATCTGGTTGTTTCAGCGCTGATATTTCTATCTGGGGTTCCTCCTGTCTTCTGTTTCCTGCTCTTTTCAGCTTTATATTTACTTTGATGACGACTGGATTGTGATCTGAATTTATGTCAGCGCCAGGATGTGTCTTTGCACTTGTGACACTGTTCTTAAATCTACCTGATATCTGGTCTTAATTTCTGGCTCTCTCAGCTTGTAGGTCTTAATGCTCATTCCTCCCGTTCGTTTACTTAGTTTCTTGCATGATGTTGGGCAGTTCCTAGGCTGTGCAACTCTTTCAGTTGTTCTTTTGATTGTAAGCAGGTAGTGATCACTTCGAATCTCTAGCCCCCTCCAGACTCTAGCATCCCGGACATATTTGAATGAGCTCCTCCTAACTATGGCATAGTCGATCACTGACTTCTCATTCTTTGTTGGTTCACATCTAGTGTATGCATGTATGCGCTTATGGGGGAACATTAGTTTGTAATGATCAGGTTCTGCTCACTGCAGAATCTAAAGAGTCAATTTCCATTGTCATTGAGAGTATCTTCTCCATATCTTCCGATAACTTCACCCCATCTAGCATGGTCATTTCCAACTCTGGCATTGAAATCTCCGAGTATGATAATTTCATCTAGGCAGTCATCCACTGTCCTTTGAAGCAGCTCGAAGAATTCCTCCTTGACCTCTGTTCTCTCATCCTCATTTGGCCCATACACTATGACCAGGTTGACTATGGTTTCTCCTTCTTTTAGTTTTACAACCATAATGCGCTCCGAGACAAAGTTCCATCCCTTGATACTATCTTTTTAGTTTTTGGCCACAATGCAACCCACGCCCTCTTTAGCTCTTTCAGATGTGGGTACACCACTGTAGAGCAGTGTGTTGCCGTTGAGATCCATGACTCCTTGTCTTTTTTTCTGTTTCCGTTATAGCCAGGATTTCTAGTTTTGCTTTCCTCATCTCTTCCACCAGCTCCTCTTCTTTCCCATTTATACTTCTTGTGTTCCAAGTTCCATAAGCCATAGTCCGTTCCAGTTCGTCGCCTTTAGAATCAGTCCGGTTTTCTCTCTTGTAGTTCTCATAATCAAAAGTTTAAAGCAAACAGGTGATTGGCCTGTTGTGCCTTTGCATGGTGGAGGGGCTGCCTCCTTATGGCCTCCATGCAGGCCACCCTCCTCCTTTTTCAGCCGGGCTTAGGACTGGCCTAGGCGGAGTTTAACAGTTATGAGAACAAACATTTCTACCATCATGTGAGATATTGTTGATTGTTGCTGTTACTGCAGCTGAAACAAAATTTAACTCTCTTTAAAAAAATCATGTGTAAATTAAAAATTTGTTCAGCAAGATAAATTTTGAGCAATAGAACATTTTTTTAGTAGGAATTATCATATGCTAGTTGTTGACTGATAAAAGGGAAAATAAATCTGTTTGTTATTTTTAAACAAGACAATATTGTTATCAAATCATTTCAATCCATGAATAAAAGTTCAAAAGAAAGAAAGTCCACATGAAAACTAATCATCTATGTATACAGATGGTAACTGGACCATCTGATGTGTGCTAGGACTGGAGTATGGATTAAAAAAAAAAGATTAAGAATCAGTCAAAACACAAAATATATACATCAAAAGAAATAAGTATGCCATGCTCTGACCTCTTATAATTCTTTATTCTTGCTCAATTTTTGATATTACCCATGTCCTAATCTCTCATTCTGCATTGACTAACACAAGTGCCTAAAGCATGTGGACTATATGTTGTGACTTGCCCTCTTCTGCAGAGCCCCAAAACCCCCCTAAAAATGTGCATGAGTCATTGAAACATCCAGTTAATGGATTGACAATTCTATGGGACAAATTTGAATGCTCAGAGGAAAAGAGTTTCATCACAGAATACCTGGTCAAGTATTGTCCTTCATATGATGGTACCATGTGTAAGGGTGAGTTATGATTTGTATTTTTTTCATCTTGTTTAGAGTTTAGATGGCACCAAAGGTGATAAGACTGAACACTAGGAAACTTTTAGCAATAAAATAGCAGTTATACTATATAATTGTCTAAAAGTGTCCTGTCCTGTGTGTCCCACATTATTTTTGTTGCACGCTGGAAATTATATAAAAGTCCTGTGCTTCTGGCCTTTGCACTAACTGCATGATGCTTAATATAGCGCACATCTTTTTTCCACCAAAGTTACAGTTATGTTTAAATTTAAATAATAAATAGAAAACACATAGCAAAATGTCAAAAATCTACAGTGTATTTTATCAAATCAAGTTTATCACAAACATCAGAATCTTCAATTTAAATGTCAAGTCAGTCTTATTGTATGGCTCTTAAACATGGAGAACAACAAAAACAACAACCAAAAAGCTACAGACTTTCATTAAGCAGGTGCTTGCATAGAGTAGAAGGATTGAAAACGAGATCATTAATGCAGAATTGATAAGAACCAGACAAGTTCCGGTGGAACAAGAGGTGAGAAGACACTGGTGATGGATGGGACACACATTGAGGAATCGTGTTGATAGCATTACAAGGCAGTCCTTGTTGTGAAATCACCAGGATATGATAGGTAGTGGGAGACCAAGGAACACAGGTAGAAGAGAACTGGAGACAGACATGAAGGGCATGAAGAAGACATAGAAAGACCTTGAGCAGACGGCACGGGACAGGAAGACTTGGCATAAGTTTGTTGAAGGCCTATGCTCCTGTGGGAGCTGATAGTGATATACAAAAACACATGTAAAACTGTCATCATCATCATCATAATTTTCCTTTATGCTCCTTATGAAGCATGGAGCTACCATTGCAGCTGGTCCCCTTAAACTTCTTCTTCTGCGTTCATCCTAAAAAAGACGTTTGTTACGCTGTGTCGCCATTTCCAGCAAAGCTGCGATATCTGCGCCTTTCGGCCCGACACATCCGTTTTTGGAATGGCATTTTTAGGAGCGGGTTAGCCTTTCCTCTTTGATGCCTACTCTTTCAGCCAGACTGCAGTGATGCAGCCTGTTTCCAGGACCACCACTCGGAGGTGGAGTAGGGTCTTGGTCAGCTCTGGTTCGCTGACGCAAGCAGTCAAGCTATGGGGTGCTTACTGCATTCCTCACTGTTGATGCGTCTTTGGTCCCGTCCCCTTGAACAAAGCCTACATCAAACATTCACATGCTCTTGCACTAGTAGTTTTTGTAACAATTTGTTTGACATGATGAGGTTGCCAGCCTCATGCACAACCTCATATTAGTTGCCTTGTACAACATGCAGAAGTCAAATTCTTTATTTATCTCATGAGAGACCTTCTGGAACTACACAAAACAGCGTGTGAAGCAATGAACTGCAGAACTCTTCATGAAGGAAAACTCACAGAACCGTTTGAGATAAGAACTGGAGTGTGACAGGGATGCTTCTTGTCTCTACAGATTGGATTATGAAAACAGCTACATCAGCCAACAGAAATAGAATTTAGTGGACTCTGAGAAACTAGCTTGATGATCTGGATTTTGCTGATGGCCTTTCTCTTCTGCCCCATAACCAGATCAAGACAGAATAGAACTCTTGAATGAGAGGTCACATAGCATTGGAACAACAGACAGTGATATTATAAGAAGCTTTCATTGTGTTGGAAAATGTATGGAAATCATAAGAAATCAAGTGCAACTCATAAATAAGTTTCATGATGCATATGTAAAGACAGCCCTATTGTGTGGCTGTAAAACATGGAGAACAACAAAACAACCTAGCCATTAGTGACTTTAATAAATGGATGCTTGAGCAGAATAGGGTTAAAGTGTATGACAAGAATACCAATGTGGAACTGATGGAAAGGATCTGACAAATACCAAGGACACATGAGGTGAAGAGAAGATAATGGCATTGGATATGACACACGCTGAGAAAACCTACAAGGCAGTCTGTTGAAAGCTGGTCTGGGGCACATAAACTCTAGTTACTCTTTTCCATGGTGTTTGTGTACCACAGAGCGCTCTTAGTGAACACATGTTGTAGTGTCATTGGTGGATAACATATGTGAATTGAGAAGGGTGATGTATGCTTGGTTACAACCATCTGTGTTGAGATGATCTCGTAGTGGTCAGAATGTCCAGAAAAGTCTGATTTCTGTGAGGAGCTTTTCCGAGATAAATATTCATGTGTCCAGCAGTAAATATGGACGTGAAGATGAAAGGGTAATGTATCAGGAAAAATATATAGATGTGTCATATATACACATATTTAATTGATATTCTTCAATTGTGCCAAAGTGAGGCAATAAATGGTTAGACCAACTGGACAGTCTTCAGTGTCTTGTTATTGACATTTTCTTATGTGGCACGCTGGTCACTCTCACAAGTGAAATATTTTCAATTCAATTCAAAACCAACAATAACCCTCTCAGCACAATCATTGTTCTAGAATCCTGATGGCATGAGAAATAGAAGGAGTCCACAAAGCACAAAGTGAAGAAAACTGGAGACAGACATGAGAAGGATAGAGAACACAAGGAAAGAACTTGGTAGGGCATGAATTAGCTGAAGGACTATGCTTCTTATTGAATGCAAGAGTAATGAATGTTGATACACAAGCTCTTTCCCCTGTGAGGTCTAAAATTAGTGTATGCATAGATCTACTGTTCTGGTTATAGACTTGATTTTCTGTTTCTTTTGCAACTAATTTTTTCTCTTCTTTGCATTATTATGTCTTTGTTGATCCCATCATACTTGTTATACTGTATCTGCTTAAATGTACACTTTCTTCTCTTGTCAGTTAATTCTAGAATCTCATCAGTCATCCATTTCTTATGTGACTGTATCTCTGCTTTAGACAGTGTTGCTTGGTTGATTGATTCTTTCATTAATGACATCTCAGAATAGAATTTCCAGGTCTGATGATGCATTGTATCTGTTTCTTTTAAAAGCAAGCCACTGGTCTGGCAAATTTCATGATTCATTCGCCACATCATATTAAAATTAATTTTGTAAAAATCAGTGTGAAACCTTGTAATCTTTCTGAGTGACCAAAGTATCAAAACCTGGCTGAATATTTTTCATTTCATAGGCCTGTTGATTTATATGAAAGAACCTCTCAATGTTTTCAGGACAGGCCGGATATATCAGTGTAAATATACTTACTTACTTAGTCGTTCCCCTTCTACCGTGAGGTGTAGAGGTTTGGAAGAGAGAGCGCCAGACTATTCTATCAGCTGTCTTCTTCCTGGCCTGGTTCCATTCCAGTCCTCGGTCCTTCAAAGATTGTCTAATGTTGTCCACCCAGCGGACTCTCGGTCGTGGGATCTGGATCCCTGGCTCTTTGTTTCCCATGCTTGTCGTGGTAGCCGATCTTCTCCCATTCTGCAGACATGGCCAAACCATCTTAGTTGGGACTGTTCTACTTGGGTCTGCAGCGGGTGGCATTTTAGGCCTTGACGTATCATCTGGTTGCGGACCATGTCTCTTCTTGTTACTTCAACCACCTTCCTCAGATACCTCATTTCTGAGGTTTGGATCTGGCTTTTGTGGGTTGTAGTCATTGCCCATGACTCGCATCCATATGTCAAGACTGGGACATAGGTGGAGCGGTATACAGCCATCTTCGTTTTCTTACCAACCTCTTTCTTGCTGAGAAATCCTCGATTTATGACCTGAAAAAGTCTCCAAGCTGCTGCTTTTTGAGTGGCCAACTCTTCTTTGATGCCTCCCTTTCGGTCTATAATAGCTCCGAGATATTTAAAGTGGTCGACCTGCTCCAGGACCTGTTCTCCCAACTTAATCTGATGTCTTCTTTCTTTTCGTGATATCACCATGGATTTTGTTTTAGAGCTGCTTATGACCATCCCTCTCTTCTCCAGCTCTTCCTTCCAGACTTGCAGGTTGGATTGGAGATGTGCCTCTGATTTAGCAATCAGGACAACATCATCAGCAAATGCCAGCTCTGAAATACAGACCAGTCTCATCTTCCAGTACCCCACTGAATACTTTCTTTTCTCTCCTTACATGCCTTGATGACATCGTCCATGAGGAGTATGAAAAGATAAGGTGACAGGATATCACCTTGTCTTACACCAGTGGTGGTCCTGAACTCTTCTGACTTATAGTTTGCTGTCCTCACATAATTTCTGCAAGACTTGTAGAAGCTCTGTATAGCATGAATCAGAGGTGCTGGAATGTTCTTCCTTGCCAAACAGTCCCAAAGTTTGCTCCAGGGGACCCTGTCAAACGCCTTTTCCAGGTCTATGAAACAAAGATAGATCTCACTCTTATACTCAAGGGCCTTTTCACTCAGCTGCCTGAGTGTGAAGATTAGGTCTTGAGTACTTCGGTTTGCTCGGAATCCGCACTGGACTTCATCCAATTGTGGCTCAGCTAGGCATCGGAGTCTCTGCTCTAGGATTCTAGAGTAGATTTTACCAGGGACACTGAGAAGGGATATGTCTCTGTAGTTTCCACATTGTCGATTGTCACCTTTTTTGAAAATCGGTGTTATGGCAATCTCCCAATCCTTTGGTATGGCCTTGTTGCACCATGCTGCCTGTAGGACCCTTAGGAGTAATAGGTCGCCTGATGCTCCCATGTACTTAACCATTTCTGGTGTTATACCATCATGCCCTGCTGCTTTGCCCATCTTGATTTTCTCCAGTGCTGCCTTCAGTTCTTCCATCTTTATGTCATCTTCACCACCATTGGTTTTCTCTTCTGTGCTAGTGGTTATCATTTCTGATGCTTGACTTTGCTCACCATCAAGGAGTTCTGAGAAATATTCTTTCCATCTTTCCATTACCTCCTTTGGGGCAGTAAGCAATTTGCCTTGCTTGTCCTTTATAAATTTGAGAGGGCATTGTCTTTCCTTCCTCATGTTCTTTAGGGTCTTATACAGTGTAAATATTTTTTGAGCATAAATTTTTTTTTTCAAGAATTTTTTCATAACATTTTTGTTCAGTGTCATACCAGTTCTACTAATTGCAACACTTTAGTTACCAATTTGCCACATGTGTCAGCTGGCAAATGTATAGCCCATCCCTATTCTATATGTGTAGACAAGGCTTTATTTACTATTAGCATTTATTTTGGTGAACAAAGCATAATTAGTCATCAGATTGTTTCATTTCTTAACAGAGGCTGAAAAATCAATGAACGTCAGCAACACTGCTCGCGAGGTGACCTTAGAACACTTGAAAGAAGATGTGAAATACAAAGTCACCATCATAGCAGTGTCTACTGCAGGCCTGGGACCTTCTACACCAATTCTGACAGAGTCAGTAAAGGGCTCTCCCCCAGGTGGGTACAAATACTACTTTATTGATGCACTTTTATACCAATCACAGGGTCCGGTTATGGAAAGCAAGGAATAAAACTTCTACACTGTACAAAGTGTGTTATAGAAGGCAGTTTAATGGGGGCTAGTAGCCACATGTGTTATAGAAGGCAGTTTAAGTGGGGGCTAGTAGCCACATGTGTTATAGAAGGCAGTTTAATGGGGGCTAGTAGCCACATGTGTTATAGAAGGCAGTTTAAGTGGGGGCTAGTAGCCACATGTGTTATAGAAGGCAGTTTAAGTGGGGGCTAGTAGCCACATGTGTTATAGAAGGCAGTTTAAGTGGGGGCTAGTAGCCACATGTGTTATAGAAGGCAGTTTAAGTGGGGGCTAGTAGCCACATGTGTTATAGAAGACAGTTTAAGTGGGGGCTAGTAGCCACATGTGTTATAGAAGGCAGTTTAAGTGGGGGCTAGTAGCCACATGTGTTATAGAAGGCAGTTTAAGTGGAGGCTAGTAGCCACATGTGTTATAGAAGGCAGTTTAAGTGGGGGCTAGTAGCCACGTGTTATAGAAGGCAGTTTAAGTGGGGGCTAGTAGCCACATGTGTTATAGAAGGCAGTTTAAGTGGGGGCTAGTAGCCACATTATGTCAAACATTATTGAAGAAACCATCACTGCAAGAGCATAGGAAGTGCTTTGGCTCAGGCTTTCTGCAGAATGACCATCTCCAAAGGGGTGGGTCCTTGGGAAGCGCGGAAAGGGATTGGATGGGTGATCTTTAATTGACAGTGAATGATGAAAGTTGGGAATGTAAATCAGAAGACATTTTATACCAACAGACAATTTATTAAACTCATTCCTGCACTTTGAAGATAGATAAACTAATCATTAGGATTAAAAGAACAATTATAAGGGTCATCATCATCATCATGTGACTTATTCTTTTCAGAACGTTGTCTCCATTACAGCTGCTCTGAATGCATCACGATTCTGGGCAAGTCAACCTGCATCATCCAAAGACAAGTTCAGACTCTCTATGATATCCTGGATCCACCATTGTCTAGGTCGTCCCCTTCCCCTTTTTCCAGGGATCATGCCTTCCATTACTAATTTTTCCAGACTATTATATCTTTTTATAGGAGCCAATTTTCCTCTACATTTAGTGAGTGCAGTACTTCTCTGTTGGTCTTTTTTTTCTGTCCAGGGTATTCTCAACATGCTTCTGTAGCATTTCATTTCGAATGATGTAATCTTTTTTGCAACTGTTTTAGTGAGTGTCCATGTCTCACAGTCATCTGTTACTACTGGGAATATACATGCTCTGATCAGTTGTAACTTTGTTTCTTTGCTTGTGCCTTGCCATAGGTTTTTCATCTGTATTAGTTTATGTGATGAAATTGCAAGTCTTCTTTTAATTTCTACTGCACAGTCGCCAGGGCTGTTGATGATTGATCTTAAGTATTCAAATTCATTAAGACCTTCCAGTTCTTTGTTATCAATTTCAATTTCTGGTTTGATCTTTACTTTGTCTGTTGTCAATACTTTGGTTTTCTTGGTGTTTAGGTATAGATTCTGGGCCTCACTGTGTTTTTTGGTTGACAGAATTAATTGTTAAAGTCCTTCTGGATTGGTCGATAGAAGGACTGTGTCGTCAGCATATCTGATTTCTGGGATTTGGTACCCGCCGATGTTAAATGGGTCAAACTCTGTGTGTTCTTGGTCATCTCTTACGTTTCTCATAATATTCTTGGCATAAATGTTAAACAGGTAAGGGTACAGCCTTGTCTTACTCCTTTCTGTACTTCAAACCATTCTGATGTTTCTCCATCTATTCTTACAGCGGCCTGTTGTTCTTTATACAGCAGTGCGATGAGTTGTATAAGGTGGTTTGGAAATCCCATATTTTCCATAATAGTCCATAACTGCTGATGTTGTACACAGTCTAAAGCTTTGGTGTAATCAATGAAACAAGTATATAGGTCAACGTTGAATTCTCTATACTTTTCTATGATGATCCTCATATTGAATTATAAGAGTACTATGCAATATTTAATCCCTTACTGCACTTGGTAACATTGCATCTTAGTAAGATGTAGGCCAGTTAATCATGCATGATTACTGTTGTCTTTCTGTTGTGACTTTGTTGTGAGTTGCACTTGAGAAATCTGAGTGGACAAACAGTGACTAATTAATATCACTGTATTTATAAATACTTGTTATTGTTGATCAGAATTGACATCATTGCACTCCGGGCAAACTCATAGGTGCTCAGTCTCCCTTAGCAAATGTCGAAGGGTATGAATGCTAATTGTTCCTGTTGCGTACTGGTTGTATACATGCCGGATGCATCCTCTAATTTGTCCATCCCTGCTGTGGTCTTACATTTGATGCCAAATGCTAGCAATCTTAGCCTTAATGATTCATTGATTGCTGTGTCATTCTTTAATGGATTATCAATTGCCTTCAGTATGTCTCCTTTATCCAAATCCAAGGCACCTACTATGGGTGCTCTTGAAGCTAGTATATCAGCTCTTTCATTGCCATGTACCTCTGCATGACCAGGACAGTAGATCCACACCATTTCCTGAAGATTTGAGGCTTCTACGGAGGTTTTCTATTCATGCCACAGCCATCCACTTTGGACTTTCCGAAGCATGGATTGAGAGTCTGATACAATAACTACCCTTGTTAATGAAGTCTCAGACAGCCACTATAAGGCTGCAGTAGCTGCTTCTACCTCTACCTCCATTCTCATGTGGAGGTTGGTATCGTGTAATCCCCGAAATGTTCAGCAATGATTCTGCCCTTTACTCTAGCAGAGAAGCCCCACTCTGATTTCTCACCATGATTTACAGCCTCATCATTGTACACAATGGCATCATGACATTCCTTGCTTCATCCCTGGTATGGTGGCTCTACTAAGGTGACTGGATGTTTCCACCAATAAATAAAAGGACATAATGGGAAAACTTTTAAAACCAGAATCATCACCGGAACTACGGGGAACGTGCTCTGTTCTGTCGCCAATAACTTCAGCTAATGGCAAGAGTATTTATAAATTAAGACTGACAAACAGTAAATGAATAACAGTTAACACCATGGAATAAACTTTCAATGCATGGAATATGTGTAGTCACACGAGGTCCTGTCAAAAGTCTTCAAAACTTCGTAAATGACATCTTATCAAGGAATATAACTATTGTACATCAGTGAATCATGTTGATGCCTTGTTTATTCATCGATTGCTGTGTTGTTCTCTAACGTGATCTTTAAATATCCTTTGTATCTCTCCCTCATCCATTTATCCAAGGTCCTCACTATGGGTGCTCTCAAATCTAGTCTGTCATCACTATCAATGCTGTGTACACCTGCTAGACCTGGACAGTAGATCCACAGAAGTTACTGAAGGTTTGAAGCTTCTATGGATGTTTTCCATAGCCATCCATTTTGGACCTTTCAAAGCATGGATTGAGAGTCTGACACTGTAATAGCCCTGGTTAATGGAGTTCTAGACAACCACCTCATGGCTGCAGAGCTCTATCTCCAGTCTCATTTTAGAGGTTGTCACATAAGCTCTGCTCTGTTCAGCAATGACCCTGTCCTTTCTCAAGTAAAAAAAAAAGGTAAAGGTAAAGGAACCCGTTACATGCCCATTGAGGCATATTGGGAATATGGTGTTAGGCCCATATACATATTATATGGGCCTAACACCATATTCCCAATATGCCTCAATGGGCGTGTAACGGGTTCCTTTACCACTGAGAAATGAACAAAGCACAGTATACAAAATAACTAAATTCATCAGCGGAAAACGAGGTGCAAACAATATTACATTAGTAAGAGATAAGCAAGGAAATCTCATCACGACAGCAGAGGGACAGAAAACAAGATGGGCAGAGCACTTCAGAGAAACTCTGAACACGAAACCACCAGAGACACAATTGAATGTTCCTGAGGCTGAAAATGATCTAGATGTAAATACAGACATTCCACGAAAAGAAGAAATCATCACAGCAATCAAAGAGTTAAAGAATGGAAAAGCTCCTGGCCACGATAACTTAAATGCAGAGCTATTTAAGACAGACCCTGAGCTAGCAGCAGAACTATTAGAACCACTATTTGCACAAGTCTGGAAAATGGGGACAACACCATCAGAGTGGAACAAAGGAATAATTGTCAAATTGTCCAAGAAGGGAGATCTTGCAGACTGCAATAATTGGAGAGGAATCACTCTTCTGTCAGTTCCCAGCAAAATACTAGGCAGGATAATTATACAGAGAATGTCAAAAGCAGTAGACCACAAGCTGAGGAAGGAACAAGCAGGATTTAGAAAGAACAGAAGATGTGTAGATCATATATTCACTCTCAGGAACATTATAGAGCAGTGCTCAGAATGGCAAAGACAGCTGTACATTAATTTCGTTGATTTTGAAAAGGCTTTTGACAGCATACATAGGGACAGTTTATGGATAATACTGAGGGCTTATGGAATTCCAAGCTGCATAGTGTCAATCATAAAAAGCCTCTACGCCAACTTTACGTGTAGTGTTGGGCAGAGCAACCTAACCTTTGAGGTGAAGACAGGAGTACGACAGGGATGCCCCTTATCAACCACTCTATTTTTAACAGTCATAGACTGGGTGATGCGCCAGACAACAGAGGGCAGTTCAAGAGGAATAAGATGGACTACATTTTCTACATTGGAAGATCTGGAATATGCAGATGACATTGCACTACTAGCACATTCACATCAACACATCCAGGAAAAAAACGGATAGACTTAATAAGTTTAGCCAGCAGGTGGGCTTGAACATCAATTTAAAGAAGTCAGAGGTCATGACGCTCAATGTGAGCAACCCTGAGCCCATATCAGTAAAGAATCAGCAACTGGTACAGACAGACACCTTCACATACCTAGGATGCATAGTAACACCAGACGGCGGGGCAGGCAAAGACATCAACATCAGAATGAATAAGGCAAGAACAGCCTTTTTTTAGCCTAAACAACATCTGGAAGTCCTCTCAGTACAGCACAAGTACAAAATTAAGATTATATTAGAGCTGTGTGCTTTCTGTGCTTCTCTATGGTGCGGAATGCTGGAGAGTTACAGAGAAGGAAATGTCGAAATTGTCCTCTTTCACACTACATGCCTAAGAAAAATTCACCTAATCTTTTGGCCGAATACCATCACCAACCAAGATCTGCTTACTCGGAGCAAGCAAGAGGACATGCACACCATCATAGCTGGCAGACGCTGGAACTGGGTTGGCCATGTCCTCAGAAGAGACCCCGATGCCATCACAAGAACAGCTATACTTTGGACCCCTGAAGGAAAATGAAAGAGAGGCCGACCAAAAACAACCTGGCGGAGGACTGTGGAGGCTGAAATGCAAAGAATGAACCAGAGTTGGGGCACTGTACGAAGGATGGCCACCGACCGAGCAAAGTGGAATCAATTTGTTGTTGCCCCACAAGACGCCACTAAGCATGATGGCCACTGACTGCTTTGACGGTCAGCGGCTAAGGATCAAAGAAGAAGAAGAGTGTTAGGCCCATATTATCTTGACCGTCGGCACACTAGGGGTGATGTGGTCGGCATCACGCCGGCCACCTTAACCTTCCCAGAGTTGCTCTGGTACCCATTTGGAGCTGGGTCAACCCAGGAGCCATTTGTGGCCTAAAAAATTCCCACCTCATCTGGGGATCAAACCATAGACCACTGCGCTAGGAAGCCAGTGCACTAACCACTATGCTACCGTGGCTCCTTAAGTCAAAAAGCCCCATCCTTATTTCTCACGATAGAGAATAGACCCATCAGTGTATACAATAGCATCAGCATCCCCCGCATCATCATGTTTTCAGTTTTGATTAATTTCCAGCTCAGCTTTCCCATTGCATCAATCTTACACTCCCTGCCAAGGCTTATAATGAATTACTGGTAGTTTGTGCAGTTCACACCCGACCTACTCCACTCTTCCCCCTTGAATATTTTTTCAACTGTGGTCACCTGCTCAATTGTTGCCTCTTTTCTGCCATCCATGACATCCCTCTCTTTATTCTTGCTCCCTTATGTCAGCTATGTTCCCATGCAGGGTGTGTCTTTTGTCTGTGGTTACCCACATATAGGTTTTTGCCTAGGACGTTGTGTATCTGGATCCCATCAACAGCAATCTGAGTAGGTACCTCATTGTCACTATCGGAATATCCCTCATGCAGCCATATACTGTACACATTCTTTCATTTTGAATGCATTCCACGCATTTCCATTGTGACCTTGACAACATAAGCCTTTGCAGCCTAAATTGATTGCTGACAGACTTGCTGATGATGCTGAATAATACTGATCAACTATGATGATGAAGAAGGAAAAAATTAGGGAATTTTATTTTTTAATTTCAATACCATCATAACCTGTTACTTATTCTTTTCTAGGTCAGGATGTAAAAGGAACTGTGGGAATCACTGTAGGAATATTTCTGCTTATACTTGTTGGAATAATTGTTTTCATTCTAAGAAGGTAACTATTCTGAATCGTGTTTAGGAGCTTTTGAAAATTTTTCTAGGTCTTTAGCAGTTTGATCATTACATACATGTGAGTTGCTTTTCTGGTGTGTATGGGTTTTTTTTTTAAAAGAAGCAAATTAACACTGGTTAAGATTTTGCTGATGATTTGGCTCTTCTGTCCCATAACTGTAATCAGATGCAAGACAGAATGGAAGTACTGGATAAGAGCTCACAACCATTGAGTCTGAAAATACACAGGGAAAAGACTGAGATTTTGTGAATAGATGCAGCAACATGACAGTCTAGACAAAGTTGGAAGAACTGTGATACCAAAATTAGAATACAAAAGGAAAGATAAGCTTTTGCTGCATTGGAAAACCAAGTCCAACACAAAAATCAGAATCTTCAACTCAAATGTTAAGTCAGTCCTATTGTATGGCTCTGAAACATGGAGAACAACAAAAAAGATAACCAAGAAGTTGCAGGCTTTCATAAATGGGTGCTCATGTATAACAGAAGGATTGAATGGTATAACAAGATCACCAATATGGAGCTCTTAAGAGCCAAACAAGTACCAGTGGAACAAGAGATGAGAAGAACACACTGGTGAGGAATATGACACACATTAGGAAACCTATTGATAGTATTACAAGGCAGTCTTTTTTTCTGGATTTCCCAGGGCAACATATATTGTGATATACTGTGAGGACAAATTTTTAAATGCAATCAGTGTACAATCTTTTTTTTTACATTTATTTGCAGATGTATGAAGTTTTATCTGAAACAGTGGCTTGAGCAAACTTAATTGTTCTAATGTGGTTTAGTATCTTCTTAACAGCATTTTAGTTACAGTTCCAGGAAACTTATAACTGTACTATAAATCATAATTTGAGCAGTCTTGTTTGGAGATATTTTCTGTTTTCAGCCTCTTGAAACATTAATTAAAACTTTTTCAAATAGTTTAAGATAAAAAACTTTAGTGCTTGCAGACAAGGGGGAGTGGGTTCAATGCCAAGTGTAAGTGGAAAAAAATACAGGAGATTGTACTATGTTTGGAAGTCATGACCCAAGTTGCAGCACTCTAGAGGGTCAAGAAAGTAAAAAGGCCAAAATGCTTGTCTGATAGGGGAGCTCCTTCTGATGATCAGATGGCCTCCTATAGTAGCACTCTACAGAGTTTTCTATTTCGTTATAATGAGTTATGAATTTTGTGAAAATCTGTAAGTTTTGCCATATCTCACAGGTAGACAGCTGTTTTTAAAACTTTACTTTATTCAAGGATTATCAGAAACTATGTAAGAAAATCCAAAAAGTAAAAAATACTCCTAGAATTGCTTACTTACACTTTTTTGTTGTTGCTTATTTTGGTCATTTCAGAAACTGTCTGAACAGGAAAAAACAGATTCCTAGTACGGATGATTTTATTTCACCATATGCACAGTCATCAGGGGTAAATTTTATTAATGTTTAATGTTGGTATTTGTGTTTTTTTTTACACCAAGATTAGATATAAAATTTTAAGCTTCTAGTTTTGAAACTCTGCCAACATAGCTTAACTCTCAAAGTGTAATGGTCTTTCCATGTTTGACACACGGAATTTTGAATCATTTTGAGTCTTCTTATAGTGTCAAAATTAAAAGGTTGGTGCTTTCCAAGTTCTTTTTAAATAAGTATGATAATGTTATATGCAGTAGTAAAGGATTAATAAAATTGGGGCAACAAAGAACAAAAACTTTGTCCAGGTATCTTTTCTTTTGATCCTTAGCCGCCGACCGTCAAAGCAGTCAGTGGTCATCATGCCTGGTGGCGTCTTGTAGGGCAACGACAAATTGATTCCACTTTGCTCGGTCAGTGGCCATCCTTCGTACAGTGCCCCAACTCTGGTTCATTCTTTGCATTTCAGCCTCCACAGTCCTCTGCCAAGTTGTTTTTGGTCGGCCTCTCTTTCGTTTTCCTTCAGGGGTCCATAGCATAGCTGTTCTTGTGATGGCATCGGGGTCTCATCTGAGGACATGGCCAACCCAGCTCCAGCGTCTGCCAGCTATGATGGTGTGCATGTCCTCTTGCTTGCTCCAAGTAATCAGATCTTGGTTGGTGATGGTATTCGGCCAAAAGATTCTGAGAATTTTTCTTAGGCATGTTGTGTGAAAAGAGGACAATTTCAACATTTCCTTCTCTGTAACTCTCCAGCATTCCGCACCATCATAGAGAAGCACAGAAAGTACACAGCTCTGATATAATCTTAATTTTGTGCTTGTGCTGTACTGAGAGTGTAATGTTCCTTCAGCCCACAATGAAATAACACAAGTACAGTCGAAGCTATAGAAGGAAGTGCTAGGGGTACCACCAGGTCCTTCAGATGTAGCAGACTGCAAAAAGTCAAAACTTCTGGCCTGGTAGGGCTTGCAAATTGCTACGCGAGTCAGCTGGACGTGGTTAAGTCTTCCAGATGTTGTTTAGACTAAAAAAGGTTGTTCTTGCTTTGTTCATTCTGTTGTTGATGTCTTTGCTTTTTCCGCCGCCTGGTGTTACTATGCATCCTAGGTATGTGAAGGTGTCTGTCTGTTCCAGTTGCTGATTCCTTACTGATATGGGCTCAGGGTTGCTCACATTGAGTGTCATGATCTCTGTCTTCTTTAGATTGATGTGCAAGCCCATCTGCTGGCTAAACTTATTAAGTCTATCCGTTTTTTCCTGGGTGTGTTGATGTGAATGTGCTAGTAGTGCAATGTCATCTGCATATTCCAGATCTTCCAATGTAGCAAATGTAGTCCATCTTATTCCTCTTGGACTGCCCTCTGTTGTCTGGCACATCACCCAGTCTATGACTGTTAAAAATAGAGTGGTTGATAAGGGGCATCCCTGTCATACTCCTGTCTTCACCTCAAAGGTTAGGTTAGGTATACCGGTCCCAAAAACTGGCCTTCTGTCACGGGCTGCTCAGAAAACTGGCCACAAAGATTGGCCTCTCATGTTTTAAGAGTTATGTATACTGATTCTTATCAGTAAAATATAAAGTGCCCACATGCTGTGACTGAGAAATGATCATGGATTTAGTATGAAGACTCTCCTGGAATGACAATCTTCACCCTCATCATTTTTTTTTTCCTTGGATCATGGATCTACCACCGAAGATAGCCGCCTTGAGGAAGCCTATATCAAAACACATACTCTTGTAGCAGTAGTGTCTATAGCATTTTGCTTAACATAATGAGGTTCCTTGCCCATACTGAGTCTCATATTAGTCACCACTTACAACATGTATGCGGGAGCAGTTGTGACCGCTGAGGTCTCAGTGTGGTAGTCTAAGCTACCCCATGATTTGTATAGCAGGTTCTACTTTCGCTTCTTAGGCTATTCACTGTGCACTCACTCCGTTACTACCTCACACTACGTTCAGTAATGATATACGAGTTACTCTACAGACTTTTCAAAGCTTTATTTGGGTGCTTCCCACTGGTTGAGCATATGTACAATGTTTGATGACATTCGGTTCTGTACAGTACAAGTAAGTGTGGACATCATTGTACACACAAGAAGTAATTCAACTCTCTCCATAAACGACTTGGGTCTGTCTCTGTCTCTGACTTGAAATCTTATTATGTTATTTCTTGTACTCGAATCTCCTTATTCAACTGTCTATATTCTCATTTACACTGCTTTTTCTGAATAACTGTAGGTTGATCGATGCTTGGAATTATCATTTGTTGATATGACCGGACAACCCTGGGGATCTTATCTTTAGTTAAAACACTAACTCTTCAATGAGGCCTAAAGTTGATAAAAAGGTGTATAATCTTGAAAACTTCTACTGGAAAATAACACCAACTCTTTGTTCCCTGAATAAAACTCTGCTCTCCAACATCTCGTGTAAAACTTTGAATTTCTGTTCCCACAGAAATGCTTTGGTAGCACAGTCTCAAAGCATACTACACAAAACCAAAGGAAAACTCAACTGAGCTTTTCCTCTATCAGGTCTTTCCACTCTGAAAGCCAGGCTCGAACTGCCTATCAATGCACTCTTGATGCGCTCTCTCTCTGTCTGTCCTGTACAATTCATGGGACACCCTACCTGAATCAAGTTCACTTCTTCACAAACTATCTTACACCTAATGCCCTGTCTACTTATCAAACAAAAAGGCGAACTACTATTTTAACTATTAGTTTATTATATCCCTTTACTCCTTTTTACACCCCTTTACAAAACCAGTTACACAGTAGTTCTATTCTTTCAATGTGTCCTCATAGGATCCTGAGAACTGGGTAGGATAACAAATTTGATTGGTTAAGTCAATCTGTGACTCGCAGATCATTAATTTTGCAACTGTTTGAAATTTCCATAGTAATATATACCCTAGCCCAGGGGTCGGGAACCCGCAGCTCGTGAGCCGCATGCGGCTGGTTGAGCCATCTAGTGTGGCTCTCGGCTCTCTACTACTTAACTCTTAGTGAATGAGGGATACCACGTGATTTTTTTTTCATGCAGCTCTTCAATTTGTTAAAATGGAGACAAAATTAAATATTTTGCTGTTTGTCATGGAAAGGTTCCCGACCCCTGCCCTAGCCAGATCCACCTGAAGCTAACATCTTCTTTCCTTGTGACTAGGTTGAATGAGGCGTACCTCACCAAAATGAGATTACATCTGTGATTTACTCTAAGGAATGGTAGATTAAGCAGTATAAAAAGACAGTCTTATTCATTCATTACCAAATCTCTATGCAGCTCAGGCCTTCAGCAAATATACTCTAAGCCTTCCTGCCCTGTGCCGTCCATTCTAGATTTTTTTATGTCTTCATTATTCTTTTGATGTCTGCCTCACTTCCCTTCTCCATGTCTTTTTTCCTTTACTTTTTTTTTGTTGGCGGGGATTTCCCTCTATTTCTCATACCATGGGGATTCCAGAATAGAGAGTGACTTGTAATGCAATGAACTGATTTACTCAGTGTTTATGTTATCCACAATCAGCATCTTCTTCTCTCATCTTGTTCTACTAGTGTTTGTTTGATTCTTCCCATCAGTTTTACATTAGTGATCTTATCATACCATTTCAATCAGTATATTCTGTGCAGGCACCCATTTATGCTTGAGTTAGGGAAGGAAAAGGCAGTGAGGAAGGGAACTAGTCACCCTACCTCTCGATGCTGGATCTAGTATAGTGAAGTCTCTAACACTTCACTCCCTTATGGCAGTATCTGTTATGAGACTACCTTTAACTTTTTTTTTAAACCCATTTTTGAAAGTCTATCTTTCTAATTTTCAGTAAGTGTTTGTCGTTTCTTAATTGGAAATGACTAAATGTGTAAGACTTAACCAGGGGTGTATGCACCCGCTAAGGGTGTGGGAGCCACCTTCTGGGGTGCGAGGCGTCAGATATTTTAGAAGATGAATCACCACAAACAAAATATAACACATAATTACTCAGTGTAATAAATCCTGAGCCATTAAATAAGAAAAATTTAAAAAATATTAAAATAATATAATACACAGAGCCCAAATGTATTTGTACAAAATAGAACAGTAACAACGTGAATTAACTACCAAACATTAGTTACATTATTATTATTATTATTATTATTTTTTTTTTGGGCGTTTCTGGCACATTTTGTGAATCAGAAGGTAATGGGATGTGAGGCTTCTTAGGATGCTGTAAAGGGGTAGAGACTTCTCAAGAAGCTGTAAAAGGGTGCGAGACCTATGAAAAGTTCAGAAGAACTGCTGTAAAAAAGTTATTAAGGGTGTATAAATGTGAAAAGAAAAAAGCTTCTGAAAGGAAATACTCCAGAGAATTAAAGTAAAAAATTTGCAAACTGAAACAATGTGGAATAGCTACATACAGAAAGAGAGAAAAGTCAACAAAGAAAGAAAATATGGAAACACACACACACTGATAAAACTAAAAGAAGGAATTGTAGGCAATTAATTAAAAGTATTTTTAAGTATGGGAAAATATCTTGCATGCACTAATTTTATTGTTTTTTAAATGAAGGCTTTGTCTTTATCAAATAATTATCATCCAAAATATTTCAAATCATCCTAGGTAACAATATACCCACAACATTTTGTTTTTGGCATCAGAGTTAATATTGCCTGATGCAGAGGCGCCCTACAAGTATTTGGCACCCAGGGCAGATCCTACCTTTGCCCTCCCTCCCTCTCCAAAGAAACACACATGCAGGTATACTTTTAACAGTAAGTACTATCGTAATAAGGTCAGCCTGTCCTGGCTATCACCCTGGGGGGAACCACCTTCCTTAGTATGCCACTAGCCCGATGTCATTCTGATATTCATCATCAGTCTTCAGCTCACAGTGGAGCATAGACTTTCAACAAATCTATGCCAAATCTTAATGTCCCATGCCTTCAGCTCACAGTGGAGCATAGGCTTTCAACAAATCTATGCCAAATCTTAATGTCCCATGCCTTCAGCTCACAGTGGAGCATAGGCTTTCAACAAATCTATGCCAAATCTTCCTGTCCCATGCCTTCAGCTCACAGTGGAGCATAGGCTTTCAACAAATCTATGCCAAATCTTCCTGTCCCATGCCTTCAGCTCACAGTGGAGCATAGGCTTTCAACAAATCTATGCCAAATCTTCCTGTCCCATGCCTTCAGCTCACAGTGGAGCATAGGCTTTCAACAAATCTATGCCAAATCTTCCTGTCCCATGCCTTCAGCTCAAGGTCTTTCCATATCTTCTTCATCCCCTCCATGTTTGCCGCCAGTGTGTTACGGAGGATTGAAATCAAAGAATAGTAACACTGTAACCTACCACGTATGTAGTAAGAGACGACTAAGGAGGGGTGGGCATGCTTTTCCCATCCTGCAGAAATTTTAAATCTCAAAAATATGTACAAATCAGTTCTAATATTCATCATCTCAGCCCGTAACCGGTCATGGGTCGTAGGGGTGCCATGGTGGAAGCATCAGCAGACAGGGTCCTCCACTGCTCTCTATCCTCAGCAATGCGTACAAGTGTGGAAAAACCGTGTCCTGCCCATTCTTTGATGTTATCAGCCCAGGATTTTCTCTGCCTTCCTCTTCTCCGTTTACCTTCGACTGTTCCCTGAAGGATTGTTTTCGAAAGGGAGTCATGACGAGTTACATGCCCAAACCAGGCAAGCTTTCGACGTTTCACTGTTGACAAAAGTGGTTCTTGGTGGCCTGCATAGGTGTTTATCTTCTCTCTAACATAGACATTTGTTTTGTGCTCTTTATAGCAAATGCGCAAAATTCTTCTATAACATTTATGCTCGAAAGCCTGAATCCTTCGCTCCGTATCTGCAGTGAGTGTCCAGCTCTCACACCCATACAAGAGAATAGATAATACAAGTGATTTGTATAATTTGATCTTCACAGGAAAACTGATGTTACTTTTCCAGACCACATTCAACCTTGTCATGGCAGCTGAGGCCATCTCAAGTCTTGTCTTGATTTCTTTAATTGATCTTCCATCACTGCATATAGTGGACCCGAGATATTTAAAGGTGTTAACTTCTTCTAACGTTTGCCCATTTAACGTAATGTTGGTCGGAACATGTTTCTTATGGCTATTCACCAATATCTTGCTTTTTTCTATATTAATTTCCATCCCATACGTTCTTGTTACTTTCTCCAGTCTAGAGGTAAGGTCTTGAAGTTCTGATTCTGATCCAGCTATCAGATCAATATCATCAGCAAAACGTAGGTTGCACAGAGGTCGGCCTCCAATCGATATGGTTGATTTATAATCGTAGAGAGCCTCCTGCATAATATGTTCTAGATAAATATTAAAGAGCACTGGGGACAGGATACATCCCTGCCGAACTCCTACAGTTGTTTTGAAAAATTCTCCAATGTCGTTGCTTGCAAAAACAGCACTGCTTTCCTTGTATAGTGCTTCAATGATATCTATGATGTTGGTATCAAAATTGAATTTTCTCATTACTTGCCATAAGCCTTCATGCCAGACTCGATCGAAGGCTTTTGTGAAATCGATGAAGTTATGGTATAAATCGTAGTAATATTACTAAAACATAAAAAATAACAAAATCTGAACAAATAAAAAGCCTCTTTTCAATTATAATTGCATCGCTGCAATATTTTTATAATCAAATACACGATGCAAAAATTAGCGTCTGGCACCATAAAATATTGGTATGTTTCCCATACTTGACAGGACTTTTCCAATAAAATGCGTCATGGTTTCCGAAACCGCCCATTGCCTAAAACACCAGAAGAGCAGCATTTTTATGGTTCGTCTGCTTGCATGGTAAGCTTTAGATATTGTCACACAAGTGTTCATTTTCTCACAGTTTGTTTTAAAAACATCTTTTACTTGTTAAAATTCCGCAAATGGTGGCTAAATTATTGTAATAAAACTTCCTTTATTAAAATTAGTTTTTTGGTTTTAACACCCGTTTTCTTGGTTTATTCAGTTTATTGATTAATTAATTGTTGGCTTATGTTTCTTTTACACATGCATTTTAATGAAGTTTTTGTTTGTTTTTTTTTTAATGTGCAATAAGTGTCTTTTCTGTATGTATTTTAAAATCTCAGTCGCCTTTACTTCCCATAGCATTTTCAAAGATTCAGTAAGAAGCTCTCAGATCGCACAAAAATTCTGTGTGTTTTGAGAATCTGGCAATATTTCTCAGCTTTTTTATGTTTTTGCAAACAAATAATTATCTAGCTGTTATAGTATACACACTTTTAAAGGCATCTCTAAAATCTTTTAACCCATAGGGTGTGCTCAACTGATATAGAATTTATTGAGACTTTATTCAGTGGGATAAAAGAAATAAGTAATGTATGTCTTACTAGGACATAGGACAAAGGCCTGTGTTACGACCAAGATTGTCAGGAACAAACAAATGAAAACAACAGAGAAATAAAAAACATATTAAAACGAGCATGAAAAAAAACTGTAATTTTTAAATCCCATTAGAAAACCACCTTGTGCTGAAATGCACTGTTTTGAACACTAAAGTAATTTTTTTTTCATGTAAATTAGTATTAGCATTCAGAGTTGGCAGTTTTCTTGGAAGTAAATAAAATGCTGCCTGAATCATCACTGTGATTGTACTAGGGCAAAGCATGATGCCTATATTGAAATATGTTAAAAACTTATTTTTGTGTGACATTTTGTTTTTTTAATTCAATTCCCAGTTACAAATGTCTTATATGGCAACTGTTTCCCTGTTATGAACAATTGTTAAGTGATGCTAGAAAAGCAGTTAGCTGATGACAGGGACTGAACAAAATAAAATTATTATTAAAAATTAGCTAATGTAAAATTTCAGTTTTCCACTTTTAAAAATACATTTAGAAAATGTATCCACTTTAAACTGGTTTAGACAGTTCAAGATTTTCAATTGTTCAAACTATACTTGACTGGTGACATTCATGTAGAAGATAGTACAGTAACTGAAATCTACTTTTGGTTGCTTTCACAGACCTGATAAATTCCAGACACAATTTACAGACTTACAATAGTTGTCTGGTGTAAATAACTTTTTAAAACAACCTCTTATGTATTAAAAGAACTTTCATTATAGTATCAGTATCACAAATAATCCAGATTCATTTGATTTAGTATCACCACATCACATTTAATGTTGCAGAGTTTGTTTCCTTCTTTAAACACTTTACATTGCCATTTTGTTTCCTTTATAGACATGTCATGTTGCAAAATTTGTTTCTGTTATATACAATTTTATATTACAGCCATTTTTTTCTTAATCATACTTGTTATTATTCTTAAATTTTACCTAGAAGCAGTGTTATCAACCAGAGTTGATTGACTCCAACTTGAGTCAGACTTAAGTCGCCACAACGACTCAGCTCGAAAATTTTTTATTAGCAACTTGACTTGACTTGAGTCAGAACTTGCCTATTTCAGTATTGTCAACTTGAGCCAATAGACATGAATCAGACTTAAGTCACCACAGCGAGTTGACTCTCTAGAGTTTTTATTAGCGACTCAACTCTCTAGAGACTCAACTCAACTTGATACTTGTTAGGAAACACTTGACGACTACTGTGCCTAAAAGTCACTTTCATTTATAAATATTTTACTTTGAAAATTTTTTTAAATAAGAAAAACTATATGGTTGCGATAGTATCTTTTTCTGCCCTTATGTGGTTTCCAGGGGTCTCTGAGCAGATAAAGAAAAAATTAGAACCACTGTTCTGTCAGCCATGTGTTTCTTGAAGGCCTACGTTTCTTAGGGAGATAAACGGTATTGATTTGATTGGTTGATCTGCATGCCGTTAGGAGATGACTAAAGTTAGATTGTGAAGCTAGTGACCTCATCATGTAAAACAAAGTCCTGCAGAGACCACCACTCCAAGAGCACATGCAGTGCTTCTATGCAGGTTTCCTTCATGGAGATTAACTAAACTAGGGGTCCAAGGAACAAAAGGGGGATATTCATTTTTATTTTATTTTTAGACATTATAGTTTATAGTTCAGCTTTTTGCCTATTTTGAAATTAAATGTTTAATATTTTGTTTCCTTTATGGACACTTTATTGTTGTAGATGTATTTTTGTTTTAATTCATTAATGTGTACTACGTATTGTTTTCACATCACAGAAATATTGCCCTTGAAAATTTCAAAGGATGTGCTGTACATGATGTATGTTGTTCAGAAACTTTGATGGAAGATGAATGTCTAAGCATGTGTCACTGTATATGCTACAGTGTTGCTGTTAAAAATGTAGCTTTGCAGTTTGACAGTTATCACAAACTTAGCTTTATAATATAACAGAATGCATTGTTGTCTGTCAGTGATCAGGTAAAAAAAAGTAGAAATTTAAAAAAAGCAAAGAGAAAGAAAAAGTTTAATTGAATAATAAAGATGGGTTATTACTGTTTAAAAATTCAGCCACTGTGACAAATTACAAGCAATTAAAAAAAATGGAAGAAATGATAAACAAAACAAATTAGAAACATAAAAGACAAATAAAAATTAGAAGGAAAAACATATCGAGACATTAAAGGTGACGAAAATGGACCTGGCTGAAAATATTGTGTATCTTAGGAAGAAATAACTTATGTGCACTGATACTGCACATCAGACAAGTTTACTGTGGACTAAAAAAAAAAATGTATTATGTTTATGTTTTAATGCACATCATAGTGATTACTGTAGCACCTTGTTACTATTTTAATGATAATGAATAAGAAAGATATATCAGCTCTAAGAGAAAAAACATCTGGACATCAAAAGAGGAAGGAAACTTTTCAGTATTAATGACAGTCTTTCATTGTTCTTGTTGAATTTTACCATTACTACACTTACCACAATGTTTCCCAACCTGGGTGCACTTCCTCCAGGAGAACTTTTTTTTCCTTTCTGAAGAGGGGTGGCAGTAAATGATAAATGGGCAGTGAAGCAGGTGGTAGAGACATTCTGTGAGTAGTACACATGCAGCTCACACTTCGGGCTCTTGGGATCAAAACAGTACTGACACTTACTTGTGATACAAGCTATCTGCCACTGTAACATGAGTCACAAAGTTAGTGGTGGAAAAGGAGTTTGGAGTGAATAATATTCCATACAAGTATCTCACCAATTTATTTTCAACTTCCTTCAAAGGATCGCTGTCTCAGTAACTCGGAAATGAGTGTGTTGTATTCTGCAGAGTGAACAGTTAGTTTTTATTTATGTAATAATAGCAAATTCTATATACCATGGTGTTATAACAGGAGACAATCTGATCACAAGAAGAAGTTGCCATCAACTGCCAATATTGTCATATACCATTAATGTCATTTCATTTTCTCGTCTGCTTGTCTTCATCTTCTTCAAGTACCATAACTGGTAGAGTGCATAAATCATCTCTCCACAGCTTCCTGTCTCCAGTATTGTTTATTAATTCTGTTGTTGATTTTTTTTCCATGCCACAGTGTCAGACTGTGTAGAATCTTTTTTCTTTGTTGTCCTCTATCTCTTTTTGTCTTCAATCTTTCCTGTTGTCACATTATACCCAAGCTTTCTTCATCTCATAACATGCCCAAAGAAAGTAGATTGCTTCTTTTTAATTTGTCATAAGCTTTCTCTGTGCTCTAGCTGTCAACTTTTGCCAGTACCAAAAATAAAATCTGGAATAGATGGCACGGGACAGGAAGGCTTGTTATGAATTTGTTGAAGGTTTGTGCTCCATGGGAAGCTGAAGATGTAGAAGTGAACCTCTATCTGTGAGGTAAATTACACCCTCAGTGACTCTTGAAATAATCCACACACTTCCAGGGATTTCCCCTGTGATGAAACATGTTGAGAACCCAGCATTGCACACTAAGCTTGGAGGAGTTACTTGAGCCCCAGACGTAACTCTGGCTTTTACCTGGTTGGCTGCATGCTGGAAAATCTCACTATGGACTAATACTGGGCAGGGGGAGCTGAGAAGTGGCTCTATGTCTTGGGAGAGATCAGAACCAGAGCACAGTATTTTAGCTCTGCATTTTTGGAGAGCCCCTTTGGATGGAGGGGAAGAAAGTATCCCATGCACTTCTTCCTTTTAGCTTGGGACCAGATGTGATAATCCTTTAATGGCATGCCAGGCTGGAGAAACTGGAGCGCATGACTTTAACTCAACATGTTTTGAAATGGCAGAAAAAGCACAGGAAAATCCTAGATCTGCATTGTAGATAATACCAAGGAGTCTTCAACTTAGTGTGACAGGGGCGCTAGGTGTTACCTCACACCCAAGACCCGTGCACCAAGAAAATTTATAAAGGATCGTTTGACAGGGGTTGCAATTATTGGTTGCTTGCAACCCTCTCAGCAGCAGACTTAACAATTCAAGCAACCCAAAGCCTTATGCAGATCAACATTTAATTCTACCGAACAGAACCGAACACCAAACAAACAATCCAACAAACACCCAGTCAGTGTTCATAGACTGTGTGCTCAAGGCATTTACAGCTTGGCTCTTGTGTGTCTTCTTAGTCTGTTCTCACTGGGCGGCTCTCTCAAACATAGACCGGTTTCGCCGCTTGCTACCCCTTTTTATAAGCCCTGGCCTAACCACTCAGTTTACTGTGCGCTACGTGGATTAATCTGCGCCACACAGATAACACACGCGATTATTGCTCCAGAATGCATGAAAACACAGATTTACACAACTAGAGCAAAAACACAACTAATTCGTAGGCTTATTATGGCCTTGTAATAAATCTGCTTGAAGATAACGTGATCAAAAGGCATTAAACCACAGAGACAATATGACTGACCAGATGGGGCCAGCGCCTAGAACGACAGACCTCAAGATGGCGCTGTCACATTAGTACTGGCTGCAAAAGAGCGAGAAGCCCAGCACAGCAACCCCATTTAAACAACAACAAACAGGTAGCTGAAGGGTAATTTTTGGGCCATTAAGTATCATGATTTTCTTCTTCCTCTTCTTCCTCGTTCGTCCTGAAAAGGACGTTGGTTGCATTGTGTCTGTTTACATCGAAGCTGCGATATCTGCGCCTTTCGGCCGACACATCCGACTTCAGCACGGCATCATGATTTGATAACAATATTGTTACAAGAGGAAAAAAGGACATCAGATTATGCTAGGAGAACAGGCACTGGAGTAAGTCACCCATTTTAAATACCTTGGAGCTGTAATAGACATGAAGGGAGGCATCAAAGAAGAGTTGGCTACCCGAAGAGCAGCAGCTGGGAGAGGAGGCTTTCTGGCCATAAATTGAGGATTCCTCAGCAAAAGAGAAATTGGCAAGAAGACGAAGATGGCTGTATACTACTCCACCTATGTTCCAGTCTTGACTTATGAATCGGAGTCATGGGCAATGACTACAACCAATAAAAGCTAGCTCCAAACCTCAGAAATGAAATATCTGAGGAAGGTGGTTGAAGTAACAAGAAGAGAGACATGGTCCACAACCAAACGATATATCATTGTTTCAAAACCAAGCCCCGGCTGACCCGAGTAGAACAGTCCCAATTACGTTGGTTTGGCCATGTCTATGGAATGGGAGAAGACTGGCTACCACAACAAATTTGGGAAAACAAGTGCCACGGATCCAGACCTCCAGGATGACCTAGATTTCACTGGGAAGACAACATTAAACAATCTCTGAAAGGCGAGGACTAGATTGGAACAAGGCCTGGAGAAGACAGCCGATAGGATAATATGGCACTCTCTGGCAAACCTCTACACATCAGGGTAGAAGAGGAATGACTAAGTAAGTAAGTATCATAGGGAGAAGTAGTTTATTATTATTGAGTGAGATGTATTTTTTTAGTCGGTGTCATACCATGCTTTCTCAGGATTTCTTTAACATAGTCTAGCCATCTTGCACTTGGGCATCATGTTGCCCTGTAACCAGATCTTCTGCTGTTAAAGGCTTGTAATGGTAGTGATTTGACATTATTTTACCTAGATGTTTGATCATTTTATTTTCTGTCTCTCTATGTAGCTGGTGCATGGTGTTGTACCCACCAAGTTTCTATCCTTCTGTATTTTCTCATTGTGTGTCTTATAGGGATCATTGCAACTTTTCTCAGACATCTCATCTGACATTTTTGATTCTCCTTTCCTGTGCTTTAGAAAGGTACCATGCTTGACAATGATTGTATAGAATGATTTTGTCTTCTTGGAGATGTGTGGGCACCATCTGAGCAGTGGAGTAAACTGTTAAATCACTGCATTAACCTCCTGTTTAATGTTCACATAGAACATTCTTTTAATCATTTAAATAGAGGAACTATTGTATAAAACATTTTTGTTAATGGTAGCAAACAATACAATAATACCCAAATGAAGTACTGTATATACTCAAGTATAAGTTGACCCCTAGACTTTATGACTTAAACCCATCCAAAATGAAAGACTTATGTCGAATGAGTTTTACATCGATTCCGAACTCCCGCATTGAATTGGAATTTCTTGGCTTTCTACAAATTGTTGTCACTTTCAGTTTAACCCTTTCCCAGTTGAAACACTTGAAATTGCCTTATTAATATGTAAAATACATGTGAGAATAAATAAATTCAGTATAAAAGAAGAGAGAAAGGAAGGGCAGAATGTCAGATGGACCTGCAAACCCAATTCTCAACCCTTTGAAAATAAAGTTTGTTCATTCATTCTCCTGGAAATTCTGATTACTGTTCTCAGTCGTTGCTAAGTAGCAACAGGATCGATCTCAGTATTTAGCGAGACGAGTTATAAATAGATTTCAATTACAGGCATACCTCGCTTTATTGCGCTTCGCAGATATTGCGTTTTTTTTTCAAGTTATTCATGTTTATTTATTAGAACATGCCTTCTTCTTCAGATAGATTTTGGCTCTCCACCAGCAAAAAGTTTACGATTCGCTGAAGGCTCAGATGATGAAGATAAGCATTTTTTTTAGCAATAAATTATTTTTAATTTTACAGTACATTGTTCTTTTTAAACTCAACGCTATTGCGCACTTAATAGACATAGTGTAAACATGATTTTAGGCTTTTATATGCACTGGGAAGCCAAAAAAATGGGTGTGACCTGCTTTATTGCAATATTTGCTTTATTGCGGTGGTCTGGAACCGAATCCGCAATATCTCCGAGGTATGCCTGTACATTAAAATGCTTCTGTTTGTCATAACATTTTTTTTAGAGACGATCGATATTATGATTTTTCGTGAATTTTTTTAAGCGAAGGCTTTCTAAGTGGTTATTGTTGTTGTTGTTTAACTAGGGCTGCTGAGCTTCTCACTCTTTAGTAGCCAATACAAAGTTGAAGACTTCTTGGTATTATCTACACTGTAGATCTCGGCTTTTCCAGTGGCTTTTCTGCCATTCCGAAACGTGCTGAGTTGAAGTCATGAGCTCCAGTTTCTCCAGCTTGGCTTGCATTTAAAGGATCATCACATCTGGTCCCAAGCTAGGAGTAAGAAGTTTTTGGCATACTGTGCTTTCCCCGCCATCCAAGGGGGGTCTCCAGCTATGCAGAGCTAAAATACTATACTCTGGTTCTGGGCTCTCCCAAGGAATTGTCACGTCCTGCACAGAGCCACTTCTCAGCTTCTCCTGCCTATCACTGGTTCCACAGTGAGATCCTTCTGCTTGCAGTCAACCAAGTCAAAGCCAAAGAATTACACCTGAGGCTCAAGTGACTTCTCCAAGCTTAGTGTGCAATGCTGGGTTCTCAACAAGTTTCACCACAGGGGCAATCCCTGGAAATGTGTGGACGATTTCAAGAGTCAATGAGGATGTAATTAGCCTCACAAACATAGGTTCACTTTCACGTACATTTATTGTAGCATAGTGCATAGCTGGTGGTCATATAAGGATGACTCCAGATATGCCTCCATGCATATTCTGGGTGGTCAAATAATTGTTTTTGGATCTGAGAAGTGACTTGTTATTAGATCAGGATGCTAAGTAACAATGAGATCTCTGTATCTAGCGAGATCTGAGTTATAAGTAGATTTCTGTTAGGACTACATTAAAATGCTTCAGCTTTTCAAAATTTTTTTTAGAGGCGATCAATATTACGATTTTTCGTGATTATATTTTAAAGCCAAAGCTTTCTAGGTGGTCAAATATTTGCTTTGGGATCTGAGAGGTGACTTGTTATTTGATCAGGATGCTAATCGTGTGTCCAAATCAGATGTGGATATTGAATAAGGGTTTAGCCCAATTTAGACAGTGACACTTACGAAATTGAATCTAGTGAAAGAAGTAATGGTATTGCTGATAGATCAAATTAAGGACGCTGGTCAGCAAAGTGTACTCCAGTTGAAATTTGTGACTTAATAAAAGTTCAAATGTATATTACTTAAGATAAAAACATGCAATGAAGCAACAAGTTTATATCTGAAGGATACCACTGTGAGGTAGTAAGAGCAGAAGGCAACATTGACAGCTTTCATAAGTCTTTTTTTTTTACTCAAATAAAGCCGGAGTTATGTTTTTTTAAGGTCCAAAAAGGGAAATAATTTCTCGACCTATACTCGAGTATATACAGTAATTGATCACACAATCAATTTTTACGCTAGAGAAAATCCTGCATAACATGGGAAGCCCTACAGAATATAAGTTCCGCTGGGAAGTGTTAATAACTTTATATCCAAAGGAAACACTGAACTGAAACAGGTTGAGAACCACTAGTTTACAAACTTAATTACTAATTTACCAGATTCCTTACTGTTTTACAATACTGTTTTACATTGGTTATGAAATATGTAGAGTAAAATAGAAAATCATAATATAATATTGCTGTTATTATATTTCCACAGAACAACCATGGGTCTGATAAAACAAAGGACAACAACAATTCAGAGAGCTTCTCTGAAGAGAGTGTCACCTCTCAGTCAAATCTTCTTTCATCACCTGCTGAGATCAGTCATAATTCTCCAACTGTAGCTGCTGGCTACTCTCACATAACGGATGTGGCATATAACATTTCCAAGGAAAATGGGTTCACAACCAAGGAAAGAATGTCACTGTTGGATCATGGTTCTGGGAATATAAATGGTTCATCTGATAGAGTTCAAAACAGCCGTATGTTAGAACCAGCAGCTGGTTCAGCAGCACAAGTTGATTATTGTACTCTTGGATATGTTGATAAGGATAATGACATTCATAATAGTGTGAGCCAAAACTCTAAACTGGGTAATGCCTCAGATCAGTCCAACTCTTCAAACACCGCTCAGTCATCACTACAAAGCTTGGCCAATTATCACCAATTGGGAATGAGTGGTCCTAGATGCATCAATCCTCATGATGAATCTGATCCAAATGTACAAAATTTCAGTAAGACAAACACACTTCCTTTGCGAGGACACAGTATGGAAATATCAGCCTGTCCAGTTGTAAGGACTAGACTGCCAATGATTGATCCATTATCTTCTTCAGTTCTTGTAGGTCATGGACAGATTGCAGAATTAAATCCTGAACTGGCTCATGTTAAACATACACCACGAAATTCAGCGTATGTTCAAAGGTGTCAGATGCCCTCTTCACATTTTCACAGGGAAGCCTTGCCATTAAGCTTAATGCCTAATAATTCTCACCCCCTTGTTAACTTGTCAGGGGGTGGTAATTCTGAATATGTGGCTCATTCACATATGGGCAGCCAACCAAGTGATCTCCCTCAAAATAACCAGCCAGTGGGTTACTCAAAATTGATGGAGACTCCTGACAGCCAGAGACACAGTATCCCTCTGGGATCATTTTTACATTTTTCTCTTCAACCTGTTTCCTCTCCTCCATCACCATGCCCTGAAGATACACATTTTACCCCAAGCGTATTCTCATCACGATTAAATGATCCTCAGTTTCAATGTTCATCAGACGACATATGTGTGCTAGAGCAAGATCATTTTGTGAACATTAATGACTACACTCCTTTGGATGCTTTCCCCAAAGTATCACCATTCGATAGTCATTCAGCTCTTTCTCCATGCCTTACTAGTGCCCCAGTTAAGGAAATAACTGCTCAGTCTTCATTTGATTTGAACTTTTCTCCAACTAGCAACCCTGACATTTATGTGCACCAGTTTCCCCATGTCAGTAGCCTTATTGTTGCTGAGAGAATACCAGCAGCTAGACACTATGAATATAATTCCACTGAAGCAGCAACTACTCTTCCTAGAACTGCAGGCAGAGACTCAGCTGTTATCCCATTACCCAGTCCATTAACTCGACCCTTAAGTGGAGATCTGCTGCAGCTACCACCTAAATATTATGAAGAGCCAAAATTAGAAGGAAGTAATCAGATTTTGACAGAACTTTGATGTTTTTATTTTAAATTGCATACTTCTGTCTTTATATTTTTGTAGATCAAAGTTAAACAGTAGTGTATGACTGAATCTTGGAGAACAACAAGCTATGATGATAGGAACTTCCATACTGAGCATCACAATGGGAGGCAATCTAATCATCAAAAGAATTCCAATGGTCAGACAAGTGTTTAGACCCTTTATCTCCTGTACACTCTAAAGGGGTAGACCCACTTGGGTTACAACTCCCAAGTGTCAGCCTGCTGTTGTTTTTTCCACCTGCACTGGGAATTTAAACAGCTCTGCCTTGGTTGAAACTTCACTCCTTGTTTTATCCATTCTACCAACTTAAGCATTTGTGAAAGTAACGGTTTAGTTGCATATAAGTTACTATCTCGAATTCCATAGCCTATTGTGGTTGTTCCAGTCAGCACGATGCCTTTTCCACATTTTCACAAGCCTTTTAAGTGCCCTTGTTCTTGACTGTTCCTTCAGGCCCAATTGTTGTGATAGATCATGCATTAAGGTTTCCACTAGACCTTGTGGTACTACTTCTAAGATAAGCACAAATACTGTATTAATAATCCCAGCTTGGCGGTCCATGGTTCCATCTCCAGTTGAGGTGGGATTAAGATAGCTGGGACACTTCAATCAAATGGAAGCAGAACTGGAGACAAGAGACAGAACTTACAGGGATACAGAAGACATGGAGAGAACTTGAACATATGGTGCAGGACAGGAAGGCTTGGTATTATTCTATTGAAGGCTGAAAGGAATGAATGAATAAACAGAGACAAAAAATTTTGTTTGAAAGAATTTATGGTATGTGAGATTATGGACAACATAAAGGTGGATGTGAAAAAGCTGGCAGTGGTAAACTGGAAAGATAAATCATCAAAGAAAGAAAGGAATGGAAACAAGCGTTGTTTACAGCAATTCACCTTACAGGGCTGAAAATGCTGAAGAAAAAAAACAAGGATTAGGTCCAACATAAAGACCTATAGACCAAAGAGCTACAACATGTGATAACAAGAGAATCAGATGTACTTACGGCTATATCATAATCAGATTTTGATTTAAATAACTCTGAAAGAACACTTATGGTAACTCTTCCTGTCCCAAACACTTTTTTTAGGTCTAATCAGGCATTGTAATAATAGCCCCTTCAGTCATAACTGACTATGGGAATGCGTCCCTGAGGTGACAGCCCTCAGCTGTTTATTTTCCTGCTGTTCCTTTCAATGTTTTCTCCTCTCTTCTGCTTGTTGTGAGAGCTTCTTTTCGCCCAGTCCGAGGTGGCGCCGTAGTAAGCACACTTATGGTAACTCTTCCTGTCCCAAACACTTTTTTTTAGGTCTCTAATCAGGCATTATAATAATAGCCCCTTCAGTCATAATTGACTATGGGAATGCGTCCCTAATAGCACGCCACAGCTGTTTATTTGATCGGCAGCTTCATTCTTCCAGGTTGCTTGATTTATGCCATTGCCCTCATGTCTCTCTTGCACACATCTTTGAATCTTAGCTGCGGCCGCCCAACTGTTCTTTTACTACCTGCTAATTGTCCGTAGAAGATATCTTTCGGGATGCGACCATCTTCCATGTGGCGGACATGGCCAAGCCAGCTCAGGCATTACATAAGATATCAATTTAATATTCAACTGACCAATCTTTATAACAAACAGTAAAAACACAAACACACATTTACACTCCACAGTTGCAAAAGTCTTTGAATAACTTTTCCTGCACTTGCCTGTCACACTAAGGTCACTGGGTTCCATGTTCAATGCCTGGTAGTGTCACGCTCCAGTTTACTCAGCTCTAAATGGGTATCTGACTCTGCTCTTGAGTTAGGAAAGGCAAAGGCAGTGAGGAAGGGAGCTGATGACCTCATACAGCTAGACCTAGTATAGTGAAGTCTCAAACACTTCACTACCCTACAGCAGCATCTGCTAAGGGACTACCTTTACCTGTTTTAACACCTTTACCTGTTTTAACACCTTTACCTGTTTTAACACCTTTACCAGTTTTAACACTTTTACCTGTTTTAACACCTTTACCTGTTTAACACCTTTACCTGTTTTAACACCTTTACCTGTTTTAACACCTTTACCTGTTTTAACACCTTTGCTTAACAAAATAATTGAGTTCCCATAGAAAAATAGTAACCAGCTTATATCACAAATTATCTTTAGTTATGATAAGAAGCATTTACCCAAAGACCTCGAAAATAGTAGTCTTTCTTCTTCTTCCTACACTCACAGACCTCAACTTGAATATGTATGAAGAAAGTGGCCAGTTTGAGGCCACCGGTATCTCCAAAAAGTTTTTCCAGGAATGGCAACTATGATGGCCACATTCACTCTTTCAGCCCTTCACATACTGGGCATCCCTGAAGTAGATGTGTTAGAGTCGTTTTTCTTGAGTGGACACCGATGACCAGAGGATGTTGCTGGTGTTGAACGGTCAACGACCTAACACGGGCGATTCTATTAACTTGAAATTGAAACGCGAATGTCTTTCACTGGAAGGTGAACTCCTGTAACTTCAATAACAATCGGGCACACCAACAAGTGCCAATACTGGTATGTACGAACTCGTTATGTCGACTTGCAACAACATTTTTATTGACGAAATACGTAGACGAGCAAAGACAGGAACACAGTACTTGCATCAATGGTTTCATAGTTCAAAACATATGGTTCATATTTATAAATTATATTACTTGTAGTATCCAAGTTCATTCACTGATCTAACGGTTTGACCTTGCATCGCCGAACAAGACTTCTAAGGTCATCCTTACAACAAATCTTTGTATATCTACTTCCACCCTGTCCTGTAACATTTCTCTGGTACATATTGATTCTGGTACCTTCCAACATTATAGATCACTGCATACATTCTGTCTAAGAAGACCACATAAAGTTAATTACAATACTTGATTCATCTCTCTCTTAATCGCCATGTCCTGTAGAGCCCTTTTCGTAGGCCTTTACAGTCATTTACAGATGAGGGTAGTCTTCACCTCCGCTGAGCTCACGATACGCATTTCTTCTCTGGTGGCCCGGAAGCCCTGCCTCCCATCAGTTCCTGTATCTGCTTCTGATAAACCTCCATGCCTCTTCTAAAGCTGTGCTCATATCAGGCTGAGGTAGTTCCCTACCCTCCCTCACAAATCTGTCAGCCTTCCCACTGCCAAGGATGTTGCAGTGAGAAAAGCAAACATGGCCATGTTGTGTGGTTTGTCACGTTTTTGCTTGGGGCTGCTTTATTTCTCCTTAACCAAATCTTACTGTAGTCGTCTCAGAAAACATTTATATTTCTAATTTTTTAATGATGACAGTGAAATCTTTTCATTTTGAGATGTATGTTAACATTAATTTGCAACCTTAAGGCAGCGCTTTCACTCTAACCAACTCTTAATAATTTTTTTTTTAATGGTAAATCAAATTGATTGAACTGCGGAACTTCAGCATGTTATTTCTTCACAGTGTTAAAAGTTGAATCACTCAGATTGCAGACTTCTGCTTTTGTAATCATGATGTATGTATTTGTGAACTTCTGTTTACTATTTTGTTTTCCTAAATGTGATATGTGAAAGTGAATATACTTAAGCACCATTTTTATATGTGGATAAAACTTATTTTACCGAGTCAAGCATATTTCCTAAATACGGGCATAGATGGTACTATGTAAGAGGAAAAAACTGTGAATAATGATAATAACATATTGATGCCTGTTTAGTAAATTCGTAATTGGATTAAATCCACATCTGCAGTGAGGAGTCACCTTTTGCTACTAAGCCCATGTTTCTTTTATTGTCAGCTATCAGGGAAACAGCACTGAGTGAATTTGCATACATTACAATCATGTTTTACACGATCTCTACAATAATTCAAAAGAATGCAAAACATATTTATACTATTATTAAAATTAACAATTTCATGAATTTATGTTTTACGTTAGTTTTCCTATGTGTTTTCGTGAAAACTTTAATTAATTTTTACTTTAATCTACTTTACAGACACATTCCTGTAATTGTAATGTACTAAATTTTTATGGAGAAAATTTATGTGAATCCCAAATTATGAGTGTGCCTCCGGAATGTAACCCTCTTGTAAATTACGATTGCATTGTACATCACTCTGTGAAAAATATTACAAGGCACACCATGTGTCACAAGCAGTCACATGGAACATAGGTGGTATATTTCAATTGAATTCGATACTGGTTGTTTATGACACATAATTGTTACCAAGTGCAGCACTGTACTTAAAGGGTTTAAAGTTTGCATAATAGCTGGAACTAACTTTTTTTTATCACTTTACACAACCCAGGGTCCCAAGACAAATGAGAGATCTGATTCTGTACAGTACAAAGCACACTTTAGAAGAACTCTGTTTGGAAGAAAAATCAAAAATTCTATTACAGAGACAATAAGATGTTGAAAACAGTAGCAGTTCTGATTATCTTTTTGTTGTGTTTTTTTTTTAAAATACAGTAGGGAAGGGTACGATGTCTCTGCAAAAATTATGGATGGGTCACTACTGAGTTAGAAGAATTCTGTTTGGAAGAAAAAGCAAAAATTGTATTACAGTGACAGTAAGTTGTTGAAAACAGTAGCAGTTTTGATTATCATTTTGTTGTTTTTTTTTTTAAAATACAGTTTGGAAGGGTACAATGTCCTTGCACAAGTTATGGACAAGTCACTACTGAGTGGCAGCAATATTATTAAAGCATTGAAAGTTTCACTGTTTTCAGAATGGATGAAAGTTGTGAAAATAGCAACTCTCAGTTAATTTATTCAAACAGGAATATGAACAATTAATTTGATAAGACAACCGAGTTGAATTTGTTTAGAACACTATTTACCATGATGAAAACTATTGACAAGGACAACACTTAACTCTTAGTATCCGGCAAGCCCCGTGAAGTGGCGCGGGTTTAGTACCAATTTTACGGCTCGCCAGTTCAAGTGGCGCGCGACGGTAACGATAGCTAAACTAGCGCGTAAAAACGCGGTTTTAGCTCCCGTATAGTAAGAGTTAAGTACGTAACTTACCGAATGTGAAAGTGTCATTTATTAAAATATTAACATCTCTATCTCTATCTCTATCTCTATCATCTCTATCTCTATCTCTATCTCTTGGTTAGTGAGCAAAACTATCTATGCCTATTTGGTGATAAGGTAAAGGTAGTCCAGTAGCAGATGCTGCCATAGTGGAGTGAAGTGTTAGAGACTTCACTATACTAAGTCCAGTTTATTATGAGCTGGGATGAACAGTTCCCTTGCATGCTTCCTTTACCCTCCCTAACTCAAGAGCAGAGTCATTTACACTGAGTAGTCTGGAGCATAACACTACCAGGTTTCGTTCCTGGAGCTTGTGCTATGACAGGAAACTGCTAACCCCACGTAGCCAATTGGACGCTGAAGTATTTGGTACTTGCTAGAAAAATGTGTTTCTTGATAGCTTCTGATACATATGCCTAGCTAAAATGGCTTCTAAGAAAATCAGCATGTATCATGTCTTTCAAGAGATGTTTTAACAGCGTTGTAAACTTAAGTTGATCAACTTGAACTCGAGTTGGACAAAAGTCACCACAACGACTCGACTGGAGACTTGACACTTTTTTTTATTAGTAAGTCGATTCAACTTGAGTCGGAACTTACCTATTTCAGCATTGTCAACTATAACCTATCAACTCACTCAAGTGGGACTTATGTCACAACAGAGACTCAGCTTGAGAGTTTTTTATTGTTAACGATGTGACTTGTGACTTGTTAAGACAAACCGACGACAACTCAGCATCTTAAACTAAGCACTGTAACTCATGAAAACCAGTAGTCCTATCATGCTATAAATTTGCATTTTTTTAAAAATTCACTGAGTTCCTATTGACTGTGTTACCCTCCCTGCATTCTAAGTATCATGACATTCCTTTTCTGTAACACATGTACATTAGATCAACATGTTTTTGTATTTCTGTGAGTGAATGCATGACACTTAGTGATATTATGAAACTGGTTGTGAACTGCATAATGAGCACTCCACCATTTGTGATTCCTTTTTGTTTTATGCACATTCTGCTTTACTCACGTTTTTCTTTCTGCCTTTTCGGTGTAACATTCCCACCCCTCTTGCTATGCTACATTCCATTTTTTCAATGATATATCTCCCATTAAGTCACAGTGTTTATTGTTTTTATCCATAAAATATTTCATCTGTGTAACATTGTTTAGATAGGGTTTCTTAAACATTTTTATGTCATGGATCCCTTTTGATTGTCTGATGAAGGCTATGGACCCCTTTGATTGTCAGATGACGGCTGTGGACCCCTTCGGATGTCTGATGAAGGCTATGGACCTCTTTGATCGTATGATGAATGCTGTACACCCCTTTGGTTGTTGATTGAAGGCTATAGACCCCTTTGATTGTCTGATGAAGGCTGTGGACCCCTTTGATTGTTTATTGAAGGCTATGGATCCCTTTGATTTTCTGATGAAGGCTATAGACCCCTTTGATTGTCTGATGAAGGCTATAGACCCCTTTGATTGTCTGATGAAGGCTATGGACCTCTTTGCCTGCTTGATGAAGGCTGTGGACCCCTTTTATTGTTGATTGAGACTATAGACCCCTTTGATTGTCTGATGAAGGCTATAGACCCCTTTGATTGTCTGATGAAGGCTGTGGACCCCTTTTATTGTTGATTGAAGGCTATGGACCCCTTTGATTTTCTGATGAAGGCTATAGACCCCTTTGATTGTCTGATGAAGGCTATAGACCCCTTTGATTGTCTGATGAAGGCCGTGGACCCCTTTGATTGTCTGATGAAGGCTTCGTAACCCCATTGATTGCCTGATGAAGACTGTGGGCCCCTTTGATTGTCTGATGAAGGCTGTGGACCCCTTTAATCATCTGATGAAGACTATGTAACCCCTTTGATTGTCTGATGAAGGCTGTAGACCCCTTTTATTGTCTGATGAAGGCTTTGGACCCATTTGATTGTCTGATGAAGGCTATGGACCACTTTGATTGTCTGATGAAGGCTATGGACCCCTTTGATTGTCTGATGAAGGTTATGGACCCCTTTGATTGTCTGATGAAGGCTGTAGACCCCTTTGATTGTCTGATGAATGCTATGGACCCCTTTGATTGTCTGATGAAGGCTATAGACCACATTGATTGTTGATTGAAGGTTATGGACCCCTTTGATTGCCTGATGAAGACTATTGACCCCTTTGATTGTTCAATGAAGGCTATGGACCCCTTCTTAAAAAAAAAATGTATATAAACGTAATAAAAATAACTTTTCATTTTAAATTGTAAGTTATGTGCACAGATCCTCTAGAATCTATTCATGGACCCCAAAGGTTACATGGACCAGACATTAAGAAACCCTGGTTTAGATTATTTTGTACTTATCCATTTTTTCTTTGATGTATAAACCATATTTTAAAAATAAATTACAAGTTCATTTAAGCCATTGTTATTTCATTCAGCCATACCTGTATTATTTACTTAACTTGTTTTATAAACTGCAACTATGTTTACTACATTTCAGCTGACAGTCTCTTTATGCCTTATTTTAAACACTTTCAGAGGTAGTACAGTGCTTCCCAACTTGTAGTACACAAACCTCCAAAGGGTACAGAAAGCTTGTCCAGAAGTACGGGGAATTTTGTTAAATAACTAAATTATCCTTTTGAAATATTTCAATAGTAGAAGTGTTAGTGAAAAATAATTGTGGACTGGAAAGGGAATATACCGGGGCTTGAAAGGGGAGCAAATAATAGTAACACTGTACCCTACCAGGCATGTCGTAAAAAGCAACTAAGGAGGGTTGGACATGGGACTGGTTACCCATTGCATAAAAAAATATTAACCGCAAGAACTTCAACAAATATTATGGGCCAGGAGAACTTGGGATGTGTTTGTTAAAGGCCTATGCTCCCTGGGAAGCTAAAGGGTATTGATTGATTGATTGATTGATTGGAAAGAGAATGGTGAGTACTATTCTCATTCAAATCCAAAGCAAGAAACAAACTGGCGACTGAACATGATATGCTGGTTTCGCTTTCAAAAACCTGTACCAAGAATAAAACTGTTGGTTGACAAGAACTAGAATCAGGAGTCTCTAATTTTTTTGACAGTGTTCTGATAAACGTTTAATAACTTTTATGATATTATAAGATGTGTACTGAATAAAGTTTTCTTATGAAAAACTAATTAATCTGTTTATTTGTTTTCTTACATATATACATTGCCAATTTCACATACCGGCCATTCTACGTATTATTTGAACTTGAAAATACTACTTATCGTAATTATAACCCTTCAGAGGTTGAACAGGATATTTTTCATCATCAATTTAAAAAAAGAAAAGCGTACTTGCATATGCGTGGTAAGCAGTAGAATGTATTTCCTCTCATATTGAAGAGGTAGTATGAACAGGTTTACTAAAGTCAAAGGGGTATGAGGACCAAAAACAGGTTAGGAACTCCTGCACCAGTATTTGTCCGTTGAACTTTCATATATTTACAAAATATATTTTGTCATGGCCGTCTCTTGATTAACATATATTTTCATTAGTAATATTCTCCAATGCTTGTGTTTATTCATTAACTGAAATTCAATACACAAGTAACTTTCATATATTTTCAGTGATATCATTCATTTATATTTGTTTTTTGTTCACTCACTGACTTTCAGGTATTTTCAGTAGGAAAATTTTTTCACGCAAACATTTGTTCTCATGGTTCATTGGACTGGAATGTATTTTCAGATGCTAAAATTTTCTTCATGGTAGGGCGCTTAAATATCATACACTTTCATTATTTGTATGCAACCACAGACCTAAGGGTCTTTTATATTTGGACATGCGCCCTAATATAACCGACTAGGTTGAACAGGACGCGCCTCGCCAAAACTTTAATAATAATAAAAAAATGTTATTAATCTCTTATTTCAGGAGACTACAATAAGTTTCAGTGGTTGAATGTTAATTTGCTGTTTTTTTCTTTCTTATTCCATGAGACTGCATTTCAGCTCACATGCTATTGTTGGTCCATGAGACTACAATACATTTCAGTGGTTGTATTCTTTACTTTAACAGTTCATCTTATTACCAGAGGAACATTCCTGAACTTATTTGTTTCATTCATGTTTGCTCTTCCTTGTTTATCTTAAAGTTTATTGCTACAAGAGCTACCGCTTTTTTTTGCAACCAGCAATGAAAACATTCCTTATGTTCTTTGGAACATTCCTTCTCTTCACTTTCTTACTCCCTGCCTATACAGACAGAAGTTATATTTTGTTCCCTCTTTCCTTACTCGTCTTATATTAATTTTATTTCCCCAGAACAAGTGATTATTCTGATTAAAGTTAATAACAACTCATCAGATCATGTAATTTTTCAAAGGTAGCATACAATTATTTAATTTATTTTCTACTATTGCCTATACACTTATTTGTAAAGACATTTGCATGTGGCATTGGCAACATTTCTAAAATTTGATTCTGTCTATTATTTCAATCCTCAAGTAAATATTTGTTGTTACTTTGAATATCTGTATTGTTATTATTGTTATATTTTTTTAATAATCAGTTTCATTTGCTGCTCATTTTTAGACTTGCATTAACATATGAACTGTAAAGTTGTCCTGATAAATTTTGTTTTAAACCAAGAAGTAACTGATTACAAAATGTGACTGACAGATGTCTAAATTTTTTTGTTTATTTGTACACATGAAATGCTTCTTGTTAAATAATTACCTATTATATTATTTCACATTTTTCTCAAGTAGAAAATAAAGTACAATAACTTTTTCACTCTGTATGTACTGAGTTCAGCTGTAATATTTTTTTTAAAAAAAAGGTAAAAGAAAGAAAAAATGGTAAAACCATTATAATTTTTTAATGAGTGTTCATTTCAGTCAGGTATTCCTGGATTGTCATTTGAAAGCACTGCTCACATCTGTTTTCTTTGAAGTGCTTACTTTCTGTTGGTGAGGTCTGTTTGTAATATCAGAGCACAAATGTCATTTTAAAAAAAAGAGAGATCTCTGTCAAATCAAGTGCAGCATTGATAAATACTAAGCCCTGAATAGGGCTTCTAGTTTCTGACAGCCAGAATGATAAAACCTTGAAAATGGCTAGTCCTGAGAAATACTCAGGATATGTTTTTGTCCTGACCATTCAGTGCCAGGTAACTGGCACTGAATAGTCAGGACAAAAACATATCTAACTGAGAATTTGGACAAAAACAAAGAAACAAAACAGATCTGTGCTGGAAATTGCACCTGAAGATAACACGGACCATTCAAGAGTTCTGCTCCATATTGTTAGATGGAAGTAGAACTGGAACTTACAAGGCAGGGAGTATGCGAAAGAGTACTTTAAACTGTGGGTCAAACTTGGGACATAGACTTGAAATCAGCTGGAATAACCAGGGAGTAAACTTAACAAATGGTCCAAGAACAATACCAGTGTTAGCTGCAGTGAAGATCCAGTACTCTGCCAGAAGTGAAAAGGATGTATTCATCATAGCACATCGATAATGAAAACGGTGATAGAAAACTATAGAGAGCATGGCAACAGGAAGCATTCTGACTGATAATAGAAGGGGCTTTCTCCAGTCAGATAAGATTTCAGTTATTCAACTTCTTTACATTCATGAGGGTGGGGCAGTTTGGTTTTTTTTTGTTTTAAGTGTTTCAGAGTCTTACATAGAAAATTTTCTCTGAACCGCTAGCGTTTCAAGTCAGTCTTTCCGTAAACCACTGGATAAGAATGAAAGATGGTGACAGCAAAAGAAAAGGAGAAGAAAATGGGAGACAGATCAGAATAGAGAGAGCATGGAAAGTAGGATGACTATGACATCAAGGCGTAAAGAGGTTGAAAGTCCACACATTTTTTGACAGCTGAAAGGCAAGGAAAAAGAGAGACAGCAACTGAAGAGCACCAAATTTACATGCATAAATAAAAAAAAAGGAATATGTTTTTTTTCAGGCACAAGCACATGTGCCAGACTGTGGTGCAGTTTCTTGATAGAGAGGTTAGCCGCACATATTGAATAAGCAGCCACAGACTGAAACAAAATGGTTGTCACTGTGTTTGACAGCCCCTTAGAAGCATAATACAAACCAGCTATAATCTCAACAAAGTGAAAATACAGTGGATTTCTGCATACTGCAAGATATATGGCAATGACAAGACAGGTAGACTTGCCCAAGAAAAAGGAAGCAAAATTCAAAGTGAGGACAAGACACATGTGAAGAAATAAAAACCAGTAATTAAAAATTGCTTCAAAGAAAAATGGCATAGGAAACAACCAGTCAAATATAACAGAAGCAAAATTCACCTTACCAAGATGAGATTGTGTAATGGTTTCCAGACTGAGAACTGACCACTGCAGACTAAAAACATCTGTTCAGTAAACTAAATATCAGACAGACAAATATATGTACATATATGGGGAAGTAGGGAAGACAAGCAAATGGTAGAATATGTCACTGTCCTCCAAGCAATGTCTGTAGAAAAGAGAATTATGTTAAATTCTTACAAAAGAATGATTTGATAATTATTGTTCAATTCTTGTGCTTGACCTGAACAGTTTTGTAAAGAGAATTTGAGAGAGACAATCAAGAATATTGAGATTCAAGAGGGACAATCAAGAATGTAGAGTTTGATGAAGATTGTGCTTGCTGCAGATAACCTCAGGAATTCAAACACAGAAGAAGGCGATTTAACTCGGTAAGGATCACAAAGTGAAAAAATGTGAGTTGTTTTTATTATAATTAAGATGATGGGCACTAATAAAGATAGTGAAGAGAAATGTAAACACTGTATTATGTAAAAATATAAAACTTCAGCTTTTTGAAAATTTACCTTAAGTTCTGTTCAGTTTGAGTCTTAGAAAAAAAAGTAGGTCATTCTAAAGATTATTAATGTTTCGACATTTTAACAAATGATTTGATGAATGTTAATGTTAGGTTTTTTTTTTAAGTCTGTTTTATCATAGTAATTATTATCATCGTCATCATCAGCACTATTGGCCATCCATTTCATTTACTGTAATAATAAAATCTGAAAATGGTACATATTTGTTTCTTTAATGATACCATTGGGTCTCTGATGAGACAAAGAAAGAACACATGGTGAATTGTTATTGTTGAACAGAATCAACATCTTGTACTCAGGGCAAACCCATAGGTGCTCAGTCTCTCTCAGTATGTCGAAGAGTGTCAATGCTATTTATTCCTGCAGCTCGCTGGTTGTATACATAACAGATGCATCCTCTCATACATCCATCTCTGCTAGCATTATGTTTGATGCCAAATTCCAACAGTCTTAACCTTGATAATTCATCTTTTGCAGTGTTATTATTACATGGCAAATAATATGAGGCTATGATGGGGCTGGCAATCTCGTAAAGAAAAACAGATTTTACAGAAACCACTGCTGCAAGAATATATGAATGCTCGATGCAAGCTTCCTGCAAGGGGAACAGTTGTAGTGGTGGGGTTCCATGCTCCACATGGAGCAAAAATGGAAAAAAATGATGATGAATGATACCATTATCAGGACACGAATCATGGAGATGACAAGGGAAGAAGAAGAAATCAAAGAAAAATACCTACATAGATATTATAAATGAAAGTGACCTGTGGTCAGAACTAAATATATGATGATGAAAGGAAACTATACAGAGCGATAAAACAGGAGATCTGATCATCAGGAGTCCTCCGTCGACTAAGTGTTTTGGCCCCTTAATTTCCTTTACACCTTAAGGGGGGAGGTCACCTGGGTCATGACTTCCAAGTGTCAGCCTCCTGTTGTCGTGTGCAGAGAATTTAACCAAATTCACCTTGGTTGCAGCATTCAATTTCGCTCCTGTTTTTCCACCAGCTGGAGGCTATTGTGAAAGTAACCCATAAGTTGAAAATAAATTACTGTCCAGAATTTCATAGCATGTTGCGGTTGTTCCGCAGCCAGCACGATGCCCTTTCCACTGGTTCACTGAGTCTCTTAAGTGCCCTTGTTCTTGACTGTCCTTTCAAACCCAACATTTTCAGTAGATCATACACTGAGGCAGCCACTAGACCTCTTGCACCTACCTCAACAGCTATGACCATTGCCATGAACCCGTCGTGTCTCAAGTCCATGACCAGATCATTATACTTGGCCACTTTGAACGAGTCCAATCTGGATTCAAATGACACAGTCAGCTCAATCATTATAATCTAGTGCGATGATGAGGAATGTAGAACTATATCTGGCTGTCTTCGAGATATTCTGATACTTTCTGGATAATTTTTAAAAAATGTTTATTTGATGATGAACAATATCCAGTTCAACCTCTGATAGGTTTTAAGTAGGATATATATATATTGTTTTCAATTCCAAATAATATAACTGCCCCTATGGGAAAGTGGCATCACATTGTCAAATCATTGTAAATAGGGCAAATCACAATTACCAATTATGTGTGTGTATTAAATCAAAAACCCAAACAAACAAAAATAAGATAAAACAAAACCAAACAAAAATAATATTCAAGGGGAGGGGTGTAAAGGCCTGGTGTTTCCATTTAGATGTTTAATTGACTTTCACTTGCCATAAGTCATATGTGTTGTAAGAACATCATCAGACTTTCACCTTCCCAATTACTATATATTAACTTCTGTTCTTGTTAAATACTGTTTGACTATATTATCCAGTTCCCTAGGTCTGTCTATTCTTAACACCTCTTCAAATACTGGGATTCTCATTTGTTCATACCTCTTACATTTTAACAAGAAATGCTCTATATTATTGTCTTGAAGACATCCTGCACAGTAAGGTTCTTCTATTCTGAAATAGCTTTTTCCCAGCTGTAGTCTGGGAAGTTTCTTACTGCTGGGAATTTTCAATTCCCTAGATATCTGACATTTTCTTGTTGGAGCCTTGAACATCTCATATGCATTCCTTCCTTTTAGATTTTTATCCCACTCCGCTTTCCATTCATCTGATATTAATTCTTTAATTAAGCTCTTAATCTCTGATTTACTCATCTTTACATTTATTAGATTTTTATCAGATCTACCTTTTTTAGCTCCATTATCTACCTTTTCATTTCCCTCTATGGCAACATGTGAAGGTATCCATGCTATTAAGACTGAACATCCTCTGGAATATAAGTGTTTAGTAGCCAGAAATATCTCCTCTGCTATATCAGGTCTACTGCATTCTCGTAAGTTTCTTAGTGTTTGAATTGTTGAAAAAGAGTCAGTTAAAATTATTAGTTTCTTGGGAGGGTTATTAGAGAATATTTCTAGTGCTTTTAGTATTACCACCATCTCTGCAGTGTTCTGGATATGTCCCTCCCCCAGGTAGATCTACTGATATCTCCCAGTCATTAGCACAGTCAAGAATAGATGGTAAACTGCTACTTAGTTTGGGATGTGCTGACTTTCCTGCTCTCAGAAAGTATGAGTATGTATTTGCGGTGCTCGATCTGACTTTGCTGTTTGCCCTCACCCTTGCCAGGTCTGTTGTAGCAGCTAGCTCATATAGTGGCACCATGTGTACTGAGAGTACATGTTCAAGTGTCTGCATACCATGGCGCAGGGGCACTGATCATCAATATGCCGCACATCTTTACCCATCTCACAAGGTTTGTGGACGATGGCAGGAGGTCATAGTGATCTGATAATGAAGCTGAGTCTAAGGAGTACCATATGCCATAATTCATTCCATGTCAAGGACCTTTGCAGTGCTCCTTCCCATGTAGTCCATTGAACTTGTTGGGGTTGCTGCACCACTTTTTGCATCCTCGTATCATTCTCAGCTTCTCAAATTTCCTGAATTACTATGTCTCTGTGTTCCTTGTTTGATGCCTTGGGCCACCAGCGGATGTCACCATGGCTAAATCCCCATCTATTAGTCTGTTTATATCCGATTACCTCCCTCAGCTTGAGCAACTCTTGGGCAGCACCAACAGATTCATCCACTTTCCACTTCCTTCCACTTTTCAGTGTGGGCTGAATAGACTTTACTACGTCATCTGCTGACTTGCTCAGCATCATTGCAAGCCTCGCCTTTCCTGCTTTGTATTCTTCAGAACTGACTTGAAAGGAAGCACAAGCTTTGCCTTCTTGCAGTACAATGCTGCGTCAGACAGACCTGGTGGTACCCCTAGCCATTTCCTTATGAACGTGTTCACCTTTCTCTCTATAGCTTCCACTGTACTTGAGCTGATTTCACATATAAGCAGTGTTCATAACAATTTAGGAATCAGCATAAACCTCAGGCATCACAGCTTAAACTTTCTTATGAGTCTGCTTTAGTCTATGATCTGCAGTAGAATTATAAGACTATGGATCTTAATCATGGATCATGTCTCAATGGAATTGTACTATGTGATGTTGAGGAATCATAAGCAGTCAGAAGACTAGAATATTATGTGGAAGAATGAGATTGTCAATTGTACGAGGATTATAAATAACTAGAATGCCGTCTGGACTATGCAATAATGGATGTTTATTCATAGGAATTGATATGATGTTATAAATTTGATTATGTTCGACAATGAAATTACAAATGATAGTGATGAGACAAGGAGAATTGTGCTATGTGCAATAAATTGACTGTCGTTTAAATGATTCCCACGTGCCTGGAAATTATGCTATTCATTAATTTATCGAGTTGGCCGTATATGTGTTCTACACCCCTAGCCAAGGGTGTGGTGGTCCTAATAATAGAAGAGACTTTCGTATCATTTATTGGGGGCCAAGCCCAAACTACAAGCAAACATGCCGTCCGTCAATCAACGTTTTAAGGAATAATAAAGATAGTCCCTCATTTTTCTTCCCTTTCTTCGGTTCTTTCGTCTTTGACTCAGAAGGAATGCCGAACAAGATACAATGGTCTGACCAATGCAACGATGCTTTGCAAATATTAGAAATTATTTTTCATGTTAAGGGTCTTTTTGCACCCCATATAGGTCGATATCCTTTGAGATCATATGCTGCACGAAAAGACATGACTGAGTTCGAATTTTATGCGCGGCAACGCAAGTGACGTGCGAATGTTTTGAGAAGCAACTGGATTCTTTTGTGTTTCCATGTGTCAACTGTACGGCTGTAAATGGAGTTTGAAGATTGTGTCTAAGCAGCTCTAAAACAAAATCCATGGTGATATCACGAGAAGAAAGAAGACATCAGATTAAGCTGGGAGAACAGGTCCTGGAGCAGGTCGACCACTTTAAATAGCTCGGAGTTATTATAGACCGAAAGGGAGGCATCAAAGAAGAGTTGGCCACTCGAAAAGCAGCAGCTGGGAGACTTTTTCGGGCCATAAATCGAGGATTCCTCAGCAAGAGAGAGGTAGTTGATAAAAAAACGAAGGTGGCTGTATACCGCTCCACCTATGTCCCAGTCTTGACATATGGATGCGAGTCATGGGCGATGACTAGAACCCACAAAAGCCAGATCCAACTCAGAAATGAGGTGTCTGAGGAAGGTGGTTAAAATAACAAGAAGAGACATAGTCCGCAACCAGACGATACGTCAAGGCCTAAAATCCCACCCCCTGCAGAACCAAGTAGAACAGTCCCAACTAAGATGGTTTGGCCATGTCTGCAGAATGGGAGAAGATCTGCTACCACGACAAGCATGGGAAACAAAGAGCCAGGGATCCAGACCCCCAGGATGACCCAGAGTCCGCTGGGAGGACAACATTAGACAATCTTTGAAGGACCGAGGACTAGAATGGAACCAGGCCAGGAGGAAGACAGCCGATAGGATAGTCTGGCGCTCTCTCTTCCAAACCTCTACACCTCATGGTAGAAGGGGAACGACTAAGTAAGTAAGTCTAAATAGAATTATAAGACTATGGATCTTAATCATAGATCATGTCTAAATGGAATTGTACTACGATGTTGAGGAATCAATGCTCACCACAAAGCATGGGTAGGTAACGAAATAGATAAATCAGGGAAATTGCTACTGGACTTCATAGAAAATAGAGAACTAATATTACAGAATAATGCATCAGCAACAAGAATTAACCCAAGTGCAGATCAACCCGACTCGGCAATAGACAACAGCATAGTAACAGTAAACTTTGCCAAAGCAAAATGGGAAACATTGAATGATACTAACTCAGATCACATATCCATAGAGATAACAATCAAACACAAGTATACAGTAAACAAAGGAGTAGAAAAACCAATATTCCATTATAAAAAAGCTGATTGGATAGCTTTCTGAACTGAAATGGAAGGAATTCTTCTTCTTCTTCCTCGTTCGCCCTGAAAAGGACGATGGTTGCGTTGTGTCTGTTTACACCGGAGCTGCGATATCTGCGCCTTTCGGCCGACACATCCGACTTCAGCACGGCATTTTTGGGGACCGGGTTTGCCTTCCCTCTTCGATCCCTACTCTCTTAGTCAGACTGCAGTGATGCAGCATGTTTCCAGGACCACCACGTGGAGGTGGAGTAGGGTCTTGGTGAGCTCTGGTTCGCTGACCCAGACGCAAGCAGTCAAGCTATGGGTCGCTGACTGCATTCTCTATTGCTGCATCTTTTGGTCCCAAATGGAAGGAATGAAACTAGACAAGATAATTAGTGAAGATATAGATAAATATGCGAACAATCTAACAGTAGAAATACTAAAAATTGAAGCCAAACACACACCACACTCCAATATGCCACCACACATATCTCTAAAGCAGAATAACAGAAAAGAGAAAACAGAACACTGGAATAAAAACCCAGCTCCTTGGTGGACAAATAAATGTACAGACAAAACTAAAGAAAGAAAACGAGCCCTACAAAAATATAGAAGAAATAGGACCCAAGTTAACTATGAACAGTATAAGAGAATAAGAAATGAAACAAATAAAATAATATTACAAGAAAAGGAAATGTGCCGGGTGCTGGAAAAACTGCCAAACCCTCAATCCAAGCACTCATTCAGTTACAGAGGTGTGGACAAGACTAAAAACCCTTAAAGGGAACCCAACACGAACAGTAATGCCTACTATCGAAATTCCCGAAAGGGCAGAATCAAACAAAAAGCAAATACCCTAGCAAAGTACTTCTATAATGTAAGTGCTAGGGAAAACCTGGGGCACAAAGAAATAGGGAGAAGAGAAAAACTCATAACAGAACTAAGGAAAAACGAGAAAAATGATATAGGGGAGAAATCTTATCTAAACTCCAAAATTACTGTAGAGGAAGTAGAAAAGGCAATAAATGAGAATTCGAATTCAGCATCAGGTCACGACATTCTAAGCTACGAAATACTAAAAAAGATACCAAAATATACCATAGACGTAATAACCTCTCTATTCAATATTATATGGAAAACAGGTAAAATACCAAAGGTGTGGAAAGTAGCAGTAGTCATACCAATACTAAAACCAGATAAAGAGGCCCGTGATACAAGCTCTTACAGACCAATAGCTTTGACATCTCACATAGGGAAAGTAATGGAAACTGTGGTGTAGAATAGATTGAAGTTCCACATGTAAAAGAACAATCTTTACAGCCCAACCCAATCAGGGTTTAGTGAAAACAGAAGCACTATGGACCAGCTTATCAGACTAGAACATGAGGTAATATCAAGATTTATAAGAAATGCAAAAACAGTAGCCGTATTCTTAGATGTAGCAAGGGCATTCGATGAATGTTGGAGAGAAGGTATGTTATATAAGATTAACAAGATAGGCATAACTGGAAACATATACAACTACATTGAAAACTTCTTGAAGGACAGATACTTTACAGTACAAGTAAATAATGACAAATCAGAGCTATACGAACAACAGAACGGTATCCCTCAAGGCTCAGTATTATCTCCTTCCCTATTTTCTATTATGGTTAATGACTTAGGAGAGGAATTCAGCAAAAGAAGAAACAAACTGTCTCAATTTGCAGATCTTCTTCTTCTTCCTCGTTCTTCCTGAAAAGGACGTTGGTTGCGTTGTGTCTGTTTACAGCGGAGCTGCGATATCTGCGCCTTTCGGCCGGCACATCCGACTTCAGCACAGCATTTTTGGGGACCGGGTTTGCCTTCCCTCTTCGATCCCTACTCTCTCAGCCAGATTGCAGTGATGCAGCCTGTTTCCAGGACCACCACGTGGAGATGGAGTAGAGTCTTGGTCAGCTCTGGTTCGCTGACCCTGACGCAAGCAGTCAAGCTATGGGTCGCTGACTGCATTCTCTATTGCTGCGTCTTTGGGTCCCAATTTGCAGATGATGCAGCTTTTTGGAGGACGGGGAAAATCCTTCCCAGATTATATACAGATCTGCAAGCCCAAATTAACAAGATCGCAGAATGGATGGCTAAGTGGGGCTTCCAACTAAACGCTAAAAAGACAGTCGGAATGATATTCAGTAGAGGTAGATTTATAAAAAATAAAACAATTGACATATAAATTCAAGGGCACAAAATTAAAACAGTAGAAACAACCAAATATTTAGGCATGACTTTAGACCAACAACTAAACTGGAAAAAACATATAAACAAGCTGGTTGAGAACTGCAGAGGACTCACTAATATGATGAGATACCTAAAGGCAGTGGATGGGGATCAAGCATCAAGTCACTTCTCTTGTTTTACAGGTCATTTGTAAGGGGAAAATGTGACTATGCAAGCATATTATATGACTCTGCAGCTCACAGCAATAAGAAAAAAAATGGACAAAATACAGCACCAGGCACTATGTACAATAGCTGGAGCCTCAAGATCAAAATCACTTGAAGCACTAGGAATAATACCCCTCGTGCTAAGAAGAAAAGAACTTAGACTGAATTACATGGGCAAAGTCCTAATTGACAAAAACCACCCAGCCCATGCAATGTTTGTGAAGAATTTCCCGATGACCTGGGATACCCCTCTGGAACCCACAAGATACCCAATAGGATGGAAGTGCATGGAGGAAATAGAAGAAAACAGTATTATAACAAATGCAATAAAATGTAGTAGTAAACACACACCAGTGATTCCTCCTTGGGAGCTCAAGAAACCAAGTATTGACTCTCATCTTTCAGATATAATAAATGAAAAAGCAGAAAAAGACGACATCAAAATCATAGCCAGAGAATATAAAGAACAGATAATGAAGGGTAGCGAAAGTATACACTGATGGATCAAATATAGAAAATGAAGAACTTGGAATAGGAATATACATATCAGCCTGGAAGCTGAAGAAAAGTTTTAGTTTAACTGAAAACGCATGAATATTCACGGCACAAATGGTGGCAATAGCAAAAGCACTTGAAATAATTAATGACAAGCCCCCTCCCCCTGTGACCGCTTGACCTTTCACGCTAGCTTTGTCCCTCCTACTTCACGATAAGCATTTATATGTGCTAGAAAATGCTACATGTAAGAATGACAGACCTTAAAAGCAAATAAGACGTTTTTACACAAAACACAGCATTCATTCAAAGTTCAGTTGCCGTTACTGCTCTGACAGGGTAAACGTAGGTCAGTCCCAGATAATAATGAATGGGTTTTATAAGCGCGAAAGTGGGAAATGAATGTTTGTGTGATCTGGGTTTTTTTTTAATCCTATTGTTAAGTTGGAAAAGATCACACATGTGAAAATAAAGTCGAAATAATAGAATGTCGTGTGCAAAAAGGTCGAAAAGCTGAGAAGAGGAGTGCAAATGTTAACTATTGTGTCGTGTGGAAAAAAGGACGGGTCGTGTGAAAAAAGGCGGGAAAAAAGAAGAAATAGTATAAATAGAAGAGTTGTGAGCGATTGGCAGCGATTTCAGGACTTATGATTTCAAGGATACCATGATTTTAGACTAGAGGATTTTTACTGATAGCGTTAGGAGAACTTCGTCTTTGAGGATACCAAGACAAGTTTTGTTTTTTGAGTAAACAAATCTGTAAATTATTTCTTGTGGATATACATATATTATTCTATCTGGATGTACCTATATTATTCAGTTGGATTACATATTTTTTTTCATATCGGATAACCAATCATCATTGTGAAATTTACAGTGTTTGTTTAATGACATCAATAAACTCTAATATAATTGTCTACATTTGCTGTTTGTGGAAATTTACAGTAATTTCTTTCGGATATACGTTGTTGTGCTGAAACTATTTTGCTTATCACCAAAACTCAAAAGGGAAGAACATTCCTGGGTTGAAATAAATTAACAAAAGGTCAAGTATCACCATCTCTGGCGGAAGGCCAGTTATCACTTGAACCACCACAACATATGAAGGATTAACTCTGACTACATAAAATCAATATAACTACTAGTGCCGTATAAACATACGCGGGCACATATCTTCAAATTGGCGCCGTGACCTGCCCTTTTTTCTTAGTGAAAGCAGACAGGCATAACCACTAATGGATGAAAGTCAAGAACAACAGCAGCAACAACAGGCGTTGTATCCACTACAGCAACAACAGCAACAACAACATGCGTTATATGCACAGCAACAACAGCAGCAACTACAACATATTAGAAAATGGGAAAGAGACACTGTCAAAACAAGAGCAGATTGGAGTAGTCTAAATAGAAGACACCATCGCATAGCTGTTAGAAATTTTATCAACGAAATCACACAACGAAAGATATGGGAAGTAAATAATGTTACAACGACTGACCAACAAACTTGTATAATAACAACAGAAGATTGATTAAGGGCACATATCAGACCTCTAAAACAATGGAGAACACCACTTAACATACATCACCAGGTCGGTTTTGTAACATCAAGTGACACACGTTGGGCCCCATGATTACTAGTCAACCAAGGCCAGACTTACAAGTGAAGAAAGCAAAGATCAGTTGTGTTGCGACACAAACAAACGTTGACAGGTCAAGTCAGGTCAGTGACCCAGAACCACAGGTGAAGAAAACAACTATGATAAGTGTAGCAACACAAACAGAGAATAGAGCTGCAGTTTCAGCAACACAAACAGAGAATAGAGCTGCAGTTTCAGCAACACAAACAGAGAATAGAGCTGCAGTTTCAGCAACACAAACAGAGAATAGAGCTGCAGTTTCAGCAACACAAACAGATGTTGACCTTAACACTGACACATCATGCAGGCGTATAGGAACAGCAGTAAGAAGGAATCCTATCAAAACAGGTCCACAAAAAGTACAGGACATGGATACATCTTATAGGCGTACAAGAACAGTACAGAAGACGAAACAGGGAGGTGTAAGCACAGAAGAGATGAAGAAAGCACTAAAAGACGAACTGAAGGGAGCTAAACCTGACACAGTAGTACTAAAATATGTACAGAGATTTCTGGAGAGAAAGTTTGATACAGACTTATCAGAAAGGACAGAAGAAATTCGCAGACTTGTGGTGAGAGTAATGGAGGAACTTAATTACTGGGGAATCAAAATAGTGGAAAGACCCGTGTTCTCAGATTCATCAAGTTACTCAGACGGGGTATCGTCAGATGAGGAGGATGAGTTAGAATACACGGAGAGGTGCGAAATGGTGGAAAAGTTGGGAAAAGAAGTGAGAGAAGAAGTGAATGACACGAGTAAGAAAATGGTTAAAGTGGATGAACCAAACATGGAGGAGTTGAAACCGGTGATAGCAGCCATCATAGCACGGCCTGAGGTTCATTTATCAAGGAGTATAGTATGGAGACTGCTACAGGAAAAATATCATACACACTTTCCAGAAACAAGAGATAAAATAGATATGGTTCTAACGAAAATGTTAGATGACGAGAACATGAAGAGACGACAGAGAAGAATAGAGCAAGCAAATCGTAATCGAGGTCAGAAAATGAAGAAAAAAAGAGGTAAGACAGCTTGTGAACGATATGATGCAAGAGGAGTATGTGGAGGACACAGTTAAGAAGCCCTACAGAAGAACTTATCACAAGAAAGATATGAAAATCTAGCCGCACTACACAGAAACAACACATCGGTGTTCGCAACGTTATTCACATGATCACAACCATCATTCCTTACCCCTCATCAGCCCCAACATACTCCCTACGTGACCCCCGTCGCAACCCCAGTGATTATGTGAAGCAAACATTTGATGACAGAAGACATACCATGGAACCCAGAGGACAAGTATACTACAGATTTGAACAGCCCACGACCAGTGAACCTACTTTCCCATTAGATAATCTCCTGCAACCTCAGAGGAAGTATCAAGGTGAAAATCCCATCGAAGTCATACTACAAGAGAAGTATAGAGCACATCAGATAGCTAATCGTAATGCACAGAAAGCCTTCAAGAAATGGCAGAAACAACATGATAAAAGAGCTAAATTAGAACAATTTCAAGTTGGTGATAAATGCGTTTGAACAAGATGACGAGAAGAACATAGTCACCAAAGCTCATGCAGCACAAATTAAGACAGCTACTCATCGCCCGATAGCACCACCAGTTTTATCTAATGGCAGACCCATACATAAAGCCACATTGAACCACTTTCATTCCACAGATACGTCAAAAACCTCACACAGAGAGTCTGAGAACATAAATACATATTGCCGCAGAGAATCAGAGAGCAACAATAGAAATTGCGACGAACACACAGACAACGCTGTTTCACAAGCAGAACGGCACACCTCTGAACAAGATAATGATACTCGACACACAGCACAGCCTAATAATGAAAACGCAGACAGCGCTACATGCACACTTGCGGAAGATATTATTCTTCCATCACCTCCATTCCGACACGAATCTGACCTAGATACAGCAGATCCCGAGAGTGACCACGAAAGCATGAACAGTCCAGACAACACTTAATCTCGCACAGCAAACAAGCGCCCATATTCTGGAACAACAGATGACTCACCACCGTCAACAAAGTTTGTGAGGTTACCTCAAGAGCACATACGAGTACGTATGAAATTGCGAAGAAAACGCAGACAGCCACACAAAACGCAGCATGAGGTGCACCATTTCAACACTACTTCATCCTTACCCTCGACAACTGCAGCCACCACCCACTCGACAGTGCGAAATACGCCATCCTCTTGTGATCAACGATTGACGAGGAAAAACGTTCTCTTGATAGAAATCGCCAACTTCCTCATGTCAAATTCGTAAACGTCCAGTTCAACGATTATTGGTTTATTGGAGAATCAATCTTCTCTAATAACAAAAGATACTCACCCAGCTAAAGTACCCAACGAGTGCTCTCTCTACAAATAGCACTCTCCCTCGTTACCCCCATCATCTAAAGTCACTAGTGTCCATTTTTTTTTGGGTAGGAAATTTTATTTTTTCAGAAAGATGTCAGCCTCAGTCAAGATCCTGCTGATGATACTGACGATATTGACAGTTACGACATCTGCAACACCCACATATACTAACAAGTTATTATGGCGTGACGCCACTGTGTTTTAATGTTATATAATTATTTCATATTCTTCGTCAACATGGACTGTCATTAGGACTACATCTTTTACACCGCTATGTCAAGAAATGGAAGAACTTTCGCAAACATTCGCAGATCTACAACACTATGTTATCCAGGTTAAACAGAACTTTAAATTATCTCAGTTCTCTAGTTATACAAAAAAATTTTTTGCAAGTGTTAGGTACGAAATCTTTATGATTAGAAGAGTACCCACTGTACAAATTACACCACTTTTGCCTTTGAAAATCTTTATAAATGACATGCTTTACAACAGTTTTTATTTTTTTTGTTTTTTTTTCCCTTCTTGATGACTTTAGTGACAAAAGCATACATACTATACGCACACACATATTTTTCCTTTGTGACACATGAGAGTTTCTTTTTTTAATGTGTTAACTCACAGTTTTCCTTTTGTGTTATGGAAAGACCGTTTTATAATATTCAATCGCATCGAGACTGTATTTTGGCGATTTTTCTTAATGATGCTGTTACAACAAAAAACCATTTTTACTTGAACTACGACCCTTTCTCACAGATATACGACGAATCAGACGTCAAATTTATTCTTCCCTACACATCCAAACGCCTTTTCATTTCCTGTCACGTTCTCCGACATGCTTCATCACAGACGGACCGTTTCTAAATCGACGCACTATTCCGAGCATCCCCCACTTCAACATGAATTTACCTATGTTAACGTGTCTATCAAATTCTATAAATACTTATTCGTAGTCTGGGAAAAACCCTTTCTCGCATTCCTGAATCCAGTGAGACACACCAGAGGTCATGACCCGACACACTAGAGTGTCAGGACTATTGATTTTGCTTAGCATAATTGGTGTTTTAAATTTTAAGCGGTTTTGTGTATAAATACCATGTGTACAAGAAGATGAAATGTCCACAGCGGACATCGGTAAAAGATAATGAGGACATTGTTACCCCCCCTCCCCCCCGACACAGTTAACGCCCCTAAGACCCCCGAGTACATTCCCATGACTGACATTCGTTCTCCTCTGTTTAGGATTGTTTCGGGGTTTGCAAGCATGTGAATGTCTGCAGCATTCGCATGGTTGCACCACAACCACCTCAGCTGAATGAGTACTGGAAAATCGCGCACAATCCTCAACACCCTCCCACGGTGATAAACCATACTCCGTCATTTATCCTAATATACATCCCTCCCCTTTCCCCTCCACTAAATAACTGAGACATATATATATTTTCACCTAAATTTGACTTGGTGATATGCAAGTATTTTGCAAGTTGGGTAAAACTTATATGCTAATCAACACAGTTCGCGGATTTGCGAAATACTACATTGTTACATGCAAACCATGACAATTCCATGCGAAATCGCTAACATGGTAACGGATATGTTCACATGTTGATAAACCTTGAATTGAGAAATAAACATCACATATTGATGTACCTGTATTTTCCCGATCATTTGTCACGTTGTAAGCGGAATGCTACAGTATATTTTCTTGACAAATTGTTGTCCATTATTATGAACTTGCATTTGTATGCAGATTTTATATTTGATGACGAACCTATAAACAGTTTGGTACTTGGTTCATGGTAACGGAGATAGTTCATACTCCAACACCCGATAGTTATTTGGATATGTATAGTTGTCCTCCCTCATAGTAACGACTATTACATAAGTTGGAGATTAGAGACATTGTTTAATAAATACTTTGTAACTCCATGTAACCAGATTAATAATGCTATATTTATATTGTGCGACGAACACATAGACAGTTCACCAAACTTGTCCAGATTTTGGTGTTTAAGACCCATATAAAAGTTAGTTGCTTATCCTTTGCAGGACGTGGCAATCAACCCCAGCTTTTATTGGCTGTTTGTGATTTTTCTAGGCAATTTTTACGTTCAGTAGTTTGCCATTGCTTTCTGAACGGTACGGCGCTTATACCATTGTTAAAAATCCACACAAAGCGATCTGCTACCAAACCGCCTGCAGCAGGTTTCGAACCTGGTATATCTGGATTATGAAACTGCGTTCATATCCATTAGGCCACAGACGCCGACAAGACCCATATACATCCTGATAAATCACTGACCACAGTGGCAGGATTGGGGTCGTCTGTATCATATGATTGTATTATATTTACCACGTTCTATATTGACAGTTACGAGAGCGTACAGCTCCAGTTCATATTTTGTTGATAATAAATTTATAGATTAACATTGCCATGTATGTTTTTTCCCATATATACATACATACATACATATATATATATATATATATATATATATATATATATATATATATATATATATATATATATATATATATATACGAGCTAGTATATTACATTTTTTTTGCGTCCCACGGTCTGATGTTTGACCATTAGTTCTATGCTGTTAGGCTGATGTTCGTTGCAACAACTACATTTTAAGATTGTTAAATACTTAATGAATATTAGTCAATTCTGTTAAATATTGCCAAAGCATTTTTTTTTTTTTGTTTTTATTTGGGTTGTTTGCACAACCCATGAACATCGTACGCGATTATTTTTATATATTTTATTTATTTTATTTTTGTATTTAAATGTTATCATTAAATATGTTATCATTATGGTGATGACTAACGCACAGCGTTGTTCATATTGATATTGTTAAGAAGTAGTGTACATCAATACTGTTCAATGGCGAAGTGTATTAACAAATTTTATGTATCCCCCGTTTTACGCATTATAAATATACTGGGATCCCTCGTTTTACGAAAAAATAATTTTTTAAATCTTTTTTTTTTTTTTTATCTCTAAGAGACTCTACCAATAGGTTAGTCGTTTATAACAGTCACTAGCATGAGGTACTTACTTGATAGTACGCAAATGTTTCCCTCTGGGATACATTTGTGTGGCCAGGGACGTATGTGACCGCTTGACCTTTCACGCTAGCTTTGTCCCTCCTACTTCACGATAAGCATTTATATGTGCTAGAAAATGCTACATGTAAGAATGACAGACCTTAAAAGCAAATAAGACGTTTTTACACAAAACACAGCATTCATTCAAAGTTCAGTTGCCGTTACTGCTCTGACAGGGTAAACGTAGGCCAGTCCCAGATAATAATGAATGGGTTTTATAAGCGCGAAAGTGGGAAATGAATGTTTGTGTGATCTGGTTTTTTTTTTATCCGACCATGAACTTCTTGCTGCAAACTTCAAGATCAAATTGAAAAAAGTCGTTACAAGCGACAAAGTAATACGTTATGACACAAGCGCCATACCAGAAGAGTACAGTGTCGATATTCAGAACAAATTTGACATTCTTATGGCAGTACAGGAGGAAATGACACCAGATGAACTTGCTAATAACATCAGAGATGTATATATTACAAATGCACAGAGGTTAATTCCTAAAAGAAGTATAAAGAGACGAGAATACATCTCAGACGAAACACTGAAGTTGGTGGTAGAGAGAAGAAAAATGAAGTCCAAAAAAGATACAGAAAATCAGGAGTTGTACAAGGAATACACAAAGCAGATTAAAAAACGAGTCAGACAAGACAAACAACAATACATAAACGACACCTGCAGGAAAATAGAGGAAATGCGCGAACAGGGATTGAGTAAGAATATGTTTTCTGAAGTAAGAACATTGAAAAACAGCAACTTTAAATCATCACCCCGAGCAATAAACGACAAGAAAGGCGACACTCTAACAGAACGTAAAGATATTCTGAACAGATGGAAGGAGTACTGTCAAGAAATGTATACGGAAATAAACAAAGCGGCAGATAACAACGTCATGAATGAAGCGGAACGTGAACCAGAACCTACCATAGAGGAAGTCCGGAATGCAATCAAACACTTAAAAAGTGGAAAATCTCCTGGTTGTGATGAAATAACAGCTGAAATGATACAGGCAGGAGGAGAAGGCAGCGCTCGTATATACCATGCATTATGCTGCAAGATCTGGCAAAGCGGAATTTGGCCCAAGGAATGGAAACGATCAATTTACATACCCTTGCCAAAAAAGGGCAACCTGAAACTGTGCACAAACTACAGAAAACTATAGCTCTTATAAGCCATGCCAGCAAAAATACTTTTACAAATCATAATGAAAAGGATGCAACAAAAGCTAGAAACAGAAATAAATGAAGTACAGGCGGGTTTTCGACCAGGTAGAGGCACTAGAGATCATATATTCAACATGAGGATCATCATAGAAAAGTGTAGAGAATTCAACGTTGACCTACATACTTGTTTCATTGATTACACCAAAGCTTTCGATTGTGTACAACATCAGCAGTTATGGGCTATTATGAAAAATATGGGATTTCCAAACCACCTTATACAACTCATCGCACTGCTGTACCAAGAACAACAGGCAGCCGTAAGAATAGAGGGGGAAACATCAGAATGGTTTGAAGTACAGAAAGGAGTAAGACAAGGCTGTACCCTTTCCCCTTACCTGTTTAACATTTATGCCGAGAATATCATGAGAAACGTAAGAGATGACCAAGAACACACAGAGTTTGACTCATTTAACATCGGCGGGTACCAGATCCCGGAAATCAGATATGCTGACGACACAGTCCTCCTATCGACCAACCCAAAAGGACTTGAACAATTACTTCTGTCCACCAAAAAACACAGCGAGGCCCAGAATCTATACCTAAACACCAAGAAGACCAAAGTATTGACAACAGACAAAGTAAAGACCAAACCAGAAATTGAAATTGATAACGAAGAACTGGAAAGTGTCAATGAATTCGAATACTTAGGATCAATCATTAACAGCTCTGGCGACTGTGCAGTAGAAATTAAAAGAAGACTTGCAATTGCTTCACATAAGCTAATACAGATGAAAAACCTATGGCAAGGCACAAGCAAAGAAACAAAGTTACAACTGATCAGAGCATGTATATTCCCAGTAGCAACATACGGCTGCGAGACTTGGACACTCAATAAAAAACAGTTGCAAAAAAGATTACATCATTCGAAATGAAATGCTACAGAAGGATGTTGAGAATACCCTGGACAGAAAAAAAGACCAACAGAGAAGTACTGCACTCACTAAACGTACAGGAACATTGGCTCCTAAATACCATCGCAATAAGGAAGCTGAAATTTTTCGGTCATATAAAAAGACATAATAGTCTGGAAAAAACAGTGATGGAAGGCATGGTCCCTGGAAAAAGGGGAAGGGGTCGACCTAGACGACGGTGGACCCAGGACATCACAGAGAGTCTGAACTTGTCTTTGGCTGATGCAGGTCGACTTGCCCAGAATCGTGATGCGTTCAGAGCAGCTGTAATGGAGACAACGTTCTGGAAAGAATACGTCACATGATGATGATGATGATGATTGTTAAGTTGGAAAAGATCACACATGTGAAAATAAAGTCGAAATAACAGAATGTCGTGTGGAAAAAGGTCGAAAAGCTGAGAAGAGGAGTGCAAATGTTAACTATTGTGTCGTGTGGAAAAAAGGACGGGTCGTGTGAAAAAAAGGCGGGAAAAAAGAAGAAATAGTATAAATAGAAGAGTTGTGGGCGATTGGCAGCGATTTCAGGACTTATGATTCCAAGGATACCATGATTTTAGACTAGAGGATTTTTACTGATAGCGTTAGGAGAACTTCGTCTTTGAGGATACCAAGACAAGTTTTGTTTTTTGAGTAAACAAATCTGTAAATTATTTCTTGTGGATATACATATATGCACAATGGGCTAATCACCTGTTTGTCAAACACTTTGATTGCATGTTTTGCCCTGGAGCCTTGTGCTCTTTGGGTTACCTCTACACTCTGTTTACGGAGTAGAAGAGGTTCCGATTAAGAAAGAAAGGATATACATATATTATTCTATCTGGATGTACCTATATTATTCAGTTGGATTACATATTTTTTTTTTTCATATCGGATAACCAATCATCATTGTGAAATTTACAGTGTTTGTTTAATGACATCAATAAACTCTAATATAATTTTCTACATTTGCTGTTTGTGGAAATTTACAGTAATTTCTTTCGGATATACGTTGTTGTGCTGAAACTGTTTTGCTTATCACCAAAACTCAAAAGGGAAGAACATTCCTGGGTTGAAATAAATTAACAAAAGGTCAAGTATCACCATCTCTGGCGGAAGGCCACTTATCACTTGAACCACCACAACATATGAAGGATTAACTCTGACTACATAAAATCAATATAACTACTAGTGCCGTATAAACATACGCGGGCGCCCCCCCCCCCCCCCCACCAAAAAGCTAACAATCCTAACTGACTCACTGACAGCGCTTCAAGCACTAAGAAACCCACATGAATGTAGCCGACCAGGACATAGCAGAAGTAGTGTTGCAACTTAGTACACACCAAAATAAGAGGGGATGCTCAGTATTACTAGCATGGATACCCTCTCACGTGGGAATAGAAGGAAATGAGGTGGCCGACAGGGAAGCAAAAGCAGGAAGAACCAGCCCAAACCACATAAACTCAAGTTTACGCACAACAGAGATCAAAAGTACAATTAGAAATATTATAACAAAGGAATGGAAAGAAAACCGGAAAGACAGCCAGAAAGGCAGACTGCTAAGAGATCCAACCCGGACATGACAGATATCTAGAGAACCATAAATACCATGCAACATAAAACTATGCCGCCTTCAGGGAAGTACCTATTTTTAATTTTTTTTTAGGTTCTTATGTGTCCTATCTAACCTTTACTTTCTTTCCTTTCCCTGACGAAGGCCTTGTGGCCGTAACGTTGGCTATTTTCTCATTCTTTTGTCCTCTTAGACGAATCACCTTTTTTAGATTTTTTTTTTTTTAACACCCATCCAACATAAAACTAATTAGACTTCAACTAGGAACAGGCTATTTCATGGTGGAGGAACCCTTCTGTGCAACATGTCTGAAGAAAAACACCAAAGCACATTATGTGTTAACATGCAAGAAATACGAACAGTACAGAAAACCACTAATGGAATACTTGTATGTTAAAAAAAAAAAACCCCAAACAAACAAAAACGAGATAAAACCGAAAAAATCAAACAGAAACTCTTAGGCTTCAGCCTACGTAGCCTAATGGATAATCCGGCCCTGCATCCAAGAAGTGCGTGAGATCATCATCAGGCAGATCAACTTGAATATTCTCCGTGCTGTGGACTGAATCCTGGCCGAGATCTCCTAACGTCTTATCTGTCAAACAGAGCACTGTTGATCAACCACTGATGAGTTCCCACCTCTTACATTTTAACAAGAAATGTTCTATATTATTGTCTTGACATCATGCGCAGTAAGGTTCTTCTATTCTGAAATAGCCTTTTCCCAGCTGTAGTCTGAGACGTTTCTTATAACTGGGAATTTTCAATTCCCTAGATATCTGACACTGAACAAATTAGAATACCAATATTAGATTATTTGCAGGCATCAAACTTACTTATACATATAGAAGAAGTGATAAAAATAGACAGACCTAGGGAACTGCATAATATAGTCAAACAATATTTAACACGAACAAAGGTTAATATATAGTAGCTGGGAATGTGAAGGTCTGTCGCTGTTCTTACAATGCATTTTACTTTTAACAGGTGAAAGTCAATTAGATATCTGTTAAAGTCAGTTATATAACTGGAACCACCAGATCTTTACACCCCTCCACCTTAATATTATTCTTGTTCACAGTTTCTGCTTGATTTTGTTCGTTTTTTTTTTTAAACATGCAAGCATAATTGGTAATTGTGATTTTCCCTATTTACAATGATTTGACAAATGTGATGCCACTTTCTCATATCGGCAGTTGTTCATATTATTTGGAATTGAAAACAATATATATCCTAATTATAACCCATCAGAGGTTGAACGGAATATATTTCTTTATTAATATAAAAAAATGATGAGTTCCCATATCCTTTTTTCGTTCTAAGGATTTTCAAGCCTATTTGAGTAGAGAATTTCCTACCACAGGCACGTGGAAATTCCAGCCGTTGGTCATAACTCAAAGTCCGTGTATATGGTCTGATCGATTCCAATAAATCACCTGTGTATTAATCATTCTCCTCCCCCTCCCCTTTTCGGTGAATCCTGGGGGATATCATTTATCTTTTGTTGGTGATATAGCAATTCTTCACAGCTTAAGGGGTACCAACCCGGTTAGCCGGTTTCTAGTCTTCCCCAGTGTCATCTGGCTTTCCAGAAGTCCTAAAACTAAACAGTAAATCAGAACTGTAAAATTGTGTGAATGTATATGTGTGTGCCCTCTTATTCCAAAAAAAAAAAAAAAAAAAAAAAAAAAAATTTAAAAAAAAACGAAAAGTCTCACTTAACTGCCTTGTTGTTAACAAAATTAAAAAGGATAAGAAAGATGTCAAGCCACGAACGGAAGAAGTAAAATGAATGCAGTGATGAATGCAGTTAGCGACCCATAGCTTGACTGCCTGCGTCAGGGTCAGCGAACCAGAACTGACCAAGACCCTACTCCACCTCCACGTGGTGGTCCTGGAAACAGGCTGCATCACTGCAGTCTGGCTAAGGAGTAGGGATCGAAGAGGGAAGGCAAACCCGGTCCCAAAAAATGCCGTGCGGAAGTCGGATGTGTCGGCCGAAAGGCGCAAATACCGCAGCTTCGCTGTAAACTGACACAACGCAACCAACGTCCTTCTCAGGACGAACGAGGAAGAAGAAGAAATGAATAGCCGTACTGAGAAGGTTGCTCGACGAGAATTCTGACTTTCAGTTTCTTACTTTAGAATGCTCCTTCCACTACTTCCACCCAATGAAATTTGCGTCCGGGTTATCGGAATGTTGCGCAATATAGGATAACAGACATGGGCATTTTCGGCCATTTAACGACTTTTGTGGTTAGTCCAGTAAAGGCGAATTCCGCTTTTACATAATGTTAGTATTTATTTATTTTAATGAACAGTGAATTAAATCGTTTGTAATGTTACTTTTCATGTGACTCTGAGAAAGGTAGGTCTAAGGAAAATAATCAACCACTGAACGAAATGAATCGGCACGAAAAGTACTAACTCAGTAAGTTAACTTGACAGTAAAGTGAACAATAGGCCTAACTACATTTCGCGCTTAGACAAAATTAATAAATAAGCAGTGTGAAAATGAGGGGCTTAAGGAAAATTGAGGCTGTGTTTGACTGTCTCACAGTAGACTAGGCCTATTATAAAATTGCGGTGCCAAGATTCTCAGGAGTAGGCTACATAACCTAGGAAAGCTAACAGGAAGTAAGAAAATGACCCGTCTGGCCAACAATGTTGTTCTAAAAAACAAATCCTTGTTGTGAGATGTAACTATAGCTTGGTTGAAATGAACAACAGTGGACCGCCTGTTCGATACGGCCCTAACAAAAGAATTCAGAGACGCAGTAAAAAGAGGTAAGGGTTAGGTTTAGATATCCTAAACCTAACACTCAACCGAAACCTTAATCCTAAAACGTTGGCGACTTAGGCCTACTAGGATGACATTGAAGAACATGGCCCACTGTTTTTCAATTCAACATTACGGCTTTAGTAATGTGTATTGTGATCTTAATAAATGTCACATAGCGGACAAGTAAATTCGAGGTAAAAATGGAATAAAGTTTTAAAGTGTGTTTAAAAATCATGACTTTTATTTGATCAGTTTCGATCGCTACTATAAAATACATTAATAATGGAGTAAACCTGAGTCCTGTGAACAGTAAATAAATAAATAGGCCTAAAGCTAATTAACAGGTAGGCCCTACTCGTTGGACATAAAGAATGACACCAGACAACAGAAAAGAAAATATAAGTGATAGGCTTACCGGGAATCAAACCTCAGACCAACCAAACAGCGCCATCGCCTTGCTGTGACAGTAGGCCTACATCGTGAAAGGACGCTCGGCGTCTTTAAACTGTCTGGGTCGTCCACGGGTCCTATATACCATAGTTGTGTGGGTGTCTTGAGAATGACCTCAGCCAATAATGCACTTTATTGGGGTGCAAAATTGGCTGAGCGTCCTTTCACAATGTACTGTCGCAGCAAGGCGATGGCGCCGTTTGGTTGGTCCTAGGTTCGATTCCCGGTATCAGCTTGAGTACTGGAGAGAGGTGGTTTAAAATGTGTCTAGATCACTCTTTATGTTGTCAAACAATGGCTTTCTATGTGTTCCTCAACATCTCACACCCCTTTACATTCCCTGTAACCATGAAAGCTTTCTAAAGAAATTTATTAAAAAATAAATGTAATTCTCTGCAAGATGTCTTACATCATCTTGATATTTTACTCTCAGAGTGCACAAATGAAGGCTGAAGAAATTGATTGGCCCGTCAGAAATGCAGTCTTAACTGTGTATCCATGAACGAAATGTACGACAAGACTTTGAAAACAAGGTGATTTTATTATCTTCTCTTGCTACACCTATTTTTTCATGCTCTGTTTTACAGTATTTATTGACTAATGAACTGAAAAGATGGTTAAGTTGGGAATTTCTTGAAACATACACAGTATACTTATCCATTGCTTTTCAGCCATAGTATGGAAGCCTGTAGATGTATGAAGAGAGTCATCTGGTGGCCAAAAATGTTTGTAAACACAATTTTTTTTTTAAACATGGCGTCTCAGGGTCTCTCGGGAGACAAGTATGGCCACTGCTCCCTCAGGTATGTCATAAAGGGTGACTACCTAATTGATTACTTCATCGTTCCTCTTCTACTCTGGGATGTAGAGATTTGCCAGAGAGAGAGAGCCATACTATCCTATCGGCTGTCTTCCTCCTGATCTGGTTCCAATCTAGTCCTCGGTCCTTCAGAGATTGTCTAATGTTGTCCTCCCAGTGAACTGTGGGTTATCCTGGAGGTCTGGATGCTTGGCTTTTGGTTTCTCATATTTGTCATTGTAACCAATCTTCTCCCATACTGCAGTCGTGGCAAACCCTCACAATTAGAACAGTTCCACTCAGGTCTGCAGGGGCTGGGTTTTGAGGCTGAGTTCGTAATAGGTGACAGTTTGGTTACGTAAAGTAAATTGATACAGTAACCGCCAAGGCAAGAGGAGTGTTGTATTGTACGCTTCCTACAAGGGGGAACAACTGCAGTGGTGGTGTCTCACTTTAAAGTGAAAACAGAGAAAGATGTTTATTTTTGCTTGTCTAAAGGAGTTTTGTGTGTGTGAAAATATGCCTTTTTTTTTTTTTTTACCAAAACTGTCTTTGCTAGACAAATGCTTTTCTGTTGAAAGTTCATTCAACGAGAGATGTTTAGATTTGACCTGGACTTTTTATTTGTTTGATCCAACAATGAACAGTGAAAAGAAAATATAATACTACAATCACTTTTCAGATCACTCTCGCTCCTTCTGAAAAAGTTTCTTCCAATAGTCTATAAGTTTTCACATAAGTGTTTTGGTTGATGTTGACACAGCATCATGACACTTTATTTAAAAAAAAAATGTTAACTCCATCATTCAACCTGAATGTTATGCTTCCTAAGCAGAAGAAATTACGAGGATGATGGGGAAGTATGTCCTATCCCAGCTTATATACAGTCATATTAACTGTATGTGGGTGGACACAACAAACCAGTTTGGGCAATAGGCCTGGTCGCCTGTTCCGTAGAGCTGGTTTCAGAGAGTGCTTTAAGACCTCACTATAGCAAGCAGCATTAATTTATGATCTTATTCTAGAGCAGGGCTACTTAACCTTTTTCTGTGCCATGGTGTCGTAATTTGAATCTGTATAAACAACATGGTCATATTTTCCGCGCTCAATCTAGGATAAAAGGTCCAAATATAATGACCAATCAGAACGCTCCTTTTCTAGTGTCTATAAAGATACCTTTTATAGTAAGCAGGAAGGGCCTATTCTGTGTTTTTGGTGGGAAGGAGTTAGTTTATTTCTTAAAGAATAGCGATAAATAAAAATAAATACATAGCTATTATAACACCTGATATATCACTTAATAAATAGGTACCAAGCCGGCCTCATAAAAGTAAGTTAATTAAAGAGAAAAATTGGTTTTAGTGATATTTTCACATCAGGGTGGTACCCAATTTAATTACTTAAAAATTACCTAGATTGAAATGCAAGGAAATAGCTAACGAATATACATATAGAACGATAGAGATAAATTGGCCGTTTAATTATCACTTTAAAAAATTAAAATCGGTCCAATAATAACTGTAATATAAAATATTAAAAATTAGTCACATTGTACGGGCAAGCTGGAAATCCCTTAGAGTAATATTCTTAAAATTTTTTTTTGACCTTGCTCCGATTGGTCGGATGCAGCTCTATACATAAAACGGGGACTAAGAAAGTCCGACACTATTATTTGAAAAATACACTCAGCTGAATGAATCTAGAGCACACTGTAACTGCAAAGTCTTTTGCCGTTCTGACCTGACAGCAGAACTAGATTCCCATTGAGGCCAGTCTCAGCTTGTGTATTATTGCCTGAGGGTAAGAAAGATATATAATGAAGCACATTAAAAACGCACCACCTGTATAATCCAGGAACAGAGTGTGAAATGTAAATATAAGTGTTTACATATTTGGAATCTTTATTCATTTTCCCATGAATCCATGCTGGTCATTAATTTGTACATTTGATTGTTATGAAATTCATTGCATTCTGTGCAGGCAAGGGAGAAAACCAAAAATGCAACCAATAAAAAAATTAATTCACACTATCCTCAGTATCTGGTATGTCCACCGTGTGCTTGCAAACAAGCTTGGCAGCGTCTCCGCATGGAACGCACAAGTCTCTGAAGGAAATTCCAGGGAATCAAGTCCCATTCACGTGCAAGAGCAGCTTCGAGCTGTTGCAGATTAGCTGGAGAACCTTGCCTGTAGACTCTGCGTCCAAGCTCATCCCACAGATATTCTATAGGGGACATGTCTGGGGATAGGGCAGGCCAATCACTCATCACAATGTTCTGCTGCTGTAGATATTGCTGCGTAATGTGTGCGCACGTGCGTTATCCTGCGGGAGAAGCTGCAAGTCTGGATAATTTGTGAACGCAGGAGCAACCAATGCATCCAGAACCTCATCTCGATATGTCACAGCATTAACATTTCCACGGAAGACGTGAAGAGGCAAGCGATGGTGAAAACTGAATCCTCCCCAAATGTGAATACTGCCACCTCCAAATCGGTTGTGCTGACGAACACAGCAATCTGCAAAGTGCTCTCCACACCGTTGCCAAATCCGCATACGTCCATCAGCAAAGGATATGTTGAATCTGCTCTCGTCTGTGAATAGGACAGCATTCCACTGCAGTCTAGTCCATCTGACATGTTGCTCTGCCCATTGCAGGCGCTGCTGACGATGTCTGTGAGTCAAGTTTGGCCCAATGTAAGGTCGTCTTGCAGTAAGGCCTGTATCTCTGAGTCGTCGTATGACTGTCATTCGAGAGACTTGCCCACGTCTACCCACTATTACTCTTGCTGTTTGACTTGCTGGGAGAGAACGATTCCTTGGGTGACTCAGCACAATATGACGATCATGGTTGGCCACTCCGAAGTCTATCCCGGGCACTGCCAGTGGTTCTGTAACGTTCATTGAGACGTACAATAGTGCTGTGGTGGCAATTCATCCTTCTGGCAATGGCCCGCGAGCTCATTCCGGTCTCCAACATACCAATGGCTCGTTGGCGGTCGTTTTCAGATAGTCGTGGCATTTCAAGCACATGTACTGGGTGTTTTGTCTCAACGGCCTTTTTATACCGAGTATACTGCCACAACGCGTACACATTTTCAGGGTCATAGCTGCTGGGAATCGTGTTGCGTGTGTAACTTTCATTGTTTTCATGTAGTCTGTACACAAACCTGTGGGTTGAATCATGCACTTTCCATTCCAGCAGCCATTCGCTCTCTACCTCATGACAAATACGCGGAAAATCCATTCCCACTTTTTTTCCCCAGCTTCTCGGCATCAGCATATATATAGTAGTGGTGCGTTTTTAATGTGCTTCAGTATATATATATATATTTGTATATTTTGTTGATTATTTGCCTGTGTATACCCGCCTATGTGTTCGGGGCTGTGTAGAAAGTGAAACTACAGGACTAATGTGTTGCTGCCATGCCGATTTGTAAATGCGTGTGATTCTTGAGACGAAAGCCAGTTTAGAAAATGTGTATAATATTTGCAAATATGGCACAAGTGCGACTATAAGTCTGTTAGGGTATTTGAATGAGTATTTCAGCCTGGACTTACACATTGTTCACGAACATAGGATAGGAGTACAGGAATTGTTAACATGAAGTAATCAAGTTGTCATTTACTATTGTGTACTTAACCAAATCATTGTATGGAAGCCAATCATGGGTTAAGGACTCTATCATAGAATAAGTACAGAAAAGTAATAATCACATGGAACTGGCTGTAGGAAAAGAAATTATATGTCCTGTGCAACCTGTTAGCACAATAACTGAGAAAGGGTAAGATGTGGTGTTGTATGTGGGTGAGTGGATTGATGCAGATACCTACATGGAAGGCGGTTATCCTTTATTCCAGGTTCTGTCTCGACATTACCACTTAAGCTGCATTCACTCTTGAGGAAGTCTGTTGGTGACGAGAGCTCTTCATATATTTAGAGCTAGACCCAGCATTTCTCATCCAGGAGCTGCAAGTTGTGTAGTCCTGACTTATTGAGTGAAGATCAGCAGCATCTACAGATAAGTGACCAATACGGTCCACAGAACAGCTTATCCAGAGAATCACCAAATTTAAAACCGTACAACAACTAATAACCCTTTGGTGATGATACCTTAAGGACATTGGTTAAATTAAGTAAAAACTATCTTGCAGGGATATTGGAATTTAACATCAAGAAGAACAGAAATTGCAAGTAGTTGAGTCCTTTGAACAATATTCAGTATGGAAGAGATTTTCCAGTTTATTTATTTTGAGCTGTAAATATCATTTAATTTCTTTTGAGTATTCCTGCTCGGAAAAAATATTATGGTGCAGGACAAATAAATTGTACATAATTTCATACAGTCTTGCTTGATAATTTTTATTAAAGTTTAAGTTCTGTATTGGAATTTACTACCTATTATAATTTAAATTACCCCTAGATAATTAGCCAAATAAAACAAAACATTTAATCATTAATCTTTGTGGGATCATGAGAGGTAGCAGTTAGGGACTCAGAGTACCACATCATCATCATCTTCTCTGGGAACTTACATAGCTTGACCCCACTTTGATGTCTGTACACCCTTGCTCTTTTCAGAGAAGGGGGTATTGCTTATAAGACCAGTCTCTTATTTGGCACTATCCTGGTATCATCTGATACACCTATTTGTCCAGGATACCTTTAATTCATAACATCCAAACCTCTCGCCACACATGGATCCCTTTGATTGGCTGATGAACGCTATGGACCCCTTTGATTGTCTAATGAAGACCATGGACCCTTCTTAGAGAAAATATACATAAAAGCATAATTAAGAATTTTTAATTTTGGGTTACGTACACGGACTCCATAGAATCTATTCATAGATCCCAAGGGGTCCGTGGACCACAGGTTTAAAAAAAACTAAGTCCTAGAAGATCTGTAGAACAACATCCCTGAGATCTTAGAACTCTGTGGCCATTATTTTGTTTACAACTAGTCTGTATACTTTTATCCGAACACCCAAAAACTGAAATATTCTGAAAATTGACCTATACTTGTGCCACAGCCTTGAACTTTGTTCGTTTATTTCCATTTTCACTCCTTATGGAGCTGCAGATTGCTGCCTCACAGGAAGCCTACACCAGATCATTTGTGTGCCCTTGTAGAGATGTTATCTGTAGCATTATGTTTTATATGATGAGATTGCCAGCCCCAGTCACTATCATCATACTAGTCACCTCGTACTAAGGAGAAGCAATTGTCCTGTTTTTCTTTCTTTGTCTCCCGGGTACAAACGTGGGGCTTCAACTTTTTTTGGTAGAGATGAATGAATGTGTCTCCACTCTGTACTGACACATTTGCTTTCAGGTGTATGATGATGGACAGTAATTGACTGTTGTAGTACAGTAAAAAAATTCATCTTTTTGCCTCGGAAATTGTGGATTAAAAACTGTACGTATCTGAATTTTCACTGCCTTGCACTTTGGAGCATGCTGTTTGATCACCCATCCTTCACAGACTTGATTTAATCTCAAGTTATTATCGGGTAACGTAACAATGCCACCATCACTAATGTTAAGTAGCAGTGTCAATTCACACACAGTAATTCTTCTGTTACTCCATACAAGCTCAGCCACTCACACATTTGTTACATAATTTGTGGCACTTGCTGGCCCTGGTTTGCTTCATGCACTCCATGAGTGCACTTCACTTTTGAGAGCACATGATGATATGACGGTACATCAAGAATACAAATTTATTCAGTAGCAGGCATGTGCAATAATGTTGTTGTGCCGGTTTAAAGTCAGAATGTCTGTGTATCGTCTACGACGCCTTCATTCTTTAAAAATCAGTTCGTATTCATTCAAATAGCTTACTGTCCTTCTCCTTAAGCCACATAAAATCAGACACACATCGTAATGTAGTCAGTCAGTGATCCTGACTCTGAAATATCTTATAACATTGAACACTGGTCTGTCACTCTCACATATATATCCATACACTTTGAAAAACACAAGCCAAAAACAACCACCTGAACGATAACCGCCCGTCCACCGCAGTCGACCATGCCTACGTCATATGCTAATTACGAGGGACGGTCAAAAAGTAATGCCTCGTAATTTTTAATTTCATTCAATAGGCAAGAAAACACATAAAATTCACATTGAAATGTAGCCCCAAGTCTGAACTTCAAAAATTTATTTCTCAATGTAGTCTCCGTTATTTGTTACAGTATTTGTCCATCTTCTCACAAGGGCATGTATCCCCGCACTGTAAAAATTTGTGTCCTTTTTCCTAAACCACTGGCGTATGGCGCGTTTAAGGGTCTCGGTGTCCTCAAAGTGATGTCCGCGAAGATCTTCTTTCAGTGGTCTTTAATGATGTTCTGGACACTGCCGTTACTAATGGACAGCATGGAAGAAAGTTCATCCAGTGTTACCCGACGGTCACCACGAATGATGCCATCAACTCGATGAATGTTGTGTGGAGTCACTGCGGTAGACGGACGGCCAGTCCGCTTTGCGTCAGCCATTGAGGATTGACCTACTTCAGCTTCGTCACAACGATGTACCCACCGTCGGACAGTGCTAACATTCACTGTTGAATCTCCATAAACATTCTTCAAACGTTCGAACTGGGGTCTCGCCTTCGGCATTGAGGAATTCTATGACACAACGTTGTTTTAACCAAATGTCTTTGGCAGGTATTTTTAAACTGTTACAGTAGTGCCACCTGTTACTGAAACAGGTTGGTAATGCTATACAGTGCAGAAGAGTGTTTGAGGAATCCTGCTAAATTTACAAATTGCACAGCGATGCAGTATTTACATACATAAAAAATAGGAGGCATTACTTTTTGATCTTCCCTCGTACATGTGCGACACAACTTTCACCAATGGCACGCTTTCACACTCAAAGCGTTTTTGTGTTCTACTCAGTTGTGCACAGCGATGAGTTAACAAGCCTGTGTGCAAAGTGAGAGGTAACACTTCTTTATCTCTTTCATGCCAGTTTCCAGTTCCTTTCTCCTTGTGTTTTGTCAGTCTCCGTTTACTTCTCTTACTTCGGGGTTTTTAGAACAAAGACTACCTTCAGCAGGTTTCCTCATTGTGTGTCCTATCCAATGCCAGCGTCTTAACATTCACCTCCTTTATTGTTCCTTATGGAGCATGCAGTCACTCCCCACAGCTGACCCTCTTGCAGGAAACATGTAAAAACATTCATGTGCCTTTGCGGTGGTGGTTTCTAATTGTTGTTTCACAGAGGAGCTTGTGCTATACAGATAAAGTTCACATTATTTTAGCAAACTGTCAGCTATTCTTCTTCTTCTTCTTTGATCCTTAGCCGCTGACCGTCAAAGCAGTCAGTGGCCATTACGCCTGGTGGCGTCTTGTAGGGCAACAACAAATTGATTCCACTTTGCTCGGTCAGCGGCCATCCTTCGTACAGTGCCCCAACTCTGGTTCATTCTTTGCATCTCAGCCTCCGCAGTCCTCCGCCAAGTTGTTTTTGGTCGGCCTCTCTTTCGTTTTCCTTCAGGGGTCCATAGCATAGCTGTTCTTGTGATGGCATCGGGGTCTCTTCTGAGGACATGGCCAACCCAGCTCCAACGTCTGCCAGCTATGATGGTGTGCATGTCCTCTTGCTTGCTCCGATTAAGCAGATCTTGGTTGGTGATGATATTCGGCCAAAAGATTGGGAGAATTTTTCTTAGGCATGTTGTGTGAAAATAAAAAGTAGACAATAACAGGGATGTATGAAACTGATCTGGACAGTTTAGTTTTATTTATTATTTTTGTTGTTGTTGTTGTTGTTGTTGAAAATACTGTGTCAGCTATAGTATTTTCAAAAAATGCAAAATAAAAATAATAAATAAAACTAAACTGTCCAGATCAGTTTCATACATCCCTGTTATTGTCTACTTTTTATTATCAGTTTATCCTAAGCAGTTATGATTTTACCTTACTTATAAACCTGCATTCAATTTCATTCCTTGGTTGAAATTTGATGTGCGGCATATTGGGGTAGCCCCACATTACATGAGAGTCATAAAGCGCTAAAAACAAAACCAGCACCACACCTGGTAGTGGCAAATCATTAACAGGTAATTAACCAAGGGAATCACTGCACCTGGGACACACAAACATAAACGTGCTAGTCTGTTTTTGTGAATACTGTCCTTTAATCATGGTCACAGCTGTGACATGTGCTGAAAAATGTCATGTTAGGATTCTTCAGTGCTGTGTGCCTGTCTCTCTCCAGTGAGGTACTCAATCACTGAAAACGTGCAACTTAAGACCTGCACTGGTAGATAAGGCTTACAATCGGTAATACAACTACAGTGTGATTTATGTAGTTCAGGAGGCGCAAACGTAATATGATATTCGCGTAAATTAAAATAATTTTCTCCATGTAAATTGTATTCTCAAGCATGTCATACATGGCATCTAATGTGAGGTTGGGCATGGGGCTGGCTAACCTCGTCATGTAAAACAAATTGTCCCAGAAACCATTGCTACAAGAGGATGTGGATGGCTTGTTTCAGACTTCCTACAAGGGGATCGGGTGCACTGGTGGCTCCATGCTCTTGAAGGAGCTCAACAGAAAATAATGATGACAGTTAGGGGATGCTTCTGTAAAGTCATTTAAAATAAAAATTAAAAGATATTTGCTCAAAAAAGAAGCATACAAAAACAAACATAAAATAGAAACATGAAATTCCGATTTTTAGTAGTTATAATGACAGTTTTGACTTTTTCTTTTAGCTTGCATTATTCTAAATTCACTTAAATTGAGATCACATTAATCACGATCATACTGTACCATTGAATAATTGGCTCGTGGTTTTCTCTTCTTTACTGAGTGATTTTCTCTTCTTCACTGAGTGGTTTTAATGTGCAGTAGTTGTTTTTTTCATTGGTTTTATACAGACAGTTTATTTTTAATGTTTTGTTTTTCATTTTCAGACACCAGAAATTGAGATATTCTCCACACTCTTCATGATGACCAGAACAAATTGTATTTTACAGTTCACAGTTCAGCTGTGCTTGATTATAGCATGGAATGGTCCTGTTCATTCCATTTTCTTGTTTTACAAAGCAGGTATATGCATGCAGTCAGTGTATGATTATTTACACATCAAGTCAGTTTTGTATTGTTTTTCTGTGAAGTTTTTTTGTGAAACACAAGAACCACAAGAGTGAAAATATTTTAGTTTAAAAATTTTTTTTTTATTTGTCCAAAGTTGATGCGTAAATTTGTTTCTTCTTCAGAATACTATACACTGTATTAATCAATTAACTACAGAAAATAAATATTAGACAAACATAAAGGTATGTTTTCGGGCACTCGTTTCCCTTCCTTATAAATTAACTGCAGAGTATAGTACTTTTGGGCATGTGATTTAAAAAGTTGAACTAAGTAGTTAAAAGGAGAGTGCGAATAAAGTTTAAAAATGTCCACCTTGCAGGAAGCCTATGCACAAACTTTGGTTCTCTTGTAGTGGTAGTTTCTATAATTATTGTTTGCATGGTAAGGTTTCCAGCCTCTTGTTGAATGTGTGGAGTTTTAAAGTTATGTTCTTGGTGTCAAACCACATCTCTGATATTACATTTGTGTTGAACACCCTAATGTTATTTTCCTGGACTGAGCTGCTGGTTAAGAGAATTGGTTGCAAGTCTGGTTTTATTTACCCTACTAAAGACATCCATACAAGATGTAGAATCATACATAAATTTTGGCAGCAACATTGACATAATACCTGTTGTACGGCTGTGAAGCATGGAAAACAACAAAAGCAACAACCACAAAGCTACAGAATTTCATAAATGGGTGATTGCAAAGAACAGAAAGATCAAAATGGTGTGACAAGGCCACGATTGTGGAACTGATGAAAAGAACCACAGAAATGCCAGTGGAACAAGAGATAAGATGGTGGCAATGGATGGGACACACATTGAGGAAACCTATTGATAGTATTACAGGGCATTCCTTGTTCTGGAATCCACATGGTAAGAGAGGCAGAGGTAGACCAAAAACCACAAAGAGAAGACAACTGGAGACAGAAATAAAAATGATAAAGAAGACATGGAAAGAACTTGAGCTGATCACAAGTGACAGGAATACTTGGCATGTGTTTGTTGAAGGCTTGGTGTGTGTTTGTTGAAGGCTTGGTGTGTGTTTGTTGAAGGCTTGGTGTGTGTTTGTTGAAGGCTTGGTGTGTGTTTGTTGAAGGCTTGGCGTGTGTTTGTTGAAGACTTGGTGTGTGTTTGTTGAAGACTTGGTGTGTGTTTGTTGAAGACTTGGTGTGTGTTTGTTGAAGACTTGGTGTGTGTTTGTTGAAGACTTGACTTGGTGTGTGTTTGTTGAAGACTTGGCATGTGTTTGTTGAAGACTTGGTGTGTGTTTGTTGAAGACTTGGCATGTGTTTGTTGAAGACTTGGCATGTGTTTGTTGAAGACTTGGTGTGTGTTTGTTGAAGACTTGGTGTGTGTTTGTTGAAGACTTGGTGTGTGTTTGTTGAAGACTTGGTGTGTGTTTGTTGAAGACTTGGTGTGTGTTTGTTGAAGACTTGGCGTGTGTTTGTTGAAGACTTGGTGTGTGTTTGTTGAAGACTTGGTGTGTGTTTGTTGAAGACTTGGTGTGTGTTTGTTGAAGACTTGGCGTGTGTTTGTTGAAGACTTGGCATGTGTTTGTTGAAGACTTGGTGTGTGTTTGTTGAAGACTTGGCATGTGTTTGTTGAAGGCTTGTGCTTCTTGTGGAGGTAAATGGTATTGATTGATAGACAAAGTTGGAGGGACAGACTGATTTCAAAACTAGAATACAAAATATAAGAGAAGCTTTCATTGAACTGAGAACTATATGGGGAAAAAAGTCCAACACATAAATATGAATCTTCAACTCAAATTATATGGCTGTGAAATATTGACAACAGCAAAAATAAGATCCAAAAAAGGTACAGAATTTCATACTGTGGAAGTGATGGCAGGAACCAGACGTATGCCAGTGGAAGAGGAGAAGAAGACTCTGGAGATGGATATGACACACACACTGAGAAAGCCTGTTGATTGCATTTAAAAGGCAGTACTTGTTCTGGAACCCCGATGTTATGAAAAGTGAGGGAGAACAAAGAACAAATTGAGAAGAGGACTGGAGGCAGAAATGAAAAGGATAAATCGGACATTGAAAGACCTGGGATGGATGGCACAGGACAGGAGGACTTTGCAGGAATTTGGTGAAGTCCTATGCTCTATGGGGAGCTGAAAGATAATTAATAATAAAGGAAGTCATTCATTAGAAACATGTTTCACAGCCCTAAAACTGAAAACGTCATCTTCATACACCTTCAGACGTCAACTTGAATAAGTTTAAAGAAAGCAGTAGTCAATCTGAGGTTGTTGGTATCTCCATAGAGTTTGTCCAGAAGTAGCACTGGTGACAAACATGTGTGCTTTCTTTGTTCTTCATATGTTGAGCACTTTTGCAACAGATGTTCAGCTGTCATGTTATCGGTGTCACAGCTACAATCGTGGGTAGTTCCTATCTCGTCATCTGATGAATAGGAATGAGACCACCAGCCATAAATAGAGTATCTCTTTCACTTCTTGCTCTTCTCTTTCTTTTTGTATTCCATAAACAGAGTAAGATGCAACTCTGTGGTTGGCCTCCTTCAGGAAACCTTCATTCACAAAATAAGTTACATGTTCATGCAATTATGGCTTCTGTAGCAGAGTGTTTTGAATGGTGAGTTTGCTTTCCCTAATTAAAACCTTCCTTGTTCAGTGATTGTTGCATGTTTAGTAGGATTCAGTTGCCATATTTTTGTTTTTCAGTCCAGTATCTTGCCTAAGGATCTAAAATATATTAATATAAGAGTACATTTGTGACATTTCGTCCCATTCTGTATGTTTTTCTTTTCCCAGATGTCAAGCCAGCAGATGCTTTAGTGTTCATTGGAGAAACACTTCAAGTGAATTGCACATTGAAACCTAGTTCAACAAATATTCAAACATCAGATATGTACTTTGAGATATACTCCCTTACCTCCAAAAATACCTGGGAAATTTCCAAAGAACACACCACTGTTGTTGACAACAGAACAATACTTGCTCAGATTGAAATCACTGACCAGTACCCAAATTACCCAACAATAACATGTCGAACTGAAGCCGTGACATATTTGCGTTCCATGGCTATCTATGTACAACGTAAGTATTTGTAAGTTCTGTAACCATCATGCCCTGTGCAGTTGCCAGGTGTCTCTAAAGACACATAAAAAGAATAGACTACTGCACCCTCAGGCATGTCATACGAGGCAACTGAAATGAGGTCGTGTGTGGCACTGGCAACCCCATCATGTAAAAACAAATTACCAAAGGAACCACAGCTTCAAGAGCATGTGAGTGGTTGGTTTAGGCTTTCTGCATAGGAACCAGCTGCAATGGTGGTTCCATACTCTGTAGGGACCACAGAGGAATTTGATGATGGTAGCTCATGCACTTTTTAAATTTGTGTTTCATTTATATTTGTCATGCACTTTTTAAATTTGTGTTTCGATCATGATCTTTTGCCTTTCCTCTTTACTATCATTATTCACAAGATGTAAAAAAGCCAGTGCGGTGACTGTCACCACAAAACTGATATCACTGATTTTGATAAATAGTATATTCTTACCAACTCTTTTTTGCAGAAAAATGTCTGAGTTTTAACAAATTATTTATAAAATAAAAGACAGACATCTTCACGTTCTTCACTTATGTCAGAATCAGAACAATCACTAGTTTCACTTTCCGATTTACTAATATGTCCGGTGTCATTTTCGTAATAACTGCTGGAATCCATTATGAATATACAAACTCCAGTAAAACAATGTTATCAATAGCAATATAAATAACACATACTGTTAACACCGGAAAAAAAAACATGCTTTTTACACCAATAATCAAAAGATACTAAGGTCAAATTATGGCACAACGAAGCTCCGTACTTGCTATGACAAATCACGCCACCTATCCGCCATTTGTCATCACATTCTGATAAAAATATGACACCTGCATATACTTGGGCAAATCAGCGAAGTGGTTGAAAGATGTGGTACAACAGACATATGCCATTAAAAATGTATCTTTCCCACATATGTTCATTAGGGGGATGCTTTTTCTTTCAACTCTCACTTTTTAGCAGTCGTTGAAGTATTAGATCTTCCCAAGCTGTCCTATTCTGGTTGGTGCATTTCAGCTCTTTCTATCTCTTTGTTTAAATTGTTTCGTTGAGAGCTGAAATAGTGCGCACATTTTGAGGAGTTTTTCAAAAGTTCTGTTAACTGCTGCATGTATTTTTGTACTGTTATATGAGTAAAGACTGACATTTTTTTAAGGAGAGTTGCATTTGTTTATATGTGTAGCAACAGTAGTGACACATCAGTACTTGAAATGTGGATGTGAAGAAGGACAAGGTGTATTTCATGGAAGGGAAAATGGATTCCTTAGAAAACAGTTGATGAGCACCACAGGAATAGGCCTGAATGAGTCTGGAAATGCAAAAAAGGAGAGAGAGTGTCAGATTTCCTTAAGGGAAAGGAAAATTTATGAAGAATGAATAAAAGTGCTGTTTTGGGAGGAAAAAAAACTTGGAATAAAATAGGAGACAATGAAAGTGACCAAAACGAGACACGTAAAGTGTTCTTGGCATATCATTATTTTCTTGAAGAACATGATGGTGAATTGTTGAAGCCAAACTGGCAAGAGGGTGATTGTTATATCTTTGGGAAGGAAACATGAAGAGAAGGACAGAACACATCCTGAATGTATCATCAGGACAGTAGACTAATAATTTTGTCAATTCTTTATAGTTAAAACATTTACTGCTAGAACTGCTACAATGGTATTAAGATCTAAAATAAGCTGCTACTAACTTACTACTTTAGTCATTCCTCTCCTACCTTGGGGTGTAAAGGTTTACTAGAGAGAGCACTAGACGTATTCTGTTGGCTGTCTTCATTTTTACCTGGTTTCAGTCCAGTCCTCTGTCCTTTAGGGATTGTCTTATGTTGTCCTCTCAGTGAACTCTGGGTCGTCCAGTAAGTCTGCATCTCTAGCTCGTGGTTTCCCATATTAGCCGTGATAGTCGAGCTTCTCCCATTCTGCAGACATGACCAAACCATTATAACCCTTCTTGTTACCTTGACCACTTTCCTAAGACACCTCATTTCTGAGGTTTACAGCGGGCTTTTGTGTGGGTTGTAGTCATTGCCCAGTGAGTAATGACCAAAATAAGTGTTTGCTTGAAATTAATTTTGTGTAGAATAGTATCATCATTTCACATTTCACTACTTATGAAGCATGGAATTACAAGTTCAGCTTGTGCCCCCACACACCCCATCTTCCCGACTCACCTTTGAAGAAATCCTGTTCTGTAATATTTATGTATGTGGTTTCTATACCTATTTGTTTTATATGATGAGGTTGATAGAACAGTATAACATACATGAAATGCTTTCATGATTTGCTTTCATGGTTTTATTTTCATGCAGGTCCTATCAGAAACATTACCAACTTTGACGGCATATTTTATTTTGACAACTCTACAATTGTAGTGACCTGGAGTCTGGGAGAAACATATATGGAACCTTCATACATTGAAGTTGATGTAGACTGGAACCCTTTCTCATCGCCAAATTTGAGGTAGGACTCCTGTCTGTACTGGTTTTGTCTTATGTGAGTGGACAAGTGATTGTACAAATGATCTGTATTTTCAGTGGGTCTGACAATTGGATGTGAGGACCTGACTTAACCTGTTCTTTCTGTCATCTTTTATACTGTAATTTTTTTATTCTGTCATACATCCATGATGTAATAAGCATCATCACATAGTAAAACTAACATCTGCAAAAGATAGCGTATATTGCTATGGGGCTTATTTTTATTTTATTTCAAAGAGGTATTTATATTCTCCAGAGTACGCTGGTCTGTCTGTGATACAGCTTCCAAGGCTCGTATTCATTATCAGTTATAGTACAACAATACAGTAGGACCGCTGATAAGGTGTTGTTTTACTTCTGTGTTGTTGTAATACAGTTCACCCTATCTTCGGACACCCGAATCAAGGTAGACACCGACAGATGGTGAAGGTGAACGAACGAACGAACAAACTTTATTTTCAAAGGGTTAAGAATTGGGCATGCAGGCCCGTCTGACATTCTGCCCTTCCTCTCTCTCTCATCATGTATACTAATATCCTTTCATCCTCACATTTACTTTAAGCATTATTAAGGCATTTATCATTATAAAAGTAATATTACATTTGCAATAATCATCATAATTAAAGTGTTTTTAAAATAAAATAAAAATAATAACAAAACCAAACAAACAAACAAAAATTAATAATAATAATGAATTTGAAAAAAAAAATTAATAAATAAAAAAAATTAATTAATTAATTTTTAAAAAATTAATAAAAAAAAAAAAAAAAAAAAACAAGACATAAGAATCGAATTCTTCGTACTGTAAATTAGTGATTTTAGACATATTCAGAGGTATGTTATGAGAACTTGTAAAATGTTCATACAGTGTTCAACTGAATGACTCGGGGACTTTTTTTTTTTTTTTTTTTTTTTTTAGGTTCATCAAGATGAGGTGGGTAAACAGTTACTTTCCATTTTCCTTTCCATTTCCTTTGCGTCCCAAACTCAAGACCAGAATCAGACTAGGTAAATAGTTAGATAGACATATGCGAAAGCAATTAATTTGCCAAGGGTTGAAAATCGGACACAGTCCCCTCTTGCATTCTTCCATCCTCTTGCTCATCTTTTATTACTATTACTCAACATTCTCCAGCGTACTGAAAGTATTAATTTAAGGACAGTGCAACATTACAAGGAAGTATAACAGCATACATTAACAGTACCTGATCATGAAATTAAGAATATAAGTTATTAAGAATATAATATTAAGAATAAGTATATTGTAATGAAAACTAGATCATCAGAGCCTCCATACAGTATATTAGATAAAAGTACAACACAATCAGTTAGGGTGGCATATAATCAGCACTCATAAAGTATTTGAACAGTATACGATTGTATGAGTAAGGACTGTGCGTGTTTTTCAGGTCATTGGGAAGATTGTTCCAAAGATGAGCAGCTGAGTAAGCCAAACTAGTTTAGAATAGGTCAAGTCTGGGCTTGGGTACCTGTAATTTGTTTAAGCGCTGACTACGTCTGTCATTGTATTTTAAAAGCGGCCAAAGATACTTTGGAGCATTCTGTGACAGGATTTTGTGAATAAATTTCCCTTTGTTAAAGAGGAAGCGCTTCCTGAGGGGTAATATTTGAAGATAATTATATAAATCTATACAAGGTGATTGGTGTTTATCAGCAACAAGGCGCATTGCGCGTTTTTGAAGCGAGTGGAGCCTTTTTGTGTTGGAGACAGAACAACCATCCCAGATTGTGGAACAATAGTCTAGATGCGTTTGTATATGAGATATGTAGAACATTTTCCTTGTCTCTTCATCCAGGAAATGTTTAATTTTGGCTAATTGGTAAACTTTTTGTGCTGTTTGCTTTGTGAGTGCATGTACATGTGAGTTCCAACTTAAGTGTTGGTCAACAGTGATACCTAGAGTTCTGTGTTCATTTACGTTTTCAATTAGTGATGTTCCAATGAAGAGCTGAAGTGTTGTTTTCTGCAAGTTTTGTAGTTTTTGTCTGGTTGATATTAACATACATTTTGTTTTACTAATATTTATTTGCATGCGATTCTCGTTGCTCCACGTAATAAGATTATGTGTATCCTTTTGTAAAGATTGTTCTAGTGTGGTGCAACATTTATCACTAGTATAGACAGTACAGTCATCGGCAAAAAGGTCACATGATGAGTGTTTGAAGTATAGAGGAAGATCATTAATGTATACGGTAAATAGAAGAGGGCCGAGAATAGAGCCCCGAGGAACACCTGTATGGACAACGGTTGGGTTCGACAAGGAATTATTGTAAGAGACTATTTGTTGTATGTCTGACAGGAACGATTTAATTAACTTTACCAGCTTAATATTTACTTTCATTGTTTCTAATTTTCTGATTAAAATAAAGTGATCTATCATATCAAATGCTTTTTTGAAGTCTACAAATATTGCTCCACATATATTATCGTTATTGATGTTTAGGTGCCCATTGTCTATCATCTTTATTAAGGCTGTGTGGCATGAATGCTTTGGTCTAAACCCTGACTGACTGTCGATTAGCAGGTCGTTATCTACTAGGTGTTGTAGTGTTGTTTTGTGGATGTGTTTTTCCAGTGGTTTGGACAGCGACGATATAAGAGAAATGGGCCTATAGTTACTAAGATTACTACTATCAGATGAACCTGGTTTGAGAAGTGGGTATACTTTAGCGCTTTTAAAAGCGGATGGAAAGTAACTCCTTGCGATACATTGATTATATATGTATGTCAGTGAATCACTAATAGCAGGTGCGGCAAAACGCAGTATTCGATTACTGATTCCATCAAGTCCTGATGAGTTATTATCTTTAAGGCCAGTAATATAGTTATAAACTTTGTTAACTGTTATAAAAGGGATGTCGGGTGGAATTGTGTTAGTACATTTGTTCTCGCAGAACGTTGATAATTTGCTTAAGTCACAAGGGGGAGACGGAATGGTGGATTTTATATTGTTGATGTCTGCCTGAAAATGATTGCTGAAGTCAGTACAAGTAAGTGGCGTATTGGGAGTATGTGGGTCTGGAAAATTTCGTTTGTTCACTAAAGTGTTGATTGCCTTCCATATCTCTTTACTGTTTGTTTTACTCTGAACTAAATTTCTAAAGTAGTTTTTCTTTTCTCTGCGAATTAAGTATTGTACTTTATTTCTTATTGTCCGATATGTAGTGATATCCTTATTTTTATGCGCTCTATCTCTTTGCCTCATAGCGTCAAGAACTTCTTGTGTGATCCATGGAGATTTAATTTGCCTCTTCACGCGAATTTCTTTAGTAAGCGCATGCTTATTAAAAATACTATAAAATATCATTGTCCAATATGCGATGGCGTCATCAGGATCAGGAATTTGAAAAACGTTGGCGAGAGGCGCAGTTCGCAAATCATTCAAAAATAATTCACGGTTGAAATTTTTAAGACTTCTATATTGAAAACTAATGTGTTTATTTTTTGGAGATTTGTACCCATTTTTTGCCCAAGTGCAACATATGGGATAATGGTCACTCATAGCAATAGTAGGGATGGAGCATTCTATAATATTTTCTGGACAGGTTACATAGATATGATCGATCAGTGTGGATGACGTTGTTGTTACTCTGGTAGGTTTGTTGACTATTTGTTTCATGTTATACGATGCTATGATGTTGGTCCATATATTGTTTGGCTTGTGCATGTCGATATTAAAATCACCAAGAAGAATAATTTCGTTAACTGTAGTAATAACTTTATCCATCATGTTGGTAAAATCTTCAAACCATGTTGTTCCTACACTGGGATTACGATAAAGATATCCGATTAAAATAGATCTTTGCTTTTGGGGCTTTATCTCTAACCATATGCATTCTATATCTATAGTCTCAAGATCGTTTCTGCGGCGATAACTGAGAGAAGTAGAAATATAAACTGCTAGACCCGTCTCTAATTGTCTACTAGAATCTCGCCGAATAGTTTTAAAACCTTTGAGCGTAATGTCATCGTCGGTTATTTTCTCATTCAGACGACTTTCGGAAAAACCAAAAACCCGAAAATTTTGGTTAAGAATTTGTGTGAGTTCTGGAATTTTACCTAAAAGATGGTTTACGTTCAAGTGGCCAAGCCGTAAGCCAATTGTATTTAGTAATTGTTCATAATTACCTGACATTTTTATGTGAAAGAAGTTTTACGCTCAAATAGAAAATAAATAACTAAATAAACATCACGAGGTTGCTATATATGTGAGATTAAAAGTAATAGTACATAAATGCACACCTTAATACAACAAATTACAAACAATTCAGATAACTGTACTAGTTAAAAATTGTAAGAAAACTGTCACACAACAAGCACACCCATCCACACTGTGAAGGTTAACAACAAAGTTAAGCTGCACCAAGAGAATAGACGGGCAGACAAACAAATAGATACTGAAAATAAATAAATAAAGCATTATCCGACAGTTACTGGTCCAACAGAGACGTTGACTTGTGAAGTGAACAGTCACTGATAATGTTGAGGAGAGGGTTGTGGACAATAAAAGCGAGATGGATTTGGCCGTAAAAGATGATTCATTTGGTAGTAGGTGTTCGCGGGATGTTGAGGTACTGTTGTTGGATGAATGGGATATTCCGGCCAGTAGGACCTCCAATTGTAAGGTGCGTAGTTCAAGAGGCTTTGCTGATGTAGAAAGTTATGAAAGGTTGGGTTTGCGGGTTGATATGGGAAAACCTGTGATGACAACGATGATGGGTGATCTCTCATTGGTGTCTGGTGCGACAGCGGACGTGGTGAGATTTCAGTAGGTGGACCCTGAGGTGGTTGAATTGAATCTTTTACAGATCTTTGAGAATGGAGAGTCTCAGGTTGTTGTTGAGGTGGGTCGTCGGTCGTAGAATGTTGCTGAAGGCCGATATTATTGGCTGTTTCTTGCACATCTGTAGTTCTAATAAGGGGTCTGTCTTGATACTCCTGATTGTGTGACGTTGTCTGGCTGGTGCTTGAAGTTGTGGGTATTGGCGGAAACTCAAGGTCGTAAATTGCATTAGAGGAGTAGCTGGTTACATTCGTGTGTCGTTTTGAAGGATACTTGGATGCTGATGTGCTGGCTGTGCCTCTGAGGGTGTTTTCTGGAAATTTGATGTTTCTCGCCAACATACTGGTTCCTTGATCGGATAAGGAAATGTCACCGCTATAAAGATGCTTCCTAGGAGCTCCGGATGTGGCAAGGAATGAGGAGTGTTCTATAAATGTGTGGTGGTGTCTGACGCAATGCTTTTTCAATTTTGTGTTGTTCATCTCAACAGATTTCCTATAATGTGAACGAACTGGAGGTATAATAGCTGAAAAATATACCTTTGCATTTGGGAACAGGAACTGAAAGTTACTTGTGATTTGATTTTGTGCAATTTCGTTATGCTTTAGCGCGTCTGACAGACCAATGTGCACAGTGACCCTGGCTACATCAAGATCAGTTTCATATCTTTTAAGGAGAGTCAGTAGGTCCTGCGCAGATGCCCAATTTTTGTAGCGAACAGTGACCCTGTCTATATCTGCCGTTACTAATTGACATTTTTGAAGGTCCTTCACATTTTGGTCACCAAAGATGAAGTGTTTCCTTCTATTTGAAAGATGTGTGTGTGTGCCGGTGGCAGTGCGTGCTGTTTCTTGTGTTTGAACTATGCTGGGATTGTGTGTAAGTTTCTTGCTGTGATGTGAACTGGCTATTGGCAGTGGGGGCTGCCGAGTAGAAATCTGGACAGGGATTCTGCTCACGTCTGCAGGGAATTCCAGAATGCACAGGTCATGGTCTTCTTTATGACTCGGTTCAGCTTGTGTCGTATGTTGTACTTCACTACCGTCGGAATTTCCCTCTGAGCTTGTGTTTGCGTTACACTGTCTGTATTTATTCTTCTGCTGTGTGCTTTCTTTCTGTTGTTCAGACTCGTTTCTCTCACAGCTATTTTTGAGGGACATGTGGTCAGCATGGAGCTGCTCGTAAGCTTTTTTGAGGCTGCTCAGCTCTGCTTTTAGTATCTCCATCTCAGACAATATTATTAAAAATTGATCTTGTGACGAGTGCATAGGTAATGTAAGAGGGGATGTTGTTGGACTACTGTCAAAGGTGCTTGATAGGTGTTCTGTCTCTGTGATGTCACTTGTATCAGCTAACGTTGGTGACTTTGGTTTTGTCTGTGACATCTTTTTGCACTCTTTATTGGGAGTTATGTTTGTTGTGATATCAGCGGAAACAGTGGAATGTGTGATTGCTTACTTCTTAGATTTAGAAGTTTTTGCAGGAATACTTTGAACTGGCACATTTAATATGATGGCCTCTCGACTGACTCCAGCAGTATTTGCTGATTTCCATAAATTGTTCAGGTCCGTACTAACCCAATCTTTAATAGCGCACTCTGCACCCTGTATCATTACTTTATTTGTTGTGTTATAGAAATGTAGGACAACCTCTCCTGTGGAAATAACATCTTCTACATATGAACCATTAGCGTCAGTCCTTGCTTCAACAGTTGCACTAGATTCATAGTATGCCTTAGACAGGCTACGTAAAGCTTCATATTCGATTAAGGTAGAAAACGTCAGAATCGCACACTGGTTATTGTTCTTATAAGATAATGTTACGCATGGCGTGTATAGCGTGCTGGTCTTCAAACTTCGAGTTTTCTTTTTAACCGCTTTAGTAACATTCAAAATGTAGTCCTTCTGTTTGGCACCTTTTGTGTTCGGTCGGGTTGTACCGACCGAATTTACGTGTAGCATTGTGAGTGAGAACGGTAAATGACCAGGCATATTTAATGGGCGTGGAAAGTGGTCAATTATAGTCGTTCACTCCGCTCTAGTTGACAGCTTGACTCGGTCGACACACATATTTACCGGTGACCAATTTCTAAAGCCACGGTTCAAATCCATGTAAGCATGACACAGGAACATGGCGGATATGAAGACAGTTCACTACAGTTGCATGTACATAAGTTCCAATAAATATATGATTATCAAAGTGTTGCAGACTCCAATTTATCTCTCATTCCACAACTAGCAGAAAAAACCCCGCATTACAGAACGGGTAAATAACTATAAATATCCAACAGTTTCATTCTGACTCTTCTTAAATCGACCCCAAACATGGCGGGCGACGAAAATAGCATAGTCCATCCCTCTAATCGGACGTATCGAAGATAGGCTGTCCTTTCGAAGATAGTCTTATATAACTCCCTCGTACATCAGGCGAGTTTTCATTTTCAAAGTTATAATAGCAATAACTGGTAACTCATCTGGTCTTCCACTCCAGATAGTTATATATTAGGCCTCTATAAAACAGTAAACACTGTGGATTCCTCATCTGCAGACATAAGCGTCTAAGTTCAAAGATGTACCGCTAATCATGCGGGTTTTAGAATAATATCTATTCTCCTGGGTTTTCTGTGTGTAAATCTAAACCTAACGGTCTTAGATGGCTCCAACGAGCATAACAAGTAGAATACTCTGCCTTTCAACCATTCGTGAGCTCTCGTCACCGGTTGACTCAAAATATGTTCCTTACAAAGGAAGTGTGAAAGATTCGTTTTTTACCTTGCTTCAAATTCCTAACACAACTTAGAAGCAACTGTCGTCTTCCTGACGAACAGAAATAACACAGGGGACTTTAAATAACAGTGGAAGAATTTCCATCCCCAGAGGCAATGCAGAGAAGTAACCAGACATTTCGTCTGACGAACCCAGTTCAACAAAACGTCTTCCCGCACAGGAAATCTTCTTCAAAACTCTCTCGAGTTCGGGCATGCGCTGTTCACATCACCTCTGACCTAAGCAGTCAGCTGGTATAACCTTTTAAGAGGAGAAACTACATATTTACTATCCCTCAAAGTAAAAAATGAGTATTCGCCCTTAGATTAGGGTTCTAACGAAAAATACATTAAACCCAAAATCTTCTTCAAAATATTTTCAAACATAACAAGTATACAGACCGACTACATTACCAGTTATGAAAACTGCACGTAACAACCGCATTTTACGCGAACTCCAAATCATGCGGTTTCAAGTATACGCGACTGGCGATCGAGGGGAAAAAAAGGAAGAAAATACACATTTTAAATTGAGTGCCATATCTGTTCCATTTCCAAAGTGCCGTTAAAGTCTTGCACCATCTCGTACCATCACGGTATTTCTAACTCTGGGTAGTGCCACTGTGAGTCATTCCATTGTTTACGCCAGTATCTCGAATCCCGCTGCATTCCCTGTTCGGAGTTCTCGCTTGTAACAAGTGTTTTTTGTGAAAGTGTTTTTCCTTTATTTTATTATTAATGCTATTTTCTGAGTAATAATGGCCCCAAAGCGCAAGAGTAGTGATGCTGGTAGCTCTGAAAAGCCTAAGAAAAGTCGTAAAGGGCCTACTATAGAGAAAAAGATCACAATTTTAGATTTAGTGAGAAAGGAAAAAAAGTCTACATTGGAAGTTGCCAGGATGCTAGGCAAGAACGAATCTTTGATACATTCGATATTGGGTAGAGAAAAGCAAATTCATGCTACGTTTGCCGTAGCACCTCAAACTGCTTAAGTTTCGGCGTTTGTGCGTGATAAAGCATTAGTGAAAATGGAAAAGGCATTGAATTTGTGGATAGAAGACATGACGAGAAAACGTGTGCCAATCGACGGCAATGTGCTGCTGGAGAGGGCGAAGATGCTATATGAACAATTTAGCAAAGATGATCCTGATGCAAAGACATTCAATGCAAGTAAAGGTTGGTTGTAAAGGTTTAGGAATAGGTTTGGACTGAAAAATATAAAAATTACAGGCGAGGCAGCATCTGCCGACGAAGAAGCTGCTGCCACTTTTCCACAAGAATTGAAGAGAATCATTCAGGAGGGGGGATACGATCCAAGGCAAGTGTTCAACTGTGATGAGACTGGCCTTTTGTGGAAAAAAATGCCCAGTAGAATGTACATTCACAAAAGTGCAAAGCAGGCACCAGGATATAAAGCATGGAAAGACTTTGGTACTATGTGGCAACGCTGCCGGTCACATGATCAAGCCAGGCGTGGTGTATAGGGACAAAATGTGTGATAGGTATTAACATATAGGAAATATACGTATACTGTATATGGGGTGTGCTATTATACGTGGTTTTCATTTTATGCGAGGGGTCTTGGAATGTATTGGTCGCATAAAAGGGGGGAATACTGTAATTATAATTATCTCTAACTCTAACGTACATATATTGCTCATAACATATTAAGGACAACTTAGTACTGATCCTGCAAACATTTAATATATTGCACAGTTTCATGTACCTTACTTATTCCTATCAACACTATTTACATATATTAATCGGGCATAAGATTCCCATTTTATTTACGATTCACATGTCCTTAAAAATATAACGCATTCCACCGAGTCTTATTTACTTCAATATTAAATGCAACATTGTGATCCTGCACATACTGACTATGGCATGGGTGATTCACTTGATTCATAAATATAACCTGTTCATTTCTAGCACACATGGACAAGGAATAATATGTACAACAGGGATTTGAAAATTGGTTCATTGGCTTTAAACAATTTAGTTTTTGTAAAAAGATGTTATGCATATATCTTACATAATAACATTTGATGGAAGATAATCTTCTCTATTACCTTTCTTCTGCCTGTAGAGCACAATCAGTCAGTTTTCACCAAGTTTTCTGTCTTGGAAAGTGTGTTCACGTATTTAATGGAAGCTTAAATTAGTCTAGATGTCAAGAGTCAGCTTTCTAGAAGAAAATCATTTTACCAATAAAATAAAATAAATAAATAAATATATATATATATATATAGTAATATTAGTTCATTCTCAGACCTAAGGGTCTTTTATATTTGGACATGCGCCCTAATATAACCAACTAGGTTGAACGGGACACGCCTCACCAAAACTTTATTTTAAAAAAAAGACTTCAGCTGCTTTGAAGAATCAAATTTTATTAAGAGATTTTTGATGGGTAAAGTCCTTGCGGAATAGTACTTCTTTTTTTTTTAAAAGCTTAATTACTTAACTATGAGTCACCCTGTAAATGGGTACATTACTCTCCTCTTAAGTTAATGGAAGGAAAAGGCAGTGAGGAAGTAACTGGTCACCCCACTTCTCAATGTTGGACCTAGTGTAGTGAAGTCTAACCTTTCACTCCCCTACAGCAATATCTGTTATGGGCCTACCTTTACCTTTTACTAAACTGTATAACCATAACTCACTCAGGCCTGTCAGGTTTGTTTGAAGTTAAACATCTGATGTGAACAATGTACTTGTTGGAATGCAGGTTAAGATAACTAGACACATTACTAGATTAATTAATTATTGACAGATTACTAGATTTTCCCATTTATTAAAAATATATTGCAGTAATTAATATGGTTCTTCTTCGTACACTCTCAGATGTCCACTTGAATGTTTTCAAAGAGAGCAGTGGTCAGTTTGAGGCTATTAGAATCTCTGTAGAGCTTTTCAACGAATAGTACTGGTGTCGGCCGTATGCGCTTTCTCTGTTCCGCGTATGTTGGGCAGCTTTGAAGCAGATGTATATGGTACAAATGTTTTTATCTGTTTATCTTAGTTGAATTAGCTTATTCACTCTGTTTTTATACTGTCTCCTTTATAGTGAAAATAATTGCTCCAGTTTGACCCAAGAATCATGCACCATCCAATACCATGGTCAAGACATAATTTTCTTCAAAGTCAGTGTTTGGTACAGCTTAGGAGAACGCCCTGGCAAACAGTATTTAGAGCCTTTGTACGATGAAATTGCAACTTCAGTACACAGGTTTTTACCAAATGACAACCGTAAGTGTGACTCTTTTTTAATTTCTTCTCAACATCATTCATCACCTTTCTCTTCAGCTCCCCAAGGCATATAGACCTTCAACAAACGTATGCCATGTCCTGTGCCATCAGCTGGTCTGTACATGTCCTCTTCATTCCCTTCATGTCTGTCTCTGTGTATTTTGATCTACCACTGCCTCTCTTTCCCTGGGAATTCTAGAGCAAGGATTGCCTTGTAATGCTATCGACAGGTTTCCTCAATGAGTGTTCTATCTATCTCTACTGTCTTCTTATCTCTTGACGTACATGACTATTAATTCATTCATTAATTCCCCTTTTGGCTCATTGTGGAACATGGAGCCACCACTGCAGCTGGTCCTTGTACAAGAAGCCTGTACCAGTTCATGCATGTGCTCTTTAAAATGGTGGTTTCTGTAGCAATTTATTTTACATGATGAGGCTGCCATCAACGAGCACAACCTCATATTAGTCGTCTTGTATGACATGCCTGAGTAATCCTATTCTTTTTTTTGCCTCCTCAGAGACCTGCAGGAACTTTACAGGGTATGACTATTAATATGTCTTACATAATGTTCAGGCCTCATGCAATTCCCAGGGTATAACAAAGTAAATATTTGCATAAAAAAAAGGTAAAGGAACCCGTTACACGCCCATTGAGGCATATTGGGAATATGGTGTTAGGCCCATATTATCTTGACGGCACACTAGGGGTGATGTGGTCGGCATCACGCCGGCCGCCTTAACCTTCCCAGAGCTGCTCTGGTACCCATTTGGGGCTGGGTCGACCAAGGAGCCGTTTGTGGCCTAAAAAATTCCCACCTCATCTGGGGATCGAACCATAGACCACTGCGCTAGGAAGCCAGTGCACTAACCACTATGCTACCGCAGCTCCTAAATATTTGCATAATTGCACAAAGGTTTTATCAAGAACTGTCATTAATAATTACATTCTAATAACATATCACCCGTGTGTTACCGGAGATCAACAGGGGAGCAAAGAATAGTGGCACTGTGAGCTACCATGCATGTCAAAAATGGTGACTAAGGAGGGTTGGGCATAGGCCCGGTTACCCCATCCTGTAGAAATGTTAAAATCACAAAAAAACTTCACAACGAACAACTTGGATAGGCCAACTAGGAAGGCTTGGCATGAGGTCTGTTGAAAACCAGTGCTCCTTGGGGAGCTGAGGAGTGATGGTGATGATGAATTGACGTATGCATCTGGAGCGTCTGAGTGGTTACAGCGCTGGTCTCTCGCAGCAAAGGTGCAGGGTTCGAATCACGGTACCGACACGCTCCAGTCCACCCAGCTGTAAACGGGTACCTGACTTTGAGTTAAGGAAGGAAATGGCAGGCGATGAAAGGAACTGATCACGCCACTTCTCGATGCTGGACCTAGTATGGTGAAGTCTCCAACACTTCACTCCCCTGCGGCAGTATCTGCTATGGGACTACCTGTACCTTTTTTAATTAGGAACTGGTGGAGAACTGTGGAGGCAGAAATGCAAAGCATGAACCAGAGTTGTGGTGCCACACGAAGGATGTCAGCTGGCTGAGCAAAGTGGTGTCAGTTTGTTGCTACCCTACCAGATACCACCAGGCGTAATGACCACAGATTACTTTGTCAGTCAGCAGCCAAGGACCAAAGAAGAAGAAAAGTTAACTGAAAGTGGAAAGTAGTTTCACTGACCAATGAAGATTAATTAATTTTTGTATTGACTAATATGAAGTAATGATTACAATAGTTTAGGGTAGAACCAAAAAAAAAATCTTCAGTCATAACAGTTTTTCATATTTTTTCTCAGTGAAGACAGGACCACCTAAATTTTTGAAAATTGTGAACAAAACCCGTACTTGTGTGCATTTCTCCTGGGAGAACCCTCTCTATTTTGTGGCAGACATTTTTTCCACAACAAAATACCGGCTTGAAATCAAGATGGAGGATGAAGCAGAGTTCAGAGTAGTAAGTAGCTATTTAACTTTGTTATAATGTAGCAGATTTGCTTGTTCTTCTTCATAGACTTTCAGTTGCCAACTTGAATATGTCTGCAAAAAGCAGTGGTCAGCTTTTGGTTGCTGGTATCCACATAGAAGTTATCCAGGAATTGTACTGGTGATGACCATAAGTGCTTTCTCTGTTCCTCGTGTGTTGGGCACCTTTTCAGCAGTCATTTTATTGGTGCCACAGTTACAGTCATCAGTATTTCCTATCTTTAGCTTGCTGAATAGATGGTATTTCAATCTGTTGTGGCCTCTGTGGAATCTGAAGATTACCACTTATTCACTTCTGCTTAGCTGGTAATATGCACCATTTTTCTGGTGGCCTGAATACTTTGCTTCCCATTTGTTCCCGTATCTGCTTGAGATAAAACTCATTATCAGTTGTGCTTGGATCAGGTTGAGGCAGCTTTTATTTGCTAGTTTAAATGTCTCATGCCTTGATGGAACACTGTATATTTTGATAGGCTAATTCTTTTGTGTAAGGTTTGCAGTAAACATTGCAGTTAAACTTAACATTGGCAAAACTGTTTGTGACTAGTTTGACCAACATTTTAATGGCACCTCTTGGATGGCCTCTACACTTGTAGCCATCCATTTCAGTAGCCCGGATTGCCAGGGTACCTTTGACATCCAGGTCACTGTCATCGGATTCTGTTCCTGTGAAGACTAAAGTTGGTTTTGTCTTCAATTTTAATCTGCAATATGTTATGCCTTAAGTCTGACGATCTTAACACCCAACATTGCATTGTCTGAGGCGATCTTCTGTATCTTTGTATTTGTTTATTTCTTGATGTTTGTTTTTTAATTTTTCTGTTTTAATTAATTTATTGTTTAAATTTCTCAATTTCTAATATCATGTATTTCTTTGTTGCTCATTTCTCTCCCCACTAGCTGCTCTTGTTTTATTTCATTCCTAGTTTTTAATTGTATTCACATGCACCACTCCTTACCTGGATCTATTCAAGCGACCATTTTATTTCATACAGATTTTTACTTTGAGCATCTGCAGTCGCTTCCATTTACAAGTCATATTTTTTAAATTATGTATTTTACTTAGTTCTTGCTTTCTTTTCTTCTGTTTTCGTTTGTTTGTCCCTGACCAAGCCCTAGTTGTCGAGCAAAGGCAGTTCTCGAATTCTCTTTGTCCTTTGTCTTGGTAGGAAGCAGCAGCTGTTTCCTCTAACCCCTGCCATTTAGGCTATTTTGTGTTTATTTCTTGATGGTTTACTCTGGTTGGCTGTTGTTTGTTTATTTCTTGTTGGTTTACTCTGGTTGGCTGTTGTTTGTTTATTTCTTGATGGTTTACTCTGGTTGGCTGTTGTTTGTTTATTTTTTGATGGTTTACTATCGTAGGTTGTTATTTGTTTATTTCTTGATAGTTTACTCTGGTTGGCTGTTTGTTTATTTCTTGATGGTTTACTATTGTTGGTTGTTGTTTGTTTATTTCTTGATGGTTTACTATCGTTGGTTGTTTGTTTATTTCTTGATAGTTTACTCTGGTTGGTTGATGTTTGTTTATTTCTTGATGGTTTACTATTGTTGGTTGTTGTTTGTTTATTTCTTGATGGTTTACTATCGTTGCTTGTTGTTTGTTTATTTCTTGATGGTTTACTCTGGTTGGTTGTTGTTTGTTTATTTCTTGATGGTTTACTATCGGTTGTTGTTTTTTTTTTAATTTCTTGATGGTTTACTATCGTTGGTTGTTGTTTGTTTATTTCTTGATGGTTTACTCTGGTTGGCTGTTGTTTGTTTATTTCTTGATAGTTTGCTCTGGTTGGTTGTTGTTTTTTTATTTCTTGATGGTTTACTCTGGTTGGTTGTTGTTTGTTTATTTCTTGATGGTTTACTATCAGTTGTAGTTTGTTTATTTTTTGATGGTTTACTACCATTGGTTGTTGTTTGTTTATTTCTTGATGGTTTACTCTGGTTGGCTGTTGTTTGTTTATTTCTTGATTGTTTACTCTGGTTGGTTGTTGTTTGTTTATTTCTTGATGGTTTACTATTGGTTGTTGTTTGTTTATTTCTTGATGGTTTACTGTGGTTGGCTGTTGTTTATTTCTTGATAGTTTGCTCTGGTCAGTTGTTGTTTGTTTATTTCTTGATTTTTACCTTTCCACTTATCACACTGTCATTCTCTTGCTCATTTTCAACTTTTCCTCAGATTGTGGTTTTCATCATGGTGTTATGTCTCATTATATGTCAGAAATATTTTATTTTATCTAGTTTTAACTTGATCGGAGATACAGTGGGCAGACCATGTGCAGAAATACACAGAAAAGACTTTTGTAGAGATACAAATACTGTCACAATACAGGTCTGTATCCTGTTATCTGAAATCTTCTGGGGCAGCTTTATTTTGGAAACCATAATTTTTTTTTCAGTTTTCGTATGTTTCCCAAACTTAGTTTGAAAAGTCACCCAAAATAGCTCTAGTTGCTCAAATTGTGATCAGAAAGTAACCCAAAGAAACATTTGATTTTCAGAATATTTTGTTTTCAGGTGTTCAGGTAAAAGTTTATAGACCTATACAGGTTTATGTGGGAACAAATAATAAATCATTAGGCAAAACATGGTGCCCAACCACCCATGGTATGGGATAAAGGAAGGAACTTTATCTCTCTTTGATTAATCCTCTTTTCATCTTTTGTTTAATTTAGCACTTGTTTATTTCTTTTCTTCTGCTTCACTGAGATTTGCTGCATTTTCTGTGTATCCACATTTCAAAGGTCTCAGTTCTGCTTTCAGACTGTTTATTCATTGTCCATGTTTCTGCACCATACAGTAATTAAGAGCATATGTAACGATAACTCACATTTTTTTAATTGGTATGTGATTTGTTTTGATGTTAATACCTATCTCATCACCATCTTCTTTGTTCACCGTCATATAACAATATTTATTTCTCTCATAAAGTTGGTAGTCTGTCTCAGGTTTCTCTCATCACCATACAGTTTTTTTACCCTCAAATGGGTCGGTGAAGGTCATTCTGTCAGTCTCTCTTACAGCAGACCCTTTTGGAGGGCGTGTTCTGCTATTGGCTTGGCTTCCACATATTTCCTACCTGCCACAAAAATATTTATAGAATGTGTGATTCCTGTAAACACACATTTTGAATCCTCGCCAGTGCAACGGACTTCATGCACTGTACTGAGATCCTCCTTCTTCTTCTTTGATCCTTAGCCGCCGACCGTCAAAGCAGTCAGTGGCCATTACGCCTGGTGGCGTCTTGTAGGGCAACAAGAAATTGATTCCACTTTGCTTGGTCGGCGGCCATCCTTCGTACAGTGCCCCAACTCTGGTTCATTCTTTGCATCTCAGCCTCTACAGTCCTCCGCCAAGTTGTTTTTGGTCGGCCTCTCTTTCGTTTTCCTTCAGGGGTCCATAGCATAGCTGTTCTTGTGATGGCATCAAGGTCTCTTCTGAGGACATGGCCAACCCAGCTCCAGCGTCTGCCAGCTATGATGGTGTGCATGTCCTCTTGCTTGCTCTGAGTAAGCAGATCTTGGTGGGTGATGATATTCTGAGATCCTCCTAGTGTGATCTAAGGCAGGAGATCAGAGCACTAATGGAGTTGCCCGTGTGCAGGGAAGATGGTCCTTGAAACCAAAAACCAAACCCCACATATCTATCTGCTGTATTTTTAATTAGTTGTACAGTGGCTGGTTCTGTCTGAAAATCTGCAAATTATGACTTTGATCTCTTCTTGAGAAAGTCCATGAGTATGTGGAGACATAGTCTTTATGTCAGAACTTCGAAGAGAAAGTAGGTCAGAACAGAAGAAAGGCCAAAGAACTTGAATAGGTCTTTGTTGATCAAAAAGTTTGTCTGTTTATATGTTCAGGTCCATATCCTTGAATCCCAACACCCATCTGGAAACCAAAAAACCGATTTCTGAAACATGGCTGTCCCCGAGAATTTCAGATTCAAGGATTTGGACCTGTACTGCAGTTTGATGAAGAAAGGGAATCTTGGTATTTTGCACACATTTATGCATGCACACTTGTACGTACACATAAATGACACATTTACTTTCAGGTTGTGGACAGTGCAGTGAGACTGAACTCAACAGAGATTTTGCAGTATTGTCACTTAGTCCCTTACACAAGATATTTTTTGAGTGTGCAAGTCAGAGCTAAAGATGTAAACCCCTGGAGTGACAGGGCTATAGAAGAATTTATAACAGAAGAAGATCGTAAGTATTGCTAGTGAGAGTGTCCAGGTGGTTAGAGTGCTTGCTTCTTAAGGCAGAGGGACCTTTGTCTGAAAGCAGGTTGCATCATCCTCTAGTCTACCCACCTGTAAAAATGAGTACCAGGCTCTGCCTTGAGTTAGGGAAGGGAACTGGTCACCTGACCTCATAAAGCCGAGATCTAGTGTAAATGAAAGCTAGCACTTTACTACTTTCCTACATCAGTAGCTGCTGTGGGATTACATTTACATGTTTTAAATAAAAAAAGGGGGGCGGGGGCCTGAAGATATTTAAAAGAAAGATAAAGTCGACAGCACTCTATGTCCTACAAGGAGACTATTACGAGGTTATGTATGGGGACTGGCAACTTCATCTTGTAAAACAACGTGATACAGTAGCCTCTGCTGCAGGAGCAATGTGCGGGCTTGCATGCTTCATAGGGAGCTAAAAGTAAAATAATGAATAGTTGCAGCCCTTTGTTCCAAGGAATGTATCAAGGAGACATAATGATGATTTACATTGTCCGTCCAGCCAATCATTAATTCTGTTGGCAATTACATCCATATGTATGATGAATAGCGTTGGTTGGCAGAGTGGTTACAATGCTTACTATTTGAGGCCAGGTTTGAGACCTGGTAGTATGATGCCCCAGTCTACCCAGCTGTAAATGGGTATTTGACTTGGCTCTTGATTGTTAGTCAGTTTATCTCATTCTAATTTTGGCTTTTGTGAATCAGTGATTTCTTGGCTGTTTTGTTTGTAATGTTAGAGTATAGTATGCCATTACAGTGAATGTAAAAAAAAAAAATCATTTTTTTTTAGAATTAATTAATGTGCTTGTAATATGAAAGTATGAGATGAAATATTACAACGGCTTGTGGTTTTTCTGGCACTAATTAGTCTGTTGTTGTTGTTGTTTAAGTAGGGCTGCTGAGCTTCTCGCTCTTTTGCAGCCAATACCAAATTGAAGAGTTCTTGTTATTATCTACACTGTAGATCTAGGCTTTTCCTGTCGCTTTTCTGCCATGCAGAAACATGTTGAATTGAAGTCATGAGCTTCAGTTTCTCCAGCTTGGCTTGCATGTAAAAGATCATCACATCTGGTCCCAATGTAGGAGGAAGAAATGTTTGGCATATTGTGCATTCCCCGCCATCCAAGGGGGCCCTCCAGATATGCAGAGCTAAAATACTCTGCTCTGGTTCTGGGCTCTCCCAAGGAATTGTAATGTCCTACTTCTCAGCTCCCCCTGTCTATCATGGGGTCCATAGTGAGATTCTCCAGCATGCAGCCAACCAGGTAAAAGCCAGAGTGATGTCTGGGGCTCAAGTAACTCCTCCAAGCTTAGTGTGCAATGTTCAGTTCTCAAAAATGTTCACCACAGAGGGAATCCCTGAAAGTGTATGGATGATTTCAATGATGAGGGTGTAATTAGCCTTACAGACAGAGGTTCACATCCAAATCTATATACTATAGCATTGTGCATAGCTGGTGGTTATATAAGGATGACTCCACATATGCCTCTGTGCATTAATTAACCTGTAAACTGTGCTTTCTGGAATAATTGACTTCTGCCGATTGGAGACAGCTGAGACTGAATTGTGAAAGGACTTAATAATCTGACAAGTGGACAGATTTTTAAGCTTTAGGACCTAATAATCTGACAAGGGGACAGATTTTTAAGCTTTAGGACCTAATAATCTGACAAGTGGACAGATTTTTAAGCTTTAGGACCTAATAATCTGACAAGTGGACAGATTTTTAAGCTTTAGGACCTAATAATCTGACAAGTGGACAGATTTTTAAGCTTTAGGACCTAATAATCTGACAAGTGGACAGATTTTTAAGCTTTAGGACCTAATAATCTGACAAGTGGACATATTTTTAAGCTTTAGGACCTAATAATCTGACAAGTGGACAGATTTTTAAGCTTTAGGATCTAATAATCTGACAAGTGGACAGATTTTTAAGCTTTAGGACCTAATAATCTGACAAGTGGACAGATTTTTAAGCTTTAGGACCTAATAATCTGACAAGTGGACAGATTTTTAAGCTTTAGGACCTAATAATCTGACAAGTGGACATATTTTTAAGCTTTAGGACCTAATAATCTGACAAGTAGACAGATTTTCATTATAATTCTTGTGAGCTCGAGCTTAGAATCATCACTGCAGCTGACCTCTTGAAGGAAGTCTATGCCAAATCACATCATGTGTTTTTGTAGTGGTGATTTCTGTAGCAATCATATTTCACTGTGCAGACGCCAGCCCCCAGCATCGGCTGTTTATCACTAGTTATGATATACCCGAGGGAGCAGTATCTTATTCTTCCTTTATCTCTTCAGAAACCTCATGGAACCCTACTGGATATAGACAACTCTGAGTAAATTTATGGTACCTAGCACTCGTGGGGTTGAATGGACACAATGATGGGCCTCTTCTGATCTGGTTTAAGGCTGCTACAATGTTCTGTAATGTTTAGGAAGATCTCAAGAAGACAATACCATTATTTAAAAACATACAGATGTGAAATGTTACCTAGAAAATATATCGTTATTGTGTACATTTAGGGTAGGAAATATTTGTAGTTTATTAATTTTTTTTTTTGGACCTGCTAAGAAGCAATAAAAATTGTGTGACATGTCGATTTGGTCTTGTCTCAGTTTATCATGGTGAAAATTTATGACTAGTCTGTTCTTATGTACAAGGGTAAAAGGTCAAGGTAGTCCCATAGGAGATACTGCTGCAGGGGAGTGGAAGTGTTAGAGACTTCACCATGCTAGGTTCAGCATCGAGAGGTGAGGTGACCAGTTCTCTTCCTCGCTGCCTTTTCCTTCCCTGGCTCTGGTCAGGTACCCATTTACAGCTGGGTAGACTGGAGCATGTCGGTACCGTGATTCGACCTGGCACCTTTGCCACGAGAGACCAATGTTGTACAAGGGTCCCAAACATTAAGTTAAAGGAGAAAAAAAGTAAAGTTAGTCTCTTAGCATATACTCCAGTAGGGGAGTGAAGTGTTAGAGACTACACTAGACTAGGTCCTGCTTTATGAGGTGGGGTGACCAGTTCCCTTCCTCACTGCCTTTTCCTTCCTTAATTCAAGAGCAAAGTCAGATACCAATATTTTCTGCTGTGTAGATGAGTGTTAATCTACCAGGATTTGATTTCAGAACCTGATAATTGTGCTGTGAGAGGAAAGCGTTCTGTCCATTTAGCCAGTCGAAAGCTCAAAATGTATAGTAAGGTAAAGGGTAAAGGATCCTGTTTACACGCCCTATTGAGGCATATTGGAAATATGGTGTTAGGCCCATATTTTCTCGACCGTCTGCACACTAGGGGTGATGTGGTCAGCATCACGCCGGCCGCCTTAACCTTCCCAGAGTTGCTCTGGTACCCATTTGGGGCTGGGTCGACCCAGGAGCCGTTAGTGGCCTAAAAAAATGCCACCTCATCTGGGGATTGAACCATAGACCACTGAGCTAGGAAGCCAGTGCAATAACCACTATGCTACCGCGGCTACCTAAAATATATAGCAGGGGTCTATAAATAACTTAAACCTGTTGTGCTATATTTTAACCTCCCACCTTCACATATTACCCTTTGTCTTTCATTCTTTGGCAGAGCCATTGACTGGACCACCACTGACAGATACAAGCTACCATGTAGAGAAGTGTGTGAAAAATAAGAGAGAGTTCTTTCTGTACTGGAATGTGAGTGCGCTATTTGGTTTATTTAATGTTAACTATTTATGTAATTATGTGTTGTTTGGGAATGTAAATAACTACCAGAAACATTAATTCATTCAACACAATTCAGCTCCCCGAGGAGCATGGGCCTTCATCAAACTGATGGCAAGTCCTCCTATCCTGCGCCGTCAGTTCAAGGTCTTTCCTTGCCTTCCTCGTGTTTTTTCATTTCTGTCTCCAATTCTCTTCTCCATGTGTTTTTTAGTCTCCCTCTGCCGCTCTTCCCCTGAGGATACCAGAACAAGGACTGCCTTGTCATGCTATCAACAGGTGTCGCCAGTAAGAGTTACATCCATCACCAGTGAAGGATGAAGAATGATGATGAGGAAAATGGGGGGAGGGAAAGAGAAGTAGAGGAAGAGAAAAAGAAAATAGCTTGACATTGTGGCATGGGAAAAGATCGGCAAGGTAATTAATGGAGAGCGTAAATCAAGATCTGTGGAGGACATGGTCACCTATGCTTGGAGGCATGGTGCCTGGCTTGACTTGGTGTGTTGCACAGTGGAGAGGTGGGATGGGCATGTGTTGGAAAATGATTGTAATCTGTGGATTCAGTATCCAGTTTTGTGCAGTGAATAAGATACCTTGACATCTTTAGGAACAAGCTATGAAGCTTAATACAAGAATGTTAATCAAGAAATCATGATACAGGATCAAAATCAATGTATGATATAGCACGATGTTAAAATTTATATCTATCTTTGAGGTTTGAACTATTTAATCTCTGGCAAAACATATAATATTATCTTCTAGAACATAAATATTTAATCAGCGTAGTTGAAGATTAAACAAATTCCTACTAATGCAACTGTTATTGCAACTGCTGCTGCTGCTGTTACTGTTGCTATTACTGCAGCAGCTAACAGGACAGCAAGTATTATCAGTAACTGGCTGGAAGATATCTAAGAACTAGTGAATATGAGCAACAAAGAAAAGAATGCAGTCAAATAAAAATGGCTGATCCCAATTAGAAGTAAATAGCAATCATCTGAGAAACAGAAGGCAAGCTAAGTGATGTGGATTTAAAGATCTGCTGGATGCAAATAATTCTTAAATAGAAGCTACTTTACGGAAGTGTGACACAGACTTGCGGTTATTGTGGGTTCGCTTCATTGATGAAGTGAAATCACTTCTTAAATAAACAAAATGACACAAATTGTAGTCATGATGTAACAGTTTTTTTTTTCCATATTTATCAGAAAAGCTGTTTACACTGAAAGATAACAACCAGAAGCTAAAAATTATTGATAATACAACAGAGTACAAAGCTGCTTTAGCTTCTGCTTCAGTGGGAGCTAAAATATAAGTACCTCCAGGAAAAGGACCATAATGTTTCTGTACCCATGGACATAAGTAAAGACCAAACCAGAAATTGAAATTGATAACGAAGAACTGGAAGGTGTTAATGAATTCAAATACTTAGGATCAATCATCAACAGCTCTGGCGACTGTGCAGTAGAAATTAAAAGAAGACTTGCAATTGCCTCACATAAACTAATACAGATGAAAAATAAATGGCAAGGCACAAGCAAAGAAACAAAGTTACAACTGATCAGAGCATGTATATTCCCAGTAGCAACATACGGCTGCGAGACTTGGACACTCAATAAAACAGTTGCAAAAAAGGTTACATCATTCGAAATGAAATGCTACAGAAGGATGTTGAGAATACCCTGGACAGAAAAAAAGACCAACAGAGAAGTACTGCACTCACTAAATGTAGAGGAAAATTGGCTCCTAAATACCATCGCAATAAGGAAGCTGAAATTTTTCGGTCATATAAAAAGACATAATAGTATGGAAAAATTATTGATGGAAGGCATGGTCCCTGGAAAAGGGGGAAGGGGTCGACCTAGACGACGGTGGACCCAGGACATCACAGAGAGTCTGAACTTGTCTTTGGCTGATGCAGGTCGACTTGCCCAGAATCGTAATGCGTTCAGAGCAGCTGTAATGGAGACAACGTTCTGGAGAGAATACTTCACATGATGATCCATGGACAAATTTACTTTAAGATTTAAGAGTGATCAGAACAAACCAGGATAAAACTGATAAATTTTTGGATATCCAGACGTGACTAGGAGAAGATCCAGGAGGATAATGTCCAAAATATGGAGGAGAAAATGTGACCTTGGAAGTGGAATTAGTGCCATTTAAAAAAAGTTCTCGTAGAGCTGGGTTTGGGAAGAGGGGAAGATGTTGGTAGTGGGGTGATGTTGACAAACATTTTTGAGGCTGCTTTCCCCAAAAGAAGAAGCACAATATTATTAGAGTACTGTAGTTTCAAGTGAATATATTTGACAACAAACTGTGGTACTATGTTTGCAGCCATGTTGACCCCCGAGACTGCAGGAAAGTAAAAAAGAGGAGGTGGAGTTTTTGAGATGGCATGGACTGAAATGTCTAAGCACAAAGTGCTCCAAATTTAGTGTGATTTGTGCATTTTTTTTTTTTTTTCCTTTTTTTTTTTTTTTTTTTTTTTTTTTTCCTTAACCAGCGGCACTTGGGCTTTCAGCCCTTCGGCCCAATGACATGTCATTGCGAGGCTGGGGAACCTGAGGACTTTCCTTCCAACCCGGTCAGGAGCTTCGCTCCTTCCCATCCACAGAGGGTTTATCACAGGAGCCGTTCAGGCTATTCAGTCAAATTTCCGGCCGTAAACATTTCTTCAAACGCCGACGCCCGGGTTTGAACCATGAACACCTGGTCGCCAGTACAACGCCGAAGCCATTACACCAGCGCGGCTCCCGTGATTTGTGCATGAAAGCAAGAGTTATAAATTCAGTAAAAACAGAAACTGTTCCCATAACCCAAATATCACTTATCCTAGGAGATGCTAACATACCATTTAAATTTAAAAGTAAGTAATTTCCTGTATGATTAAGATTTACAGTGAATATCAATACATCACTGATAAGAATAGAACTGGTGTAAGGGACGTAAATCTGGGTATATTAGTAGCCAAGATAGATTCTGAGTTGGAGCACTTGTTTGCTTGTAGCTATTGAATTGTTTTGAAAATATCTCGTGGTAGTTTCGAGAGATAGATTACAGATAGTGTGGAAAAACGCTGATCATCTCAAGTGTGACATATATTTATTCTGTAATGTTTTGAGCGGAGTGAGAATAGCTCGCGGCTAGCCCGCAGATGATTGATTGACTGAGTTGTGTTGACCGTGAGGAAGTCTCGTGACTGTTTTTTGAGTCTCGAGTGTGTTATCTAGGGAGAGTGTTCCGGGCGTTTTGACCGGGTAGGAAGACAGTGTTTTTTTTTGGGAAGTGTGAAATGCCTGTACAGTGCTGAATTTAAAATGTCGACGGATTTTTCGCTGTGGGTACAGCGTAGTATGAAACTGCAGTTTGAATTATTGTGGAAATGTTTATAACTCCAGTGTGCAGTCTTTAAAGGCCATTATTTCCTGTGTGAGGAGTATTGATGAATAAGAGTACTTTAGGCCATGAATCATGATAGCTGCTGAGTGCAGGATTCTTTATAGTGCTGAGTTTAATAAGAGTACTTTAGGCCATGAATCATGATAGCTGCTGAGTGCAGGATTCTTTATAGTGCTGAGTTTAATAAGAGTACTTTAGGCCATGAATCATGATAGCTGCTGAGTGCAGGATTCTTTATAGTGCTGAGTTTAATATGAGTACTCTAGGCCATGTATTATGATATCATTGTAACTGCCAAGTGTGCAGTCTTCATGGTGTTAATTTATATCTCGTGTTTTGCTGTGAACGGTATTCTATGTGTATTTCATATCAATGTGTTGTGACATGAATAAACCAGTATTAAATGTCACCAGTCGTTTACAACCATCCATGACTCTTGTGTACGTACCTGTGGTGTAAACGACTAAACCAACACACGCACTTAATATTACAGAGGTGACAGGGAACTTAACACGTATTTAGAAATAGCCCCGGAGTGGGCGTGGCCTATCTGTATCGAGAACCTGTTCATCGCTTACCAGTAGACTTCTACAGTGTTTGCCTGTGTGGCGTATATGTATGTATCAAATGTAGACATTACCAGATCCACAACACAACAGTAACGTTAGCAGATAAGCAATAAGACACCATACACCAATCCTTTGTATCAGTATTTGCAACTAGCACCGCAATCACAGTGGCTTTACGGGGGTGCAACAATCACAGCTTCAGCCATTTACTAAATCTGTCTTTACTTATATAAAGCACTTTTCAGTCCCGGTTCACCTTTACATTGACCTCTCACTAGTAAGATCATTTAACTAACTATTGTATTGCCAAATCAGGAGAAAGAAAATTGTGTGCTTAAAGAAATTTTGTATACTAATCGTTAATGCTTTTCCCCCCATACAGCCAGCTAGTGAACTAAATAAGTTAAATATTAATGTAAATGTTTGACATGCATTTACAAATAAATGTCAGTTATCCAGGGCTCAGCTATTCTGCTGTTACTACTTACCTAACTACTATTGATGTTTAACCAACTACAAGAAGTGAATGGTTAAAGTAGGTAAAAAGGCACAGGGGTAGTCTGAAAAAAAGAAAAGCTCTGTACATCAGCTGCAGTTTTGTTTGTTTTCATTCGCATTTTGTTCACACAGTAAAAATATTTTCAAAATTGTTTAATTAGAATTTTCTTGTAATCTCTGTGTATAGCACATGGCTCCACAGATTGACTTCAAAGATTTCCACGGAAATTATGCTTTGTTCCTTCAAAGATTTCCACGGAAATTATGCTTTGTTCCCCTATTTCAATATTTGTTTCAGTATACATACACTTGCACCTACACACATGCACACAGAGAGACATATTACACAGTACTAGAAGTTTTGAGCATACTAATTTCTGAATAAACAGTTCTATGTTAAAGTCTTCATCTGCAATACCCCCATGTCCTATCTTAAGTCTCCTTATCATATCTTGTTCCACTGGCACTTGTCTAGTTCATGTCATCATGTTTTTTTGTTCTCTTTGATTGTGTATTTCTTCATTCATTCATTTTCTGTTTTGTTTGTTATGGAGCTTGGAGCCACCACTGTGGCTGAGCCACAACACCCCCCCCCCCCCCCCCCCCCCCCCCCCCCCCCCCCCCCCCCACCCCCCCCCCCCCCCCCCCCATCCTTACAGGAAGCCTGCGTGAAGCATGTATATGCTAGTGCAGCAGTGGTAATTTGTTTAACATAATAAGGTTGCCAGGCCCATACATAGCCTCGTATAAGTTGCCGTGTATGACACGCGCAAGAGAGCAGTAATTCTAATCTTCATTTGTCTTATATGAGACCTGCAGGAACTACTCAGAGTTTGTATATTTTGGCAAATGAATAATTTGTTTATTCTGACCATATCTTATAATATAGGATCCTCAGAAAGCATCATTGCAGGGTCAGTTAACAAAGTTTGAAGTTATTCAGGACAATACAACCGAGCTTCTACGTAGGGATTCCAACTACTACACTGGTAGTCTTGACTGTGATTCTGCATATGAGATACGTGTATTCTCTGCTACAAAGGCTGGATCATCGATTAAACCTTCAGTGATGAATATACTCAAAGAGAGTGATGGTACGGCAATTTTGATAAAATGAGAAATTATTTTAATTACTAAGTTTATGAAAGGCCCATAAGGCAGCTATTTCATTTGTTTTTAGAGCACATGAGAATATATTCTTTGTTAAAGTCAGAATCTACAACTGAGATGTCCGGTCAATTCTATTGTACAGCTCAGAACAGGACAAGAACAAAACAACCACCAACAAGTTACAGACTTTCATAAATGGGTGCTTGCATAGAATAGAAAGTTGAAATGGTATGACAAGATCACCAATGTAGAACTGATGAGATGACCTAGATAAATACTAGTGGAAAAGATGAAAAGAATATGCTGATGGTGGATAGGAGAAACATTGAGGAAACCTGCTCATAGCCTTATGAGGCAATTCCTTGTTCTGGTATCCCCAGGGTGAGGGGGAGAGGGGGAGACTGAAACACACATAGAGAAGAGAAGTGGAGACAGAAATAACAAAAGGATGAGGAAGACACAGGACAAAATGACTTACGTGAGTGTTGTGACAGCTTATGCTTCTTAGGGAGCTAAAGGGAAATGTTGATAATAATTTGTTGTTGCGGGTGTTAAACTGTGAAAGATTATCATTATTTTAATGTAATGTTAAATGTTCAGATATTAACGTAATTTCAAAGTTTCAACTTTGAAACAATTCATCATCATTTCGCTTCTTGTGGAGAATGGTGCCATCGCTGTAGCTGTTCCCTGGCAGGAAATCATGCATCAAGCATTCACAAGCTCTTGCATTAGTGGTTTCTGTAGAAATGTATTTTACATGATGAGGTTTCCGTCCTCATGCATCTATCATATTAGTCACCTTGTACAACATGCCTGATGGAACAATTGTCATATTCTTTCACAGACCCCTGGGTACTACATGGGGGGGAAACTGTTATTACCATTGTGTTAAAGTTTAAGTTTGAAAGGTTATATTTTAATGTTAACTTTGGAAAGTTATATTTTAATATTAAACTTTGAAAGGTTGTATTTTAATGTTAAACTTTGAAAGATGATATTATATTGTTAAACTTTGAAAGATTATTTTTTAATATTAAATTTTGACAGATTACTGTTATTTCATTGTTGAAACTTGATTGAGTTTCTGAGACTACAGTTCAAAAGTAGATATCCCAGTTGTTTTTATTGAAAAATATGAGCTTAGAAGTAAAACTTTCGTTGTTGAAGTTTCCCTACTTTATGCATGTTATAATGTCATTCTTTCTGCAGAATTATCAGTTAAAAATGATTTGATGTTCAGAGTAGAGGAGATAACTTCTGATGTGAGATCATCAGTGAATGTCTCAATCAAGTGGGACCCAGCAGACGATCATTTGGACAACGTCACACTCATTTTATACATGTGCCAGGAAGCGTATCTTCCTAAAACTTGCTTTGTAAGTTGAAAGCATGTCTCGAATGTTATATTTCTGTTGCTTAATGCTTCATCCCTGGCAAGCCACAATTCATTTGAAAAAAAGTAACATATGTTCAGCTTCTCATTCATCAGATAGCATGGGTTACATATGTAAATAGTGACTTAATGAGAGACCAATATTCAGGGCCAATTTTCTCATGTGTTCATGATGGAAGGCTAGTTTTTAAACGCAGTATTTTAAAACAATATTTATATTTGGTTTTGTTTCAATTTTATTTTTAATAATCCTTATTCAATTTTATTTACAACTACATGTAATATTATCATATTTTTAAGGAACTTGGAAAGAACTGACTCTTAAATTTTAACATTACATAAAAACTCAAAGCGACAGAAAACCATCACACCTTTTAAGAGTTAAACACATTGTAAAATACATTAGAAAGTATTGACCTAATCCAGGGATCCTTAACCTTTAACCCTCATACCTCCCCTGAGAGTGAACTTAATTTTCACACTACCTTTCCCTCCCCAAATTAATAAATGAACCAATCAAGTCATAAGTAAGATGTTACTAAAAGTAAAGGTTGTCCCATAAGCAGGTTCTGATGTAGGAGGGGGTGGTGTGAGCCCTAACTATACTGGGTCCAGCTTTAGCAGGTGACATGACCAGTTCCCTTCTTTGCTGTCTTTGCTTTCCCTAACTCAAGAGCAGAGCTAATACCCATTTATGGCAAGGTAGGCTGGAGCATGACGTTACCAAGTTTTGAACTTGGAACCTGGCAACTTTGCTGCAAGAGACAAGCACTCTAACCATTCTACCTATCCATACTCAAGATGTTAATAATAATAATAATATCCCCTTCAGTCATAACTGACTATGGGAATGCGCCCCTTAGGTGACAGCCCTCAGCTGCTTATTTTCCTGGTGCTCCTTTCGACGTTTTCTCCCCTCTGCTTGTTGTGTGAGCCTCTCTTCGCCCAATCTGAGGTGGCGCTGTAAATAGCATCGCCACTTAGTGCGATTGGCAGCTTCATCCTCCCATGTTGCTGGATCCATGTCCAGTGCCCTCATATCTCTCTTGCACACATCTTTGAACCTCAGTAGGTACCACAAAGTGATTTTTGTTTGCACAGAAGCACCAGAGAAAACAATGCAGTTTGGAAGCTCTAGGAAAACCATGAAATTGGGTACTTAATTTTTAAAAATCGGACAAAAAATAAAAAAGTTACGGCATTTTAAAATGTGTATGTACTTTCACAAAGTTAAAAAAGTTACATCACACCAACTTCAGAGTGCTCCCGTTTTCTTAAATATAATCTTAGAATCTTCTCTGATAAACAGCATACAGTCTGCAATACACTGATCACATACAGAAAACTATAGGGCTATATCATGAATAATTATCAATATATTTTAGACCAAATATTGCAAATCATTACCAAAAAAATGTAGTATTTTGCATGATCATCAATTTTCACAACATCATATTTCAAAAAATATAAAAGGTACAAGCTTTAAATTTGTACATATCAATCTGCATACTACACACATATATCTCAATTTTTTTCACAGGATTTAAACATCTATTTGTTCTTGTATAATTTTTTTAAAATGTGTCCAGAGGCCAATTTGTCCCATGGGAAGAAAAAAATGTGAAAATGAAGAAAATTTTTTTTTTTAAGATACTGTCCATATTTCATTTTAAAAAATGTGTAGGCAATAATTAACAACATCTAAACAATAATTAACAACATCTAAACGCTATATTTATTTTTAAACAACTGGTTATTAGCATTTAAAAAGACATTTTTAAACTGGAGGAGAATGATCGTGGTGCACTCCTTCCCTGCGAGAGGGCAATGACGCCTCAAAACCTAAATGCTTCAGAAGTACAAAATACAATTCTTTGATATTTCCTAAAAGTTTAATGTCCTTATCATTCAATATTAATTTTCTGTATCTTAACTGAGCCTTAAAATTTCTATTCTAAGGGCATTTCGTCCTTTACAAATTGTATCCACATCCTCCTTTGTGGTGCACAGACCCCTATGGCTAATGATTGTGTTATATAACTCTAACTTCTTCTCTGCATTCTTAACATCTTTCTCTTTTTTCCTCCTATTGTTGTCAGTTATTCGCTGTTTGATTTTTTTCTTTAACTGCCCTCTCTGATTCTTTACTTCGTTTCTTCCATTCCAGTCTATTATAGTATTACATTACTCGTGTTTAGGGTTAACACTAACTTTAGGGTTAACACTAACCCTAATCCTAAACCTAACTGCTACGAAAGAACACATAACTACACATATTCACTATGGAGAAAAAAGGTACGAGTAATAGGAAATTACAATATTATATTATAATATATTATGTATAGCTACCGCGGCTCCTATTTTATGAAAGCTGTTTATATATATTTCTTCTTTTCGGGGAATTTTAAGACTATCAACTATTGGCTGCGAGTCCGGACATTCCAGTACATCATCAGCAGCTTTAATTATGGCATTGTCCGGTCTCCTAGCCTTGACTCGATATGTCGGCAAATGGCTTTGGCCTTGCGATATCCTTCGCTTTTGAGATATAATTCATCCTATTATGTTGCAAAATAAACCTTCATTCAATTACACATTAATCAAAACATGCATTTTTTATTCAGATTGGTAACTTTCTTAGCTTTTCAAACTCGTGAAATAATTAGATTGATGCGTGAATGTCTGAAGTGTTGATAACACATTCATTTCACGCTGTTACAACAACTATGTGATCGTGTTAAATTGCTAAATAATATTAAAACTATTGTAAAGTTTACATTTAAAGTTCAAAACATTCTTAATAAGTGATATACTTACGTATAGTCATCTTCAAATCAGAAGATGTGATGAAGTTTGAGCACGAACCAACATAAGTGGCATGCCGAGATTGATCGACATAGGGACTTATCACGGTCGATGTAACAGCCTCGCTCTGCATTTTTCGCTAAAATTCTTGACTGAGAGAGCGTTACTAAAAGTCAAATCGCTTCACCAGCAAACATCAAAAGTCTTTGATATTTTACAGGAATAAATAAAAATGGCTCCCGAATCTTCTCATACCATGCAAGGAATTATAACACAACTTAAAATGTCAAATCTTGTAAAATTGCAACTTCACTTCAATAAATCGACGTCTTGCACTTTGTTTTCTCCAGCTTGCATTATACGAAATTAATGCTATGGATTTTACCCGCCTAATGGTGAAAACCGTATGCAAATCAGACGTTTGCTGGTCAAGCGATCCTCATTTGAATGAAGCGGGGTGAGACGAAAACGTTCGGAGTCCGTAGCAAACTACGCGTAACGCTGCTGTTTGTTTTTATTAGTAAAAAAATACTTCAATAGCTTTTATTTTTTTTTAATTAATACATTTCAAAAGAGAAGAAGATAAAGAGTATTGTGATATAAAAACTTCTCACCACATTTTTTATTTATTTATTTATTTATTTTTTTTTTGCTATTACTCGAGGCGAAATCTCAGGTTAGTATGTCTAACCTGAGACTGATTTTTACGTGAGTATCCCTTTTTTTTTCCCTTGTACAGAGACAGGTGTCCCTTGCCATTCAGGCAGATACTCGCCGATTTCGGAGGTACCCATTAGAGCTGGGTCGGCTCAGGAGCCGCCAGTCCCTGGTCGATGACTCTCCTTCAAATGTCCTCACCAGGGCTCGAGTTAATCCAGTCCAAATCCAGGTCGACGAAAAATCTTCAAATGTCCTCGGCCTGGTTTAATCCTGGGTCACCCGGTCGCCAGCGCAGTTTGGTAACCACTACACCAGCGCGGCTCCCACATTTTTTATTTTAAAATAATTGTTATCATTGCAAAGGTTCTTTGAAAGATCTTTCTTGCGCTACCAGTATGTCAGTTTCTTAAAAAAATACCTACAAGTCCATGATGTTATGTATGTCTCTGAAACATACGTTACCATGTACAAGGTGACTAATATCAGGTTGTGCTTGTTGCTGGCAACCTTGTTATGTTAAACACATGGCTACAGTAACTACTGCATGCAAGAATATGTGAATATTTTGTGCAGGCTTCCTGCAAGGTGGCCAGCTGCAGTGGTGGTTCCATGCTCCATAGGGAGCAAACAGGGAAATTGTGATACAGAAGGTAATGCCACTGTTTTACTGCTATATGTGATTCCTGTTTTACTGCTATATGTGATTCCTGTTTTATGTTGGACAATTTCTATAAGTATGATGTGCCATTACAGCAAATAATATAAGCAGACCTGATTAACAAATTTTGGAGGTTTAAAACATTTTCATCCCATCTTTGCAGAATGACTTCACATCCATAGAGATAAGCGTGGACAAGAAAGAAATGGAACTATATGGTCTTCCCCAATCTACGAACATGTTTGGTTATGCTCTCAAGGATGGTAAAGGTCGAAAGAGAGGCATCCAGTGGACCAACTGTGTCTACCAATCAGATCGCAGTATGTTGTTGTCCCCTTTTAGTGTCTAGCTTTTCGGATTGCTTAACTGTTTTTGTATTATTTTAAAATATTGTTTTCATCCTTTTTTTTTTAACTCCTGGAGCATGGAGCCACCAGTTTATTTGGCCTCCTTGCAGGAATCCTTCATCAGAACCCCCATGCTCTTGTAGCAGTAGATTCTGTAGCAGTTTGTTTTACATGATACGGTTGCCAGATCCATGTACAGCTTCATATTAGCTGCCTCTTTTGATATCCCTGAGGTAACATTATCACTCTCCTCTACAAAGTCTTTTGTATGTGGACACATGCCTAAATATAACCAACAGATTCTGTGTCTAGGTTGAATGGAGCATGTCTCACCAAAACAAGGCAGAAAAAAAGAAAAATAAGCAGTGCTATAGTTCCTTTATCTCTTCAGAGACCCCGAGGAACTGCACGAGGCTTTCTAGATAATTAATATAATAAATATTTACATGATTTACTCTCACTCAGAGTTTAGAAAATGACGTGACCTAGTTGGGCAGGTATAACCAGTTATAGTCTATATTTTACTGTGTTCCAGAACCATCCGTGCCTATAGATCTGCATGTCAGTCCAGGAAGTGAGGCCAACTCCCTCTTAATATCGTGGACTTCAACACAGTGTAGCAGGACTGAAAAAGTTTTGATTCTCAAGTACCACCTGTTTATCTGCTCACAGCCATTTGATAATGTGACATTCATGGATAAGAAGTGTCCTGGTAAGTGTTTGGTTAAGTCCTTATGGAGGCATCATGGTTTCCCTACTTTCTTTGTGATGAGAATCAACAATTAAAGTTAAGTTAAGATGGAAGAATCATGGTAAGTGTTTGGTTAAGTCCTTATGGAGGCATCATGGTTTCCCTACTTTCTTTGTGATGAGAATCAACAATTAAAGTTAAGTTAAGATGGAAGAATCATGGTCTCACTACTTTCTTTGTGATGATAATTGATATTTAGAGTTAAGTCTTCATGACAGCTTCATGGTTTCACTACATTCTTTGTGATGATAATTGACATGTAAGGTTGAGTCTAGATAGAAGAAATGGTTTCACTGCTTTCTATGTGATGATACTTGACAAGTAGAGTTAAGTTGATGGAAGAGTCATGGTCTCACTACTGTCTTAGTGATGATAATTGAAATGTAGAGTCTTGATGGAGGCATCATGGTCTCACTACTTTATTTGTTTTTTTACCCATGGGAGAGAGGGAAATGAGGGGAAAACAAGAAATCGGAACGAGTATTGAATACTGTGAAGAGGCTAGAAGAATAAAGGAGCTCGTGAATCCCAGAATTTAGTCATCAACAATATCTTGTCTGCTGATCATGAAGCATGGGCTTCGTCAGGTTCACGCCAAGTATTCCTATACTATGCCATCGCTATTCAAGAGCTTTCTGTTTTTTTTTTAATTTCTTTTAAGTCGGTCGCCAGTTCCTTTCTCCATGTGTCTTCAGTCTCCCTGTAGCTGTCTTGCTTGGGAATTCTAGAACAAGGACTACTTTGTACTGATATCAACAGGTTTCTCACTTCTCTGTGCTCTGACTTGAGCTTCCTTAATAGAGGCCCTTCTTATGTCTTGGGTGGCTGAGTGATTAAATTGTTTGCTTTTGTTGATGTGGTGTCTATACTTATTGAAGTTCTGTTAGAATTTCTCCAGGATAGGGTAGCCAGCCCTATGCCAAATCCTCCTTAGTTGCCTTTTATGACATGCTTGATGGGTTACAGTGTTGCTAATTTTTGTTTCCCTTTCAGGCTCATGTAATACTAGGAGTTAATGGAGTAGTATATATGTATATAGTAAAAATGTACATGACAGCAAGTTAGGCCTCACACCAGGCATTCAAAGGAAAGCCATGAATGAGCTGTTCCTACAATGCTTGGTATGAACAGCACCATCATGATCACCCTACAGCTTTCAGTGGAGCATAAACATTCAACAAATGTTTGCCAAGTCCTGTTCTGAGCCACAAGGTCTTCCGTGTCCCTTTCATTTCTGTGTCCTGTATATTCTGTATTCCTCTTTCCTGTACTACCTTTCTCTTCCCATCATTACATTATCTTTATAGAGGAGGGGAGGGGGTGCCTTCTACTTCAGCTCAGCCCATGAGGTTTGGCTGCATTGGCTTTGTCTTCTGGTGTTCTTCTACCAGTTGTATTTGACCTACTCTTCACTTCCCCTGCAGTTTCAGACAAGACATCGGTTGAATATGGTACAGACTGTCCTTGACATACATGGCTTAAGACCACTTATGCTTAAAGTAGCCATCTTTTTAATTCTGTTATTCTTTAATGTGTACATTGTGTTATGTTGTGTGATAATTCGTATTATTTCACTGAAAACAAAGAGTAAAATTAGTTTTTTTTAAATAACATAACAGACATACACATTTTAGCATTCAGGCATGTTAATTGTTAACACATTCTTGTGTTTCATAAAGTATATAGTGATTTCCAGCTTATGACCATACTGACTTATGAAGACGTAATCTGAACGGAACTTTATCTTCAGTCGATGACAGTCTGTACTGTGATGATACACAGTTAAACGTACTGTGATGATACACAGTTAAATGTACTGTGATGATACACAGTTAAACGTACTGTGATGATACACAGTTAAACGTACTGTGATGATACACAGTTAAACTAAGGGATTGTATATGTCCTGTGTGGAATCCCTTGTGTGACTCCATCCTGTGTCAACAGTTGGGAGAGGTGGATGAAGGTGGTGAAATTTGGTTGTTATCTTCCTTAGACAAATGAGTCATCACAGGTATATACACCTGTACCGTGACAGACAGTGATGCCAGAATAAGAATATAAAAGACGAGAGGAATTTTCATTGCACTAGGAAATAAATGACAAGAAATCTGTGTTTATGCCCTATTCGTCACCACTTTCTCCCTTTGATCTCCAGTTATTTTTACTGTTAGCTTTACAAGACAGTCCTTTTTCTGAAAACCCCAGTGTAAAGAGAAAAAGAAGGAAACCTAGTGTTGTAATGCTCTGTTGTATAGAGTTTCCTATCATCATTGCTATCTGTATACTTGAATTCAGTAACTCATCATATTTTTTTAAATCCTAGTATTGAACTGTAGATATCCTTTTGTCTTGCTTACTATATGACATTTGATTAGTTTATGTTTTTATTAACTTATACATTTTATAGCTTTCAAAAGGTGGTGATGAATTCACCATCATCATCATTATCACTCACCTTTTAACTCCCCAAGGAGCATAGGCCTTCAACAAACTTATGCCAAAATTTTACTGTTCGTGCCATCAGCTCAAAGTCTTTCCATGTTTTCTTCATGTCTGTCTCCAGTTCTCTTCTCCATGTGTTCCTTGGTCTCACTCTGCCTCTCTTACCCTGGGGGTTCCAGAACAAGTACTTTCTTGTAAAGCTATCAATGGGTTTCTTCAGTGTGTGTCTTATCCATCTCCAGTGTCCTCTTCTCATCTCTTGTTCCTTTGGTGCTTATCTAGTTCTTGTCATCAATGTCACATTAGTGATCTTGTCTTACCAGTTATTCTACGCAAGCATCCATTGATGAAAGTCTGTAGCTTTCTGTGAACTTTTTCCCCTTTTATTGTACTTTTGATAAAGAGAAACTGACAATGAATGATAGACCTAGAAAGGCAGAAGCCTATATCCCTCTAGTGATGCTATGTTAAAACTGCCAGAGATTCTCTCACACGAAGAATGTGTCCAAAAAAAAAAGAAACAGTTTGCGCAAGTACTGTGCGGGAAGTCACTCATGCAGTCAGTCTCCAAAGGCAAAGACAGACTATAAAGCTGAAAGTAAAGACAGAACATATCCCAGACTATTTCAGTAACCATAGAGCAAGCTACCACTAGTGTCCTATGTAACAGGAAAACAAAAAAATACTGATCATCTGAATAGCCAATTAACTGAATCACTAAAACCATGGAACAAGCGCATGGTCTTTGACATAAGCATCCCTCCACTCGCTGAGTCAGTCTCTGTAGTTATTATCTCAGGCCATTATATGTGTTCTCAGCTGTTTCTTTAATCAGTTTAGCATTTTCAAATTTCATTTTCAAACTATTTTTAATTTTTCTGGATGCTACAAAATTTGCAATTTCATCTAAAATAAAGCATGTTGTTCTGATAATGTCAGACTAAAGATATGGTGTCAGGGCAGCCACAATTAAAAATAGTGAGTGAATTCTGCAGTTTATCTCTGTATTAGAAAGTGACGTTGATATCTTTAGAAGAAAAACAATGAATTCTGACATAGACAAAGTAGGAGAAGCAATAGACAAAATTGTTTAATGCAAAAACAATCAGCTGGACAGATATTTCAAGACCCATTTTATGTCAGAAAATTCTGATGTTTAATAAAGAATAATTAATACTTACTTACTTAGTCGTTCCCCTTCTACCGTGAGGTGTAGAGGTTTGGAAGAGAGAGCGCCAGACTATCTTATCGGCTGTCTTCCTCCTGGCCTGGTTCCATTCTAGTCCTCAGTCCTTTAAAGATTGTCTAATGTTGTCCTCCCTGCAGACTCTGGGTCGTCCTGGGGGTCTGGATCCCTGGCTCTTTGTTTCCCATGCTTGTCGTGGGAGCCGATCTTCTCCCATTCAGCAGACATGGCCAAACCATCTTAGTTGAGATTGTTCTACTTGGGTCTGCAGGGGGTGGGATTTTAGGCCTTGATGTATCGTCTGGTTGCGGACCATGTCTCTTCTTGTTACTTCAACCACCTTCCGCAGATACCTCATTTCTGAGGTTTGGATCTGGCTTTTGTGGGTTGTAGTCATTGCCCATGACTCGCATCCATGAGTCAAGACTGGGACATAGGTGGAGTGGTATACAGCCATCTTCGTTTTCTTACCAACCTCTCTCTTGCTGAGAAATCCTTGATTTATGGCCTGAAAAAGTCTCCCAGCTGCTACTTTTCGAGTGGCCAACTCTTCTTTGATGCCTCCCTTTCGGTCTATAATAGCTCCGAGGTATTTAAAGTGGTCCACCTGCTCCAGGACCTGTTCTCCTAGCTTAATCTGATGTCGTCTTCTTCTTTCTTCTCTTGATATCACCATGGATTTTGTTTTAGAGCTGTTTATGACCATCCCTCTCTTCTCCAGCTCTTCCTTCCAGACTTGCAGGTTGCATTGGAGATGTGCCTCTGATTTAGCAATCAGGGCAAAATCATCAGCAAATGCCAGCTCTGAAATACAGACCTGTCTCATCTTCCAGTACCCCACTGAATACTTTCTTGTTCTCTCCTTACATGCCTTGATGACATCGTCCATGAGGAGTATGAAAAGATAAGGTGACAGGATATCACCTTGTTTTACACCAGTGGTGGTCCTGAACTCTTCTGACTTATGGTTTGCTGTCCTCACATAATTTCTGCAAGACTCGTAGAAGCTCTGTATAGCAAGAAACAGAGGTGCTGGAATGTTCTTACTTGCCAAACAGTCCCAAAGTTTCCTCCAGGGGACCCTGTCAAACGCTTTTTCCAGATCTATGAAACAAAGATGGATCTCACTCTTATACTCAAGGGCCTTTTCACTCAGCTGTCTGTGAAGATTAGGTCTTGAGTACTTTGGTTAGCTCGGAATCCGCACTGGACCTCATCCAATTGTGGCTCAGCTAGGCGTCGGAGTCTCTGCTCTAAGATTCTAGAGTAGATTTTACCAGGGACACTGAGAAGGGATATGCCTCTATGGTTTCTACATTGTCGATTGTCACCCTTTTTGAAAATTGGTGTTATGATGGCAATCTCCCAATCCTTTGGTATGGTCTTGTTGCACCACGCTGCCTGTAGGACCCTTAAGAGTAATAGGTCGCCAAGAATAATTAATAAAAACTTTTTTTGTTGTATGTGGATAAGAGATTTTACCTTAACCTAATTATCCTAAATCCAAAATTTCAGTTATCTGAACATACCCTGCAGCTCACAAATTATTTATGATAATTGTCAGGATCTGTTTAGACGATGTCCCCAGTTGTCAGGATACTATATAAGATATATGATGATGGGGTGTGGCGTGTGTAGATGATGATCAACAATGCTAGGGGTATGCAGTAACACAAACGCCACTGGTACAGTTCCATAACATTTATTGAAGATTCACATACGTGTCCTGGATATCAAATACCTTGTCAACAACACTGACCTAATACTAAGACTACCACTGCCTGTAGGATATACAGACTACCGTATTCATACACTGTCTCTCCGAACACACAATAACAATGTACAGAATGTCCTTGGTGCGGTATACACTCTTCGCACACAATAATCCCTCAAACAACTCTACGTGCGGAAAAACACCCTCGCACTAATACATCACCATCCAGGTGTATATCACTTATCATTAGTGATAGGCGGCATGAACATCGCCATATAGATTCACAGAATCCTCTCCAGGCGAGACAATACACTTCGCCTGTACTTTATTTATTATAGCTACAAGGCGGGAAACGCGTCGCCTTACTTCTCCGTAGCTCCAAGGTGGAAAGTCGTCACCTTATAATGTTCTCCATGAACATACAATTATGGCTCCAATAGGAGCGCCTCCAGGCGGTACAATAATCTTCGCCTGTACAATAGGTAGGACCTACACAATATAATAAATGTATCCTCACATATTAGAATAATCACATCTGTGTTTCTCCACAGTCACACAATATGAGCTCACAGCTCGGCTACTAATCACATACTCGAGCGTACAGCTCGGCTGCCAAACATAGACTGTCTCAGTCACCCCAGACTTGTATTCACTCCAACGCTCTCTCCCAGCGCACACACAAGTCACAGCAATGCTGACATAAAGTCAGACCTTAACTCAATACCTGAGTTACACTTAACCAAGTGTTAACAACAGTTCAGTGACCTTTAACACCAATCACTATCATCATTTACACTCGTGAAACTGTTCTGTGACATCCACCCCCTTCTCCAGATGGATCTATCTATCTATCTATCTATCTATCTATCTATCTATCTATCTATCTATCTATCTATCTATCTATCTATCTATCTATCTATCTATCTATCTATCTATCTATCTATCTTTATCTATCTATCTATCTATCTATCTATCTATCTATCTATCTATCTATCTATCTATCTATCTATCTATCTATCTATCTATCTATCTATCTTATCTATCTATCTATCTATCTATCTATCTATCTATCTATCTATCTATCTATCTATCTATCTATCTATCTATCTATCTATCTATCTATCTATCTATCTATCTATCTATCTATCTATCTATCTATCTATCTATCTATCTATCTATCTATCTATCTATCTATCTATCTTTATTTTAAAAACATACTTTAATTATGATGATTATTGCAAATGTTTGATGTTATATTACTTTTATAATGATAAATGCCTTAATAATGCTTAAAGTAAATGTGAGGATGAAAGGATACAGTATACATGATGAGAGAGAGAGGAAGGGCAGAATGTCAGACTGGCCTGCGTGCCCAATTCTTAACCCTTTGAAAATAAAGTTTGTTCGTTCGGAAAACGAAGTTTTGCACCGAAGACTTGAGTACAAGGCACAGAACCCCTATTGTACCAACACATAATTGGATGGAAACATACGGTCTTAATGAAACAGTTGTCATATTACTGTGACAATAATTGTAGTTCTACTGATATTGAGAGTGAGGTATTGAGTAAATAATCTTTTGTCTGTTTCAGGTACAGACACAGGAGAAATAGTTGGTGCTGTATTTGGAGCAGTAATGTCCGTTTTCATGATGGGCCTTATACTTTTCTGCCTGGCAAGGTATGGGTATTGGTTGATGAAATACATTACCATTAGAGTGGTACAGAATAGGCAAGAAACTGCCAACATAAACAATTTCGGGTTTGGTGTGGGATTAAATACTCGTACAATGTTTTAAAGATACTATGAACCTGTGTAACTCATGTTGGACTCTGTTCTTGTGCGTATGTAATAATGTTGTCATATCTTCTTCTTCAAGTACCATACCTGGTGGTGAAGGTGATCATGTCTTCCCACAATTGCTTTTTCCTGGGCTATCATATTGTGCTCTTAACTGTTGTCATGTAATTTGTTCTTTTTATATTTTTCATTTATATTTTACATTTATATTTTACATTTATATTTTACATTTATATTTGATATCTTGTTGTCATTCATCACTTCTTCAGCTCCCCATGGATCATAGGCCTTCAATAAACTTATACCAAGTCTTCCTGTCCCGTGCCATCAGCTCAAGATCTTTCTGTGTCTTCTTCATCCTCGTCATGTCTATCTCAAGTTCTCTTCTCCATGTGCTCTTTTGGTCTCCGTCTGTCTAACCTTGGGGATTTCAGAATGAGGACTGTATGGTGCAACAAGACCATACCAAAGGATTGGGAAATTGCCATCATAACACCAATTTTCAAAAAGGGTGACAATCGACAATGTGGAAACCATAGAGGCATATCCCTTCTCAGTGTCCCTGGTAAAATCTACTCAAGAATCCTAGAGCAGAGACTCCGACGCCTAGCTGAGCCACAATTGGATGAGGTCCAGTGCGGATTCCATGCTAACCGAAGTACTCAAGACCTAATCTTCACACTCAGACAGCTAAGTGAAAAGGCCCTTGAGAATAAGAGTGAGATCCATCTTTGTTTCATAGATCTGGAAAAGGCATTTGACAGGGTCCCCTGGAGCAAACTTTGGGACTGTTTGGCAAGGAAGAACATTCCAGCACCTCTGATTCATGCTATACAGAACTTCTACAAGTCTTGCAGAAATTATGTGAGGACAGCAAACCATAAGTCATAAGACATCAGGACCACCACTGGTGTAAGACAAGGTGATATCCTGTCACCTTATCTTTTCATACTCCTCATGGACGATGTCATCAAGGCATGTAAGGAGAAAACAAGAAAGTATTCAGTGGGGTACTGGAAGATGAGACAGGTCTGTATTTCAGAGCTGGCATTTGCTGATGATGTTGCCGATTGCTAAATCAGAGGCACATCTCCAATGCAACCTGCAAGTCTGGAATGAAGAGCTGGAGAAGAGAGGGATGGTCATAAGCAGCTCTAAATCAAAATCCATGGTGATATCACGGGAAGAAAGAAGACATCAGATTAAGCTGGGAGAACAGGTCCTGGAGCAGGTCGACCACTTTAAATACCTCGGAGCTATTATAGACCGAAAGGGAGGCATCAAAGAAGAGTTGGCCACTCGAAAAGCAGCAGCTGGGAGACTTTTTCAGGCCGTAAATCGAGGATCCATCAGCAAGAGAGAGGTTGATAAGAAAACGAAGATGGCTGTATACCGCTCCACCTATGTCACCGTCCTGACATATGGGTGCGAGTGATGGGCAATGACTACAACCCACAAAAGCCAGATCCAAACCTCAGAAATGAGGTATCTGAGGAAGGTGGTTGAAGTAACAAGGAGAGACATTGTCCAGAAGTAGACGATACGTCAAGGCCTAAAATCCCACCCCCTGCAGACCCAAGTAGAACAGTCCCAACTAAGATGGTTTGGCCATGTCTGCAGAATGAGAGAAGATCAGCTACTACGACAAGCACGGGAAAGAAAGAGCCAGGGATCCAGACCCCCAGGACGACCCAGAGTCCGCTGGGAGGACAACATTAGACAATCTTTGAAGGACCGAGGACTAGAATGGAACCAGGCCAGGAGGAAGACAGCCGATAGGATAGTCTGGCACTCTCTCTTCCAAACCTCTACACCTCACGGTAGAAGGGGAACGACTAAGTAGTAAGTAAGGACTGTATGGTAATGTTATCAACAGGTGTCCTTATTGAATGAGATAACTTAACTTTAAAACATACATTTTCTTTGTAACATCAAAACATTTGACTGCAAAAGTTGACTTTGTAACATCAAAACATTTGACTGCAAAAGTTGACTTTGTAACATCAAAACATTTGACTGCAAAAGTTGACTTTGTAACATCAAAACATTTGACTGCAAAAGTTGACTATGTAAGATCAAAACATTTGACTGCAAAAAATGACTTTGTAACATCAAAACATTTGACTGCAAAAGTTGATTTTGTAACATCAAAACATTTGACTGCAAAAGTTGACTTTGTAACATCAAAACATTTGACTGCAAAAGTTGACTTTGTAACATCAAAACATTTGACCGCAAAAGTTGACTTTGTAACATCAAAACATTTGACTGCAAAAGTTGACTTTGTAACATCAAAAAATTTGACCTCAAAAGTTGACTTTGTAACATCAAAACATTTTACTGCAAAAGTTGACTTTGTTACATCAAAACATTTGACTGCAAATGTTGACTTTGTAACATCAAAACATTTGACTGCAAAAGTTGACTTTGTAACATCAAAACAGTTGACTGCAAAAGTTGACTTTGTAACATCAAAACAGTTGACTGCAAAAGTTGACTTTGTAACATCAAAACATTTGACTGCAAAAGTTGACTTTGTAACATCAAAACATTTGACTGCAAAAGTTGACTTTGTAACATCAAAACATTTGACTGCAAAAGTTGACTTTGTAACATCAAAACATATGACTGCAAAAGTTGACTTTGTAACATCAAAACATTTGACTGCAAAAGTTGACTTTGTAACATCAAAACATTTGACTGCAAAAGTTGACTTTGTAACAGTAACACTACATCATCATCATTTTCCTTTATGCTTCTTATAGATCATGGAGCCAGCACTGCTGCTGGTACCTCTATAGGAAACCTGCACCAAGTAGTCACATGATCTTGTATCATAGGTTTCTGTAGCAATTTGCTTTACATGATGAAGTTGCCAGCCCATTGGACAATCACATATTAGTTGCTTTGTACGACACACCTGAGGACCATCACATATTAGTTGCTTTGTACGACACACCTGAGGACCATCACATATTAGTTGCTTTGTACGACACACCTGAGGACCATCACATATTAGTTGCTTTGTACGACACACCTGAGGACAATCACATATTAGTTGCTTTGTACGACACACCTGAGGACCATCACATATTAGTTGCTTTGTACGACACACCTGAGGACCATCACATATTAGTTGCTTTGTACTACACACCTGAGGACAATCACATATTAGTTGCTTTGTATGACACACCTGAGGACCATCACATATTAGTTGCTTTGTACGACACACCTGAGGACCATCACATATTAGTTGCTTTGTACGTCACACCTGAGGACAATCACATATTAGTTGCTTTGTACATCACACCTGAGGACAATCACATATTAGTTGCTTCATACGACACACCTGAGGACAATCACATATTAGTTGCTTTGTACATCACACCTGAGGACAACCACATATTAGTTGCTTTGTACAACACACCTGAGGACAATCACATATTAGTTGCTTTGTATGACACACCTGAGGACAATCACATATTAGTTGCTTTGTACGACACACCTGAGGACAATCACATATTAGTTGCTTTGTACATCACACCTGAGGACAATCACATATTAGTTGCTTTGTACATCACACCTGAGGACAATCACATATTAGTTGCTTTGTACATCACACCTGAGGACAATCACATATTAGTTGCTTTGTACATCACACCTGAGGACAATCACATATTAGTTGCTTTGTATGACACACCTGAGGACAATCACATATTAGTTGCTTTGTACGACAAACCTGAGGACAATCACATATTATTGCTTTGTACGTCACACCTGAGGACAATCACATATTAGTTGCTTTGTACGCCACACCTGAGGACAATCACATATTAGTTGCTTTGTACGACACACCTGAGGACAATCACATATTAGTTGCTTTGTATGTCACACCTAAGGACAATCACATATTAGTTGCTTTGTACGACACACCTTCTTCTTCTTCTTCCTCGTTCGTCCTGAAAAGGACGTTGGTTGCGTTGTGTCTGTTTACGCCGGAGCTGTGATATCTGCACCTTTCGGTCGACACATCCGACTTCAGCACGGCATTTTTTGGTACCGGGTTTGCCTTCCCTCTGCGATCCCTACTCTCTCAGCCAGACTGCAGTGATGCAGCCTGTTTCCAGGACCACCACGTGGAGGTGGAGTAGGGTCTTGGTCAGCTCTGGTTCGCTGACCCTGATGCAAGCAGTCAAGCTATGGGTCGCTGACTGCATTCTCTATTGCTGCATCTTTGGGTCCCGTACGACACACCTGAGGACAATCACATATTAGTTGCTTTGTACGTAGCATCAACCACTGAGGGAACATTTAATATAGCACAGAGTAGCATCATCACACTGAGGGAACATTTAATATAGTTGCAGAGTAGCATCACACCTGAGGGAACATTTAATATAGCACAGAGTAGCATCAACCACTGAGGGAACAATCACATTTAATATAGCACAGAGTAGCATCAACCACTGAGGGACAATCACATTTAATATAGCTTTGAGTAGCATCAACACTGAGGGACAATCATTTAATATAGCTTTGAGTAGCATCACACTGAGGGAACATTTAATATAGCGCAGAGTAGCATCAACCACTGAGGGACCACTCAATATAGCTCAGAGTAGCAGCAACCTCAGAGGGAACATTTAATATAGCTCAGAGTAGCATCAACAGCATCAACCACTGAGGGAACATTTAATATATCACAGAGTAGCATCAACCGCTTAGGGAACATTTAATATAGCAGAGAGTAGCATCAACCACTGAGGTCACATTTAATATAGCACAGAGTAGCATCAACCACTGAGGGAACATTTAATATAGCACAGAGTAGCATCGACTACTGAGGGAACATTTAATATAGCACAGAGTAGCATCAACCACTGAGGGAACATTTAATATAGCACAGAGTAGCATCAACCACTGAGGGAACATTTAATATAGCACAGAGTAGCATCAACTACTGAGGGAACATTTAATATAGCACAGAGTAGCATCAACAACTGAGGGAACATTTAATATAGCACAGAGTACATCACATTTACTGAGGGAACATTTAATATAGCACAGAGTAGCATCAACCACTGAGGGAACATTTAATATAGCACAGAGTAGCATCAACCACTGAGGGAACATTTAATATAGCACAGAGTAGCATCAACTACTGAGGGAACATTTAATATAGCACAGAGTATCAGAAAGCACTGAGGGATATCACAGAGTAGCATCAACTACTGAGGGAACATTTAATATAGCACAGAGTAGCATCAACCACTGAGGGAACATTTAATATAGCACAGAGTAGCATCAACCACTGAGGGAACATTTAATATAGCACAGAGTAGCATCAACCACTGAGGGAACATTTAATATAGCACAGAGTAGCATCAACCACTGTGTAGCATCAACCACTGAGGGAACATTTAATATAGCACAGAGTAGCATCAACCACTGAGGGAACATTTAATATAGCACAGAGTAGCATCAACCACTGAGGGAACATTTAATATAGCACAGAGTAGCATCAACCACTGAGGGAACATTTAATATAGCACAGAGTAGCATCAACTACTGAGGGAACATTTAATATAGCTCAGAGTAGCATCAACTACTGAGGGAACATTTAATATAGCACAGAGTAACACCATGCTCTGAGGGAACATTTAATATAGCACAGAGTAGCATCAACCACTGAGGGAACATTTAATATAGCACATAGTAACACCATGCTCTGAGGGAACATTTAATATAGCACAGAGTAGCATCAACCACTGAGGGAACATTTAATATAGCACAGAGTAGCATCAACCACTGAGGGAACATTTAATATAGCACAGAGTAGCATCAACCACTGAGGGAACATTTAATATAGCACAGAGTAGCATCAACCACTGAGGGAACATTTAATATAGCACAGAGTAGCATCAACCACTGAGGGAACATTTAATATAGCACAGAGTAGCATCAACCACTGAGGGAACATTTAATATAGCACAGAGTAGCATCAACCACTGAGGGAACATTTAATATAGCACAGAGTAGCATCAACCACTGAGGGAACATTTAATATAGCACAGAGTAGCATCAACCACTGAGGGAACATTTAATATAGCACAGAGTAGCATCAACCACTGAGGGAACATTTAATATAGCACAGAGTAGCATCAACCACTGAGGGAACATTTAATATAGCACAGAGTAGCATCAACCACTGAGGGAACATTTAATATAGCACAGAGTAGCATCAACCACTGAGGGAACATTTAATATAGCACAGAGGAGCACCAACAACTGAGGGAACATACAATATCAACTGAGGGAACATTTAATATAGCACAGAGTAGCATCAACCACTGAGGGAACATTTAATATAGCACAGAGTAGCATCAACCACTGAGGGAACATTTAATATAGCACAGAGTAGCATCAACCACTGAGGGAACATTTAATATAGCACAGAGTAGCATCAACAACTGAGGGAACATTTAATTAATATAGCACAGAGTAGCATCAACCACTGAGGGAACATTTAATATAGCACAGAGTAGCATCAACCACTGAGGGAACATTTAATATAGCACAGAATATCAGGAAACACTGAGGGAACATTTAATATAGCACAGAGTAGCATCAACCACTGAGGGAACATTTAATATAGCACAGAGTAGCATCAACCACTGAGGGAACATTTAATATAGCACAGAGTAGCATCAACCACTGAGGGAACATTTAATATATCACAGAGTAGCATCAACCACTGAGGGAACATTTAATATAGCACAGAGTAGCATCAACCACTGAGGGAACATTTAATATAGCACAGAGTAGCATCAACCACTGAGGGAACATTTAATATAGCACAGAGTAGCATCAACCACTGAGGGAACATTTAATATAGCACAGAGTAGCATCAACATTTAATATAGCACTGAGGGAACATTTAATATAGCACAGAGTAGCATCAACCACTGAGGGAACATTTAATATAGCACAGAGTAGCATCAACCACTGAGGGAACATTTAATATAGCACAGAGTAGCATCAACCACTGAGGGAACATTTAATATAGCACAGAGTAGCATCAACCACTGAGGGAACATTTAATATAGCACAGAGTAGCATCAACCACTGAGGGAACATTTAATATAGCACAGAGTAGCATCAACCACTGAGGGAACATTTAATATAGCACAGAGTAGCATCAACCACTGAGGGAACATTTAATATAGCACAGAGTAGCATCAACCACTGAGGGAACATTTAATATAGCACAGAGTAGCATCAACCACTGAGGGAACATTTAATATAACATTTAATATAGCACAGAGTAGCATCAACAACTGAGGGAACATTTAATATAGCACAGAGTAGCATCAACCACTGAGGGAACATTTAATATAGCACAGAGTAGCACCATGCTCTGAGGGAACATTTAATATAGCACAGAGTAGCATCAACCACTGAGGGAACATTTAATATAGCCCAGAGTAGCATCAACCACTGAGGGAACATTTAATATAGCACAGAGTAGCATCAACCACTGAGGGAACATTTAATATAGCACAGAGTAGCATCGACTACTGAGGGAACATTTAATATAGCACAGAGTCACATCAACCACTGAGGGAACATTTAATATAGCACAGAGTAGCATCAACCACTGAGAGAACAATTAATATAGCAAAGAGTAGCAACAACCTGAGGAACATTTAATATAGTTGCAGAGTACATCAACACTGAGGAACATTTAATATAGTTGCAGAGTACATCACACCTGAGGGAACATTTAATATAGTTGCTTTGTAGTAGCATCACACCACTGAGGGAACACATTTAATATAGCTTTGTACATCAACCTGAGGGAACAAATCACATATTAGTTGCTTTGTAATATCACACAGAGTAGACAACCACACATTTAATATAGCTTTGTAGCATCAACCACTGAGGGAACAATACATATAGTTGCTTTGTACAGAGTAGCATCAACAACTGAGGGACAATCACATTATTAGCACAGAGTACATCAACACTGAGGAACAATCACATATAGTTGCAGAGTAGCATCACACTGAGGGAACAATTAATATAGTTGCTTTGTACATCAACACTGAGGAACAATTACATATTAGTTGCAGTAGCATCACACCTGAGGACAATCACATATTAGTTGCTTTGTACATCAACACCTGAGGAACATCACATATTAGTATAGCTTTGAGTAGCATCACACCTGAGGGACAATCATATTAATTGCTTTGAGTAGCATCACACCACTGAGGGACATTTACATATAGTTGCAGAGTACATCACACCTGAGGGAACAATTATATTAGTTGCTTTGTAGCATCACACCTGAGGAAATCACATATAGTTGCTTTGTACATCACACCTGAGGACAATCACATATTAGTTGCTTTGTACATCACACCTGAGGACCATCACATATTAGTTGCTTTGTACATCACACTGAGGAACAATATACACATGAGTTGCTTTGTACATCAACCACTGAGGGAACATTTACATATTAGTTGCTTTGTACAACCACACCTGAGGACAATCACATATTAGTTGCTTTGTACATCACACCTGAGGGACATCACATATTAGTTGCTTTGTACATCACACCTGAGGACAATCACATATTAGTTGCTTTGTACATCACACCTGAGGACAATCACATATTAGTTGCTTTGTACATCACACCTGAGGACAATCACATATTAGTTGCTTTGTACATCACACCTGAGGACAATCACATATTAGTTGCTTTGTACATCACACCTGAGGACAATCACCTGAGGACAATCACATATTAGTTGCTTTGTACATCACACCTGAGGACAATCACATATTAGTTGCTTTGTACATCACACCTGAGGACAATCACATATTAGTTGCTTTGTACATCACACCTGAGGACAATCACATATTAGTTGCTTTGTACATCACACCTGAGGACAATCACATATTAGTTGCTTTGTACATCACACCTGAGGACAATCACATATTAGTTGCTTTGTACATCACACCTGAGGACAATCACATATTAGTTGCTTTGTACATCACACCTGAGGACAATCACATATTAGTTGCTTTGTACGTCACACCTGAGGACAATCACATATTAGTTGCTTTGTACGTCACACCTGAGGACAATCACATATTAGTTGCTTTGTACATCACACCTGAGGACAATCACATATTAGTTGCTTTGTACATCACACCTGAGGACAATCACATATTAGGACAATCACATATTAGTTGCTTTGTACGTCACACCTGAGGACAATCACATATTAGTTGCTTTGTACATCACACCTGAGGACAATCACATATTAGTTGCTTTGTACGACACACCTGAGGACAATCACATATTAGTTGCTTTGTATGTCACACCTGAGGACAATCACATATTAGTTGCTTTGTATGTCACACCTGAGGACAATCATATATTAGTTGCTTTGTATGTCATACCCGAGGGAGCAGTAGTTCTATTCTTTCTTTGTCTCATCAGAGACACTCCCCCGACCCCCTGAACTACATGGGCTGCAACACCACGTATGATATATTTAATTTTTATCATATGCAACATAAAATATATTTATGTCTGTAACACATTGTACATTTACTGTGTAACACGATGTAATAACAGTTTGCTGTGTGTGATAATTCTACTTCATAACACTAGAAAAACGTGCCATAAAAATTTACTTTTTTTTGTTTGATTATTCCCCAATAAAGGTGTTGCTTTAAAGCTAAGAGGCGTCTTAAGGGTGTTATAGAAATTCCAAAATTGCCTTTGTCAACAGTAAGTATTGCATTTTCATGTTGTTTATGTATCGTCATTATTATCCCTTTTTTGCTCACTATTTTAGCACGGAGCCACAACTATACCTGGCCCTCTTGTGGGAAACCTGGGCCAAAGCAAACATGTGCTCTTACAGTTGTAGTTTTTGTATCAGTTTATTTTTACATGATGGGGTTGCCATGTTGCACTTGTTTATGTATAAGGCTACAGATTAATTGGGTCATAATTGTCCTTCATCATTGTCACAGAACAGTTTTGTGTGGGTGAATGATCGAATGATTGTGATTAAGGGTCACTGAGGTTGTCAACACTTGTTTAAGTTTTAACTCAGGGACTGAGTTCATGTCTAACTGAGAGTTAGTGATTTGTGACTTGTGTGCGCGCTTGCAGAAAGCGTGTTTAGTGAGCACGTCTGGATGACTGAGAGAGTACCCAAATATGACTGGGGACAGTCTGTGATTTGATTCTGAGCTGTGTGCTCGTATTTTGTGGGAAATCATGTCTGTGATTATTCTATATTTGATGTGATTGGTCCTACTTTCTTTTGGACAGCTGATAATTTTCCTGCCTGGGAGCATTTCTGGAGGAACTTTATGCAAGTGTTTGCGAAGAACCTGCTTAGGTGTTGTATCTTTTCCGCCTTGGAGCTATTATAGAGTAAGGCGTCAAATATTTCCCACCTAGTAGTTGTGATACAAACTTTGCTGCGGGACAGACATCTGGAGTCTGAGGCTCGTATGACTGTCAATGGTGAAAGCCGAAAGGAAGCCGCTGGCATGAGAACGGACATCCTGACCGCAAAACATGATACAAGAATAGGATTTTGGAATGTCAGGACAATGAATGAGACGGGTAAACTAATACATGGTCACGGCAGAAATGAGAAACTATAGGTTACACATTCTAGGGATAAGCGAGAGCAGATGGACAGGGGCAGGGAAAGTTAAAACAGCAACATGAGAAACAGTACTTTACTCTGGAAGAGAGGATGGGCAGCACAATGAAGGTGTAGCCATTATTCTATAGAAAGGACATTACTGGAATGGAAACCCATCAACAACAGACTGATAAGATTAAGATTGAGAGGGAGATTCATCAATACTACAATAATACAATGCTACGCACCAACGAATGACAGCGATGAAGAGGTCAAGGATGAATTCTATCAACAACTGCAGAAAGAAATGGAAGACACACCTAGATATGATCTTATTATAGTAATGGGAGACCTCAATGCAAAAGTTGGTACACACAATACATATAATGAAAGAGTAATGGGGAAATGCGGCAGCGGAACAGCAAACGAAAATGGGGATAAATTAATAAGTTTCTGTAGCATTAACAACCTGGTCATTGGAGGTACACTTTTCCCACATAAAGAAATTCACAAATTAACATGGGAATCACCAAATGGTCGGGACAGAAACCAGATAGACCACATCATGATTAACGGTAGATGGAGACATGCATTACAAGATGTGAAGGTAAGAAGAGGTGCAGATGTGGGAAGTGATCACCATTTAGTAGTAGCAAAACTGAAAGTGAAACTAAGAAGGGCTGGACCAACTGTAACTACACAGAAAAGGTTTGACATCAGCAAATTGAAGGACCCCCTTACCAGAAAAGCTTTTGCGGCTGACATTAAGAAACGATATCAATTTGCCAAGTCAGAAAAAGACATTGACTGATGATGTAGACCAGAAATTCAACACCATTTCAACAATATATAAGGAAAGCAGCAAATCATGCTTGGGATTCCAGGAAAGGAAGAAGCAAGACTGGATAACACCAGAAACATTAAACACCATAACAATGAGAAAGGAAATGAAAAGAAAGAAAACAGAAGCGAAGTTCCCCAGGTTAAAGCAACTATATAGCGAACAGTACAGTCAGCTGGACAAGGACGTTAAACGCCAAACCCGAGCCAACAAAAGGAATTTCCTAGACGATCATGCAAGACAGGCAGAAGAGGCAGCACTGAGAAATGAACAAAACACAGTATACAAAATAACTAAATTCATCAGGGGAAAACAAGGTGCAAACAATATTACATTAGTAAAAGATAAGCAAGGAAATCTCATCACGACAGCAAAGGGACAGGAAACAAGATGGGCAGAGCATTTCAGAGAAACTCTGAACAGGAAACCACCAGAGACACAGTTGAATGTTCCTGAGGCTGTAAACGATCTAGATGTTAATACAGACATTCCACAGAAAGAAGAAATCATCACGGCAATCAAAGGGTTAAAGAATGGAAAAGTGCCTGGCCACGACAACTTAAATGCAGAGCTATTTAAGACTGAAGTCTGGAAAACAGGGACAACACCAACGAAGTGGAACAAAGGAATAATTGTCAAATAACCCAAGAAGGGAGACCTTGCAGACTGTAATAATTGGAGAGGAATCACTCTTCTCTCAGTTTCCAGCAAAATATTAGGCAGGATAATTGTACAGAGAATTTCAAAAGCAGTAGACCACAAACTGAGGAAAGAACAAGCAAGATTTAGAAAGAACAGAAGATGTGCAGATCATATATTCACCCTCAGGAACATAATAGAGCAGTGCTCAGAATGGCAGAGACAGCTGTACATTAATTTTGTTGATTTTGAAAAGGCTTTTGAAAGTATACGTAGGGACAGTTTATGGAAAATACTGAGGGCTTATGGAATTCCAAGCTGCATAGTGTCAATCATAAAAAGCCTCTATGCCAACTTTACGTGTAGCATAGGGCAGAGCAACCTAACCTTTGAGGTGAAGACAGGAGTACGACAGGGATGCCCCTTATCAACCAGTCTATTCTTAACAGTCATAGACTGAGTGATGCGACAGACAACAGAGGGCTGTCCAAGAGGAATAAGATGGACTACGTTTTCTACACTGGAAGATCTGGAATATGCAGATGACATTGCACTACTAGCACATTCACATCAACACATCCAGGAAAAAACAGATAGACAATAAGTATAGCCAGCAGGTGGGCCTGAACATTAGTCTAAAGAAGTCAGAGGTCATGACACTCAATGTGAGCGAGCCCATAACAGTAAGGAATCAACAACTGGAACAGACAGACACCTTCACATACCTAGGATGCATAGTAACACCAGATGGCGGTGCAAGCAAAGACATCAACAACAGAATGAACAAAGCAAGAACAGCCTTTTATAGTCTAAACAACATCTGGAATTCCTCTCAGTACAGCACAAGCAAAAATTAAGATTATATCAGAGCTGTGTGCTTTCTGTTCTTCTCTATGGTGCGGAATTCTGGAGAGTAACAGAGAAGGAAACGTCGAAATTGTCCTCTTTTCGCACAACATGCCTAAGAAAAATTCTCAGAATCTTTTGGTCGAATACCATCACAAACCAAGATCTGCTTACTCGGAGCAAGCAAGAGACATGCACACCATCATAGCTAGCAGACGCTGGAGTTGGGTTGACCATGTCCTCAGAAGAGACCCCGATGCCATCACAAGAACAGCTTTGCTATGGACCTCTGAATGAAAATGAAAGAGAGGCCGACCAAAAACAACGTGGTGGAGTACTGTGAAGGCTGAGATGCAAAGAATGAACCAGAGTTGGGGCACTGTACGAAGGATGGCCACCGACTGAGCAAAGTTGAACCAATTTGTTGTTGCCCTACAAGACGCCACCAGGCATGATGGCCACTGACTGCTTTGATGATCGGCAGCTAAGGATCAAAGAAGAAGAAGAAGTTATAATTCGGGGTCCCGTTGCTTTCCATTCTATAAGTGCCTTCTGTGCTTCCCTAGACAGCATTAGAGCCACCCCTTCACTGTGGTGGGCTGGTTCCTCCTCATGTCCTGAGGACAAAATCATTTCTCCTGTGATCAATCTCCTCCTCTCTATGCCCTTCCACCATGTCTCATAGAGACCCAGGATATCAATCCTGTAATTTTTCATTTCCGATGCTACTTGTGCAGTTTTCCCTTGTTCACATAGAGTGCGAACATTCCAGGTGCCGTTCCTGGAGATTTTCATAGATGAAAAAAGGTTAGTCGGCAACCCAGACTCCTTTCGGCTTTCTCTGGGTTGCTTCATGTGCCTCCTTTCCAGAGGACCTTCTTCTGTCTTGGGCGGCTGAGTAGATTTATATTCTGTATTTGACTTGTCCATGTTTGTTGAAGTTTTTTGGTAAACGTTTTTTTTACGGGACAGGGTAACCAGCTCCATGCCCAACCCTCCTTAGTCACTTTTTACGACATGCATGGTATGTACAGTGTTACTATTCTTTGCTCCCCTTTTGGGCCCTGGTAACACACAGGTGACCACTGGTATAAGACAGGATATTCTGTCACCTTATCTTTTCATACTCCTCATGGAAGATGTCATCAGAGCATGTAAGAAAGGACAAAAAAGTATTCAGTGGGGTACTGGAAGATGAGGCAGGTTTGTATTTCAAAGCTGGCATTTGCCGATGATACTACCCTGATTGCTAAATCAGAGGCACATCTTCAATCCAACTTGCAAGTCTGGAGGGAAGAGCTGGAGAAGAGAGGGATGGTCATCAGCAACTCCAAAACAAAAACCAAAGTGATATCATGACAGATAAGAAGACATCAGATTATGCTGGGAGAACAGGTCCTGGAGCAGGTCAACCACTTAAATACCTTGGAGCTGTCATTTACTGGAAAAGAGGCATTAAAGAATAGTTGGTTACCCAAAGAGCAGCAGCTAGGAGACTTTTTCAGGCCATAAATTGAGGATTCCTCAGCAAAAGAGAAGTTGGCAAGAAGACGAAGATGGCTGAATACTGCTGCACCTGTGTTCCAGTCTTGACTTATGGATGCTAGTCATGGACAATGACTTCAACCCACAAAAGCCAGCTCCAAACCTCAGAAATGAGGTATCTGAGGAAGGTGGTTGAAGTAACAAGAAGGGACATAGTCCGCAACCAGACAATACGACAAGGCCTAAAAAACCCAGCCCCTGCAGACCCAAGTAGGGGACCAAAGACACATCAAGAGAGATGAATGCAGTCAGCTACTCATAGCTTGACTGCTTGTGTCAGGGTCAGCGAACCAGAGCTGACCAAGACCCTACTCCACCTCCAAGTGGTGGTCCTGGAAACAGGCTGCATCACTGCAGTCTGGTTGAGAGAGTAGGGATCGAAGTGGGAAGGCAAACCTTGTCCCAAAAAATGCTGTGCTGAAGTCGGATGTGTCAGCCGAAAGGTGCAGATATCGCAGCTTCACTGTAAACAGACACAACGCAACCAACGTCCTTTTCAGGATGAACGAGGAAGAAGAAAAAGAACCCAAGTAGAAAAGTCCCAACTATGATGGTTTGGCCATGGCAGCAGAATTGGAGAAGACCAGCTACCACAACAAGTATGAGAAACAGATATCCAGACATCCAGGATGACCAGAGTCCACTGGGAGGACAACATAAGCCAATCTCTGAAGGACCGAGAACTAGATTGGAACCAGGCCAGGAGGAAGACAGCTGATAGGATTGTATGGCACTCTCCCTGGCAAACCTCTACACCCCACGGTAAAGGAGGAATGACTAAGTAAGTAGGAAGTTTATTTATATGTAATCTTGTAATCATGTTCTGTTTTTTCAAATATCAGTAAAATTTTCTCTGCTAAATTTAATAACATTTTCAGGTTCCACCGGTAACAACTCGTCAGTACAGTGATGAGTCTGGTATTTTCATTGAAAGCAGGCAGAATTCTACCACTGAAGGCAGCTGTGAACTACCGGCAGTCCCAGCCAGACTTTCAGAAGATGTGAGTGACCAAGAGCATGCAGAAGCTGACATGGCAAAGGGTGATCTTGTTCAGGGACCTGTTTCTGTTCCTCTTGCCTCACAGGAAGCTGACCAAAGGACAAAGAATGTTTCAGCAGACACTGATAATATTCATAATTTCAACAGGTGTTTTAATGATTCGGAAAGTAGCGCCCATTACATGCAGTTTGCAGATATACGCTTGGCATCTTATAGGTTTCCATCAGCTGATATCCAGAACGGAGTTTCACATGAAGAGCCTGACTCTTCAGGCTCTGTGGAGTTAGATGATATCAGTGTCATCAATTTATTATCTACAGAACAGTCTCAGCCACAGATAAATACAAATTTACCTCACTCATTCTTGTCCCCATTAAGTGCCTCTGTTCAAATGGTCTTTAATGTAGAATTTAATCCTAACAATACACCAGTAAATAACATGCCCTCAGAAATTAACCTCACCCAATTATCACTTCAGAAAAGACAATCAACTGCCAGATTGCAGGAATTCACAGCAGAAAAACCCTCTGAAATGTCTACTTTAGAAAAGCAAATTGACCCCAAAGGAGAGGAGAGTAGCCTGAGTACTGACTATGTGAGATGTGGTCTTGATGGAAAAATTGACAGCCTGCCAAAATACAACAGTCCAGAGATTGGCTCAGTGGACTCACAAGAAGCATTACCATCATTAGATGTGGGTGGCCACCAGGAAGTACCGACTTACAGCAGCCCAGGAACAGCTGCAACGCTTTCCAGTACTGCAGAAAATGATAGACAAGGCCAGAGTGGAGCAGCTTCCTTGTCATGCAGTTTTAGTGATGACCAAAATGACGATCAGTATTTTCTGACAGACCATGACTATGTAAAGCAAGGTTATTTGAGCAGCATGCCAGTCACGGGAAGTGGTTATGACCCGAATATGCAGGTCATTAACCAGAGTTTGGAAGAAAACTCTCACCCTAAACAGGCCTTTGCTAATCATTTACATAGCACTGGTGATGATATTTCTCTGCACAGTGATAGAAGAGGTAGCATTACAGACTGTGATTTGTGTGATTTAAACATAGAAAGTCTCCAGAATGACAGTTTTATTTTTGGTAGTTCGTTAGAAGATGACAAGTCTCAGTTTAGAAGAGAAACTGAAGTACAGGTTATCAAGGAAGACTCTAACATGCATATGCAAGCTGAGTATACGAACGATAACAGCAGCCAACTACATACTGGAAATGGTGAGACAGCTGAAATTATGTATAATGGTGAATATCAAAGTAGTGGCGCTGGCTATGTTCCTTTGGACTCTATGCTAGGAATCAAGGAGTATCCTTGTGGAACTGAAGCTCAAATTAATGGTTGCACAGGGCAGGCATATCAAGATTTGGAGTCGGATAATCTCTCTCTTGAGCAGACAGATGCATCTGTGGACAGTTTTGGCTATAAACATATCTCTTTTCTTGAAATGACTACAAGCTCAGACAATGAAAGCTCGGGTGTTATTCAAGAAGCTGTTGGCGTAGACAGTTATATTTCTGACAGCAGACTTGAACTCATTAAGGAATGACAGGTCAGATATTCATGAGAAAGATATATTACAAGTGCATTAATTTCTTTATAGTGTTCCATGTGCACTCACTGTCTCCATGAAAATTGTTTTCCAATAATAGTTACTTTCTCCTAGGATCAGTAATAGCTGCATTCTCCTAGAATCAGTAGCAGCTGCATTATCCTAGGATTAGTAACTGTTATATTCTCCTAGGATCAGTAGAAGCTGCATTCTCATAGGATCAGTAGCAGCAACAATCTCATAGGATCAATAGAAGCTGCATTCTCTTAGGATCAATAGCAGCTGCATTCTTTAGGATCAGCTGCTGCATTCTCATAGAATCAGTAGCAGCTGCTTTGTCATAGGATCATTAGCAGCTGCATTCTCATAGGATCAATGATCATTACATTCTCATAGGATCAGTAACAACTGCATTCTTCTAAGGTCAGTAATCATTACATTCCCCTAGGATCATAACAGCTGCATTCTCCTAGGATCAGTAACAGCTACATTTTTCTAAAATTCTTAGTCATTTAGTGATTTAAGTAAAACTAATAATCCTTCATTAACCTGTGACATTGCAAATAAGAGTCTTAGGATGGAAATTGTGAAAATTTAAGCAGAGCACATCAGTTGAAATCAGTAATAGAGGATTAATGAAAAGTCGCAACACATGCAGCAAGAAGTAAGACTGTGAAACTCCTTACAGTTTGAACATGTGATGCAAGGAATCTGTAACACTGAAGCGACTTACTGTTCAGTATAAGTAAGGGACAGCTGGGATGGGAGTGAAAACCTGGAGATTGATCCTGAATAGAGCCATCCTTGGTGTAAATCTAGATGGTAGTAACAAATAGTCGAGCAAGAACTTTGAACAGTGAAATGGAGAAGGCTTCCATATGAACCGGTGTTGGATGTGGGTGAGTTTGTCATTCAGACCCCCAGGACACTGTCTTTTCTGTCTACAAAAATCAAGTGTGCCTGGGCATGGAGATTGATCATCACCTTATACATGAGAGCCAAAGGGTAAATTTCCTTCCTGAAAATGGGTGAAAGAAATGAATGTTTCCTTATTTTATAAGAAAGGTTCAGGAAGGAGAAATTTGGCCAATTACTTAAATGCACAAAAGAGTGGTTACTGAAATAGTGACACAAAACAGTGCACATAAATGTTGTTTTATATAAAACAAAATGTACAAGCAATATAAAATTGTGTACAGACCTGATTTTTCACAGGCAACTACAACAAAATTGATCATGAGAAGCTGATGTAGTCATGCCTGTATTTTGGATATGCAGCTCAGTGCTGTGTGAATATGTGATATCATTTATTGTTTACACGTAAATCATTGACAGATGTGTTGGAAATTTGAATCTGGAGTAGACGAGCTACGCAAACGTGTAGCGTATTTGGTTTTACTTTTGTTTTTTAGCAAGACATTTAGTCTTGGTGTTCTTTGGTTTTTTTGTTGTTGTTGAGTATGTGATATTGTTTGTTATTCTTCCTTTGTTTTAAGTTGAGGAAATGTGAAAACAGGATGATCATTGTGAAAGAAAAAACTGGAGCCTTAGAAGTGTGGATATACTTATGAATGTGGTCGATTTTGTAGCAGAATTGAAAGGTAAAATTTTCTACACAGCAAATGAATAAAAATGTGTTTAAAAATAATAATAGAAGAAAAGAATACATGCAAATGGGAAAGAAACATCAAAAAGTGGACATAAGGCTAAGAATGTTGAGGTTCAGTTGGCGGAAACCTGCATTTTATTGTGTAGCTGCCATTGGATGTGATTGTTTGCTGTTGTCTGGAGTTTGGTATGGTATTTCATTCATATACTTTATGTAAAAGTGCTTTTTTATTAATATTTCTGCTATGTATCCCATCTACGAGTAACTATGCTTTTGCAAGAATATTTCAGTTTTGTACCTCATATAAAAATGTTTTAATATCAGCATTTCAGAGATGATAGGAAACTCTTTACAGAGCGATACAACAGGAAGCAATCTGATCATCAGAAGAAGTCCCCCCATCCGACAAGTGTTTCGGCCCGATTACTCCTTTACACTCTAAGGGGGGCGGGCCCACTTGGGTCATGACTCCCAAGCGTCTCAGCTTCCTGTTGTCTTGTATCGAAAATGAACCCATTTCACTTATGGTAGCAACTTTTAAATCCACAACGCCAGCCGTGGAGGCAATTGTGAAAGTAACAAAGAGAAGACAAATTATTCCGTTCAGTTATATACCTCATATTAAAAATGCCTTAGTATTTTTAGATGTTTTTGCTGGTTCAAAATTATCTAATCCAGAGTTTCTCAAACTATTTTGTTCACGGAACACTTATTCATTTGAAATTAATGGACAGAACAGTGATCCTAAAAATTGGGTTTAAGGTAACATTTACTTACTTACTTAGTCGTTCCCCTTCTACCGTGAGGTGTAGAGGTTTGGAAGAGAGAGCGCCAGACTATCCTATCGGCTGTCTTCCTCTTGGCCTGGTTCCATTCTAGTCCTCGATCCTTCAAAGATTGTCTAATGTTGTCCTCCCAGCGGACTCTGGGTCGTCCTCGGGGTCTGGATCCTTGGCTCTTTGTTTCCCATGCTTGTCGTGGTATCCGATCTTCTCCCATTCTGCAGACATGGCCAAACCATCTTAATTGGGACTGTTCTACTTGGGTCTGCAGGGGGTAGGATTTAAGGTCTTGACGTATCGTCTGGTTGCGTACCATGTCTCTTCTTGTTACTTCAACCACCTTCCTCAGATACCTCATTTCTGAGGTTTGGATCTGGCTTTTATGGGTTGTAGTCATTGCCCATGACTCGCATCCGTATGTCAAGACTGGGACATAGGTGGAGCGGTATACAGCCATCTTCGTTTTCTTACCAACCTCTCTCTTGCTGAGGAATCCTCGATTTATGGCCTGAAAAAGTCTCCCAGCTGCTGCTTTTCGAGTGGCCAACTCTTCTTTGATGCCTCCCTTTCGGTCTATAATAGCTCCGAGGTATTTAAAGTGGTCGACCTGCTCCAGGACCTGTTCCCCCAGCTTAATCTGATGTTTTCTTTCTTCTCGTGATATCACCATGGATTTTGTTTTAGAGCTGCTTATGACCATCCCTCTCTTCTCCAGCTCTTCCTTCCAGACTTGCAGGTTGGATTGGAGATGTGCCTCTGATTTAGCAATCAGGGCGACATCATCAGCAAATGCCAGCTCCGAAATATAGACCTGTCTCATCTTCCAGTACCCCCCTGAATACTTTCTTGTTCTCTCCTTACATGCCTTGATGACATCGTCCATAAGGAGTATGAAGAGGTAAGGTGATAGGATATCACCTTGTCTTACACCAGTGGTGGTCCTGAACTCTTCCGACTTATGGTTTGCTGTCCTCACATAATTTCTGCAAGACTTGTAGAAGCTCTGTATAGCATGAATCAGAGGTGCTGGAATATTCTTCCTTGCCAAACAGTCCCAAAGTTTGCTCCAGGGGACCCTGTCAAACGCCTTTTCCAGATCTATGAAACAAAGATGCATCTCACTCTTATACTCAAGGGCCTTTTCACTCAGCTGTCTGAGTGTGAAGATTAGGTCTTGAGTACTTCGGTTTGCTCGGAATCCGCACTGGACCTCATCCAATTGTGGCTCAGCTAGGCGTCGGAGCCTCTGCTCTAGGATTCTAGAGTAGATTTTACCAGGGACACTGAGAAGGGATATGCCTCTATGGTTTCCACACTGTCGATTGTCACCCTTTTTGAAAATTGGTGTTATGATGGCAATCTCCCAATCCTTTGGTATGGTCTTGTTGTACCACGCTGCCTGTAAAACCCTAAGAGTAATAGGTCGCCTGATGCTCCCATGAACTTAACCATTTCTGGTGTTATACCATCATGCCCTGCTGCTTTGCCCATCTTGATTTTCTCCAGTGCTGCCTTCAGTTCTTCTATCTTTATGTCATCTTCACCATCATTGGTTTTCTCTTCTGTGCTAGTGTTTATCATTTCTGATGCTTCACCATGCTCACCATCCAGGAGTTCTGAGAAATATTCTTTCCATCTTCCCATTACTTCCTTCGGGGCAGTAAGCAATTTGCCTTGCTTGTCCTTTATAAATTTGAGAGGGCATTGTTTTTCCTTCCTCATGTTCTTTAGGGTCTTATAGAACAATTTCTGGTTTTCTTGTGCATCTTTTTCTAGCTTTTCTCCAAATTCTTCCCAGGACTTCTGTTTTGCTGCTAGCACTTTGTTCTTTGCTTCTGTTCTGAGTGTCACATATTCTCTATATTTTTCCATTTGTCCTGTTGTGTTTTTAGCTCCTAAGTATTGTTTCCATGCCATTTTCTTCTCTCTTATTTTCTCTTTGACTTCCTCTGTCCACCAAGGTGTCCTCTTTCTCTTGTTCCCAAGTCGGACTTCACCGCATGCTTCTGCAGCAGCTGTCTTTATGATATCCTTGAATTTAATCCAGAGGGTTTCCAAGTCATCAGGTCGTTCTTCTGAGTTGCTCACCGCTGCAGCAATAAGCCCCTGATATCTGGTCTTAATTTCTGGCTCTCTCAGCATGTAGGTCCTAATGCTCATTTCTCCTGCTCGTTTACTTGGTTTCTTGCGTGATGTTGGGCAGTTCCTAGGCTGAGCAACTCTTTCAGTTGTTCTTTTGATTGTTAGCAGGTAGTGATCACTTCCAATCTCTGGCCCCCTCCAGACTCTAGCATCTCGGACATATTTGAATGAGCTTCTCCGAACAATGGCATAGTCGATCACTGACTTTTCATTCTTTGTTGGTTCACATCTAGTGTATGCATGTATGCGCTTATGGGGGAACTTTGTGTTTGTAATGATCAGATTCTGCTCACTGCAGAATCTAAGGAGTCGCTTTCCATTGTCATTGAGAATATCTTCTCCATATCTTCCGATAACTCCACCCCATCTAGCATGGTCATTTCCAACTCTGGCATTAAAATCTCCGAGCATGATAACTTCATCTAGGCAGTCATCCACTGTCCTTTGAAGCAGCTCGAAGAATTCCTCCTTGACCTCTGCTCTCTCATCCTCATTTGGCCCATACACTATGACCAGGTTGACTATGGTTTCTCCTTCTTTTAGTTTAACAACCATAATGCGCTCCGAGACAAAGTTCCATCCCTTGATACTATCTTTTTGATTTTGGGCCACAATGCAACCCACGCCCCCTTTAGCTCTTTCAGACATGGGTACACCACTGTAGAGCAGCGTGTTGCCATCGAGATCCATGACTCCTTGTCCTTTTTTCTTTGTTTCCGTTATAGCCAGGATTTCTAGTTTTGCTTTCCTCATCTCTTCCACCAGCTCCTCTTCCTTCCCATTTATACTTCTTGTGTTCCAAGTTCCATAAGTCGTAGTCCGTAGTCCGTTCCAGTTCGTCGCCTTTAGAATCAGTCCAGTTTTCTCTCTTGTGTTGCTAGTAATCGTGATTTAAAGCAAACAGGTGATTGGCCTGTTGTGCCTTTGCATGGTGGAGGGGCTGCCTCCTTACGGCCTCCATGCAGGCCGCCCTCCTCCTTTTTCATCCGTTCTTGGCGGAGTTAGGTAACATTTTACAAGTTAATATTATATCTTATGATTATTATTATTATAAGTAATGCACAAGTAATTATACATTTGACATCAATGAGAAGAATGCTTTGTTTTTTACCATCACATATGCGCTTAATATTTGGTACAGTGTTTGAAAATTGAATTCTTATGTCTGGGGCAGCATGGAAAACAGTTTTAGAATCGCTGGTCTAAGCTGTCAAAAAAAGATGTTCACATAATTGTTCACTGGAAAAAAAATAAAATAAAATTTGGTATTGAGTTTTACAATTGAATGATGCTCTTAAAACATGGAACTTATCTGGTTATAAGTGTATCTTTCAACTGTAAAACTAACTCAGTACCAATTGTTATCATTTTGTTGTTGTGCAGCTTGTATGTTCCAGGTTTATAGCAGCACCTGTATGATGATCATTATTACTTACTTTTTTTTAAACCTTTTTCATTCTACTTCTGCCGTGGAAGCATAGTAAGGAGCTAAAGTTTGTGTTCTTGAGCCAAGTGTGTTACACTAGCTGCGGTGAGCCCGTGTTGTTGTCTATACATCTGCCTCTTGGTGTGCCCCATACTCTGAAACCAGATCTTCTACTGTTGTAGGCGCATACTGGTATGTTATTGGGCTGCAGTCTCATGAGATGACCAGATTGTTGAATTTTCTGTCATTCTATGTACTTAGTACCTACCATTTTTCTGATGTCATCATTTCTTGTTCTGTCTCTCCTGGTAACTTTAACTGCTTTTCTTAAGCATCTCATCTCACAGGATGGAGTTTCCTCTCCTGTGCTTGGGTTAGGGACCATGTTTGACATTGATAGGTATGAGCTGGTAAGAATGTACTATTCATCAGCTGTCATTTAGTTTCCATACTGATATTCTGAGGGAGCCGCGGTAGCATAGTGGTTAGTGCACTGACTTCCTAGCGCAGTGGTCTATGGTTCGAAGGAAGGTTAAGGCGGCCGGCGTGATGCCGACCACATCACCCCTCGTGTGCCGACAGTCAAGATAATATGGGCCTAACACCATATTCCCAATATGCCTCAATGGGCGTGTAACGGGTTCCTTTACCTTTTTTTACTGATATTCTGATGTTTGTGTAGTAGTGACTGCAATGGCTTTTTGATATCTTGTTTCAATTTTTCTGTCAAATCTTCCATTTTCAGTAACAAAGCTTCCTTGGTATTTGAACTGTTATGATTATTATTGTCATTATTAATTTGTCTTGGTTAAGAAAGGTTGTGGCTGTTTGGTTCATGCACATTTACATCTCTTTACATTGTTGTGCCATAATGTTATGTTAAATATTACAGTATTATTAGTAATGTTATTAATGTGGTCACCAAGAGCTGATGCTCAGTGACAGTAGATCAGTATTATTAATGTTATTATTATGATTAATGTTTAAATGTTAATAAGTATTATTATTGTTTACAGTCTAATCATTAGTATTTTAATTAATGCTTGACTGCTAATCTGACAAAATGTTTACGTGACTGAGATCCATCACAAATATGATTTTTAAAATTGAACTTTTTTAAATTTTCTTTCTCAATCTCATAATACTATTTATCCCATTTAAGATTGATAGTAAATTTTGAGCTGTGATAAGGCTGCACAAGATCTATGGATAAAGGAAAATTCAGGAAAAAACACAAATGAGGAAAAAAATTATTTCTCATTTCTTTGTTTTTCTTAGACTTTATGATTTGGACTGCTTCTTCCAATATAGTTTTACAATATTTTTATCTACTTAAGCAGCAAAATTTAAAGAAGACAAGTATGAGAGCACATAATATGTACTTTTTGTTTTCACACCTGAACTTAGAATGTACCCAGTGTGAGGATGTGATTAGTGAGGAGACTTGTATGCCAAAAAAATGTGCTGTATGTGTTTTTTGACCAGCACAAAGTTGATAAGACTTTTGTATAAGATAGCTTCACCATCATTTAGCTTGTTGCTCCTAATCTGTCATGGAGCCATCACTACAGCTGGTCTCATACAGGAAGCCTACACCAAAGCATTTGTCTGCTCTTGGTAGTTTCTGTAGTAGTTTGTTTAATATGATAAGACTGGTAGTCCCATACAAAACCTCATATTAGTCACCTCGTATAACATGCCTCAGGGTACATTAGTCCTGTACTTTCTTTGTCTCTCAGAGACCCCCCGGGGGACTACACATAGAGTAGCTTACGTCTGCATTATTTCATGTTTTAACCATCATAACAGTATGTTACGTCTCTAAACAATCCAGTTGAAAGCTGTGGCATTGTTTCTATCCAAATTATTCAGACCAGTTCTCCACATTTTTTTTAAGTTTTGTTATCCCTCAAACACGCATGAAGGAAAAGAGGAATAATATTTTCATTGTTTTTTTCTGGTTCTTTCTTGTTTTTTAAAGAACATATTATGTTTTGAAGATCTGCTGCTTTAATGTAACTGGTACTGTAAATGTAATGTAAATTATACCAGGTAATTTTTTGTGTTATGTTATGCCTTACACTTATATGTTTCTTATAACATATTTTATTTGTAAAATAGAAATCTGAATACAGGAAATAGAGATCTGAATACAAGTATAATGGGATCTGAATACAACAAATAGAGATCTGAATACAAGAATAATGGGGATCTAAATATAAGAAAAAGAGATCTGAATATAAGAAAAAAAATTACATCTGAACACAAGAATAATGGAGATCTGAATATAAGAAGAATAGAAATCTGAGTACAAGAAAAATGGAGATCTGAGTACAAGTATAATGATCTGAATATAAGAAGAATAGAAATCTGAGTACAAGAAAAATGGAGATCTGAGTACAAGTAAAATGGAGATCTGAATATAAGAAGAATAGTGATCTGAGTACAATAATAATGGAGATCTGAGTACCTTTAACACATTAACTACCGAATTGAAAAACACACTGTGTCCGAATTAAATTTTTTTCCCATTTTCATCCTGTATTTATTTGCACAAAGTAAGCTGTAGTTTTCGTAATTGCTTACAGATTTGTATGCATTACACGTCATTTTAAAGATAAATGAATGTACTATTACAATAAGCTTACTTACTTAGTCATTCCATTTCTACCGTGAGGTGTAGAGGTACAATAAGCACCATTTGTAACTCTAATAGAAGTTGTTGCTATTTAACGGCCCTCTGATGGCAGAGGACTTGCAATATTTTCACAATTATAACTGCTTGCGCCCCATCTCTATCAAAATCACTATTTCAATCAATGTGCACACCGTTTTCACTCTTGTCCTCGTCGCTAAATCTATCAGTCAATTGTTGAAACAATTTTCTAGCCTATTTAGCCGTTAGACAAGATGTACGAGTACAAGCATTTTTTGTGGTCCTATCACTAGTTGCCACGGTAAACAGTTTTACACGATTTGGTAACTAACCCAAAACGCTGAAAAATATGAACATAATATCAATTTTCCAGTGTTCTACAACAACCATGCTTTGGGAATTTGTTTTCCGGTGGCAACTTAAAATGTCGAACCAGATCAGAAAATGTTTCAGTACATTTTTCATTCGTTTTATTAATAAAATTAGATCGATGCTCTGAGCGGCTCGCAGTCCAAATGATATGATTTCAAAAGCCAGTCCAACTGGCTCGCGGTAGTTAATGTGTTTTTGAAAAAAAAATGAGATCTGATTTTTTTTATTTAAAAAAACAAACAAACAAAACAAAACAAAGGTCTGAGTACAAGAAAAATTGAGATCTGAATAACAGTTTGTTATAGAAAATATATGAATACAAGCATGATGTAGAGGTATAGAAGTCTGAAAAGAAGCATGGAAATTGGAGATCTCTTGTTTACTTCATTGAAATATCTTTGTCATAGATGCAGTTTTGATATGTAGGATACAAAATATTTGTCAGAACAGCCATGACTTCATTTTTACGTTCTGTGAAGTTTAAAAATCTTGTTGTTTATTCCACAGTATTGTAGTTGCTGAGCCCAGACTTGTTGAAAAAAGTTGGTTTATTGTCAGAAAATACTTTTATACTTTATGTTTTTAATTTTTATAAATATGTTTGTCATGTGATGTTACTCCACTTATTTATCATTTTCATTCAGAATTTTTTCTTTTCATTTGACAACATTAAAAAACAGCCGAGTGTAGTATGCAGTGAAGAGAAAAACAGTAATAAGATTAATGAATTTTGTTAAAGAATATGTTTTGCAATTTTTGTCATGTGGATGTTTGGTTGGTCACAGGCCTAAAGGATGCAACAAATGGATATAAGTCGAGAGTTGTGTAGTCAGTGCAGGAGAAGAAGGAAAAAACTAAAGAGGAAGAACAATTTTTGGTTTAGTTTTGTGATATAATCAAATTGCAGGACTCATAGTTAAACTATATTTAACAGCTCATCCCATTGTCTTGTTTTAACAATTTGTAAAGACTTTGTGCAGTAGCATCAAAGTCTCTATAACAAATATTTATAGAATGTGTGACTCCTGTATACTCACATAGAGATCCTCGCTGGTGCTACAGAGTTTGTGCATTGTACTGAAATCCTCCTTGTGTGATCTAAGGGGGGAGATTGGAGCACTGATGGAGTTGTCTATGTGCAATGATGATAGTCCTTAAAACCACACCAACCTAAGTCTCTAACTTTAAAGAACTGGTGCAAGTTTAGGGTTGTTGAAATCACCACGGTTGTATTTGGCCTCATGAGTACAGGACCTCAAAATAACATTCAAAATTTGAAGATGGAGGGAAGGGACTGAAAATATAATTCTCTAAAACAGTGGTAGACAATCCAGGAGCTTTGCAATATACTTTAAAAGCATTGTCATGTCTAATGATCTGCCTTGATAACATTATGTCATTCTTCTGGTTTTAAAATATTTGGAATATGTACAGTATATATGTAACTTTTATATCTGCCAGACAATCTATTTTCTGCATTTCCATGAACATATCCATTAAAAATTATAAGCTAAATGATACTTTAACAAATGTGAAATTCACTTTAAAGAAATGATCACTTTCCCTGTCTTTGGCTGATCAAGATGCAAGTGAATCTTAGTCAGCTAGCTCATCAAAGGTCCCATTTTAACCCATTTAAAATAAAGTTTGTTCCTTGTGAACGTGGAAAAAAGTACCTTTAATTCTGGGAATATTGCACTTTTCAGTGCAGGTGGAAGAGGGCTAATCCAAAATTTTCCTTGCTTAAAAAATTTTTTTAAAAAATTTTGTTTTTTATACCCTCCGTCACCTAAAGATGTACTAAATTATCCCCTGAGATCTACTGGTAGACCACGAGCATCCCTCTGGAATATTTATATACCTTAACTGGAATTTTGAATTTTATACACCGTGACTTCAAGCCTGCCTGCTGTCCTCTAGGTAACTCTGGTGCTAGTCTTTTTTTGTATAATGATTGCATAGTGATTAGAGTGGCTTTTTGTTTTTTAAGCGAGTTTTTGCTAGGTCATTAAAGACCTGTAGATTTTTTTGTCGATGTTGTGATTGCTTTTAATAGCTCACTGTTTATGTGAAAATCTTGGTTACCTCTGCTGCTGTTGTGAATCAGTTATTTCTTGGCTGTTTTCTTTTTAAGTTTGAGAATGTAAAGTAATCCATTAAAGTGAGTATAAATAGTGCTTATTTTTATAAATTAATTAATGTGCTTTTAATATCAGCGCTAATAACAAAGTTTACTCATATGCTTTTTGAAACATAAAATTAATTTTTGTACACTGCTTCATATGTTATTTTAGAATACATTGTTATTTTTGTATCTTTCATATTTTATCTCAGTATGTATTTTCCTTATTTTTACTTTGGAATGTTTGTATTATTAACCAGGAAGATTTAAATTTGATACATTATTTACATTCAACTCTTACTTACTTAGTCGTTCCCCTTCTACCGTGAGGTGTAGAGGTTTACATTCAACTCTATTGATTATAATCAAATCAAAACCTTAATGTTATCAGAAATGCACTAATGTGGCTGGAAAATATGTGAGCCAAAATGTCTTCATGTATCACATTACAGTGTATGATTGTAAAATGTATGAAGCTAGATGTCTCCACACATCACATTACAGTGTGTAATTGTAAAATGTATTCTTCTTCTTCTTCCTTCTTCCTCATTCGCCCTGAAAAGGACGGTGGTTGCGTTGTGTCTGTTTACGCCTAAGCTGTGATATCTGCACCTTTCGGTCGACACATCCGACTTCAGCACGGCATTTTTTAGGGAACTGGTTTGCCTTCCCATTGCGATCCGCACTCGCTCAGCCAGACTGCACTGCTGCAGACTGTTTCCAGGACCACCACGTGGAGGTGGAGTGCGGTCTTGACCAGCTCTGGTTCGCTGGTCCTGATGCAAGCGTACAGCAATGGGTCGCTGACTGCATTCACTATTGTTGCATCTTGGGGTCCCGTAAAATGTATGAAGCTAAATGTCTTCAAGCATCACAGTACAGTGTATGATTGTAAAATGTGTGAAGCTAAATATCTTCACACACCTTTGATCCTGGGAACACCTCAATCTTAAATGCAGGTGGGAAAGGTCTAATCTAAGATTTTCCTAGTTTAAGAAGTCTTCCACTGGGATCTACCAATATATCAGGATCAACTGGTTGCCAACCCCTGCTTCAAAACATTTTATATGGTTTGAGAATCATTCAGCCATAATTTAAAGCAATTTAAATGGTTTCACATGGTTTAAAGTATTTAATTTGGCTTGAAATTCATGAAGCCATATTTAAATCATTTGATATGATTTGAAAGTTATGAAACCATAATTTAAAACAATGTATATAGTTTGAAAATGTATCAAGCCATACTTGACAGAGACACAATAGTAAAGGTAACAGCACTGCAGTGAAACTGATGTAAGCAATTAAAAGATCCACAATTGGTGTGTATATATCAGATATGTTTACTTTCTTTGTGTCCCTTATTTATTATTGTTGCTTCTAAAGGGTTTTCCTGAAAGTCCACATGGCACACAAGCTTACCAATTGATATCTTCTATACACCATTAACTTAATAGAGCGTAGATGTCTGATGTAAATAGAAACAACTGTCTTTTTATGTGTATGAGTGGAAATAAATAAAAGATGAACATCATATATTTTGACAAATATTTATGTATGTGAAAAGAGTACAATCAGCAAAATAGGATTCAGCCAGAATATCAGGTCAACAGCGTGCTTTACAGTATTTCAAAAAGATAAATGAGCAGTATATCTTTGTTCCCCGTGTGGTATGTTGTAAGTTAAGAGTTTTGTGTGTACTTATTTTCCTGTTACTAAAGTTCTTGTGGTCAGAATGTATGAGGACTTTTCTTTTACATTTGCACTGAGTTTGCTGATGTTGATAACATGATTCCTGCTTTTGTTAATCATGTATATGAGTGTGAGAGTCTACATACATTTTTAATATATGTGAATTTGTTTATGTTGACAATGTATCATTTGTGGTCACAGCAAAATGCATGTATAAGTAATTGAATAAAAAATGAGTTTGTCATCAAGAATCACTCTCTCACCTTTCTTTTGAACATAAAAATAAATAAGAGGAAAATCGAGGCATGTGAGTAGTAAATAATACATTTAAAAAAAACATGTTTAAATAGCAAGAACGTGTAAGAAAAAAAGAAAAGCTAACGTACGCTAGATAGCACAAAATTGACAGACTGCTAACAGGCATTCATGAGAAAGAAGGGGGGGGGGAGATAGAAAGATATAAACAAAGAAAGAAAGAAAGAAAAAGGAGAGAGGGAGGGAAGCAGTAAAACAGAAAAGTTACTTTTTGTTGTCTAGTGTTAGCCTTTCTTTCTTATGAGTTCCTCTTTTACCGATTTTCATTTATTTTCTTTTGACCAATAGTCTTTCTCTATCTCTCCCTAGCGCCAATTCTTAACCCTTAGAAAATAAAGTTTGTTTGTTCGTTCTCTCTTTCTTTGTAAACGTCTGCATGTGTCTGTGATTGTTTATTATCTTTATTGAAATACATTAAATAAGACAGCATTCTCATACTGACATAAAGAGAAACAACACTTTTCCAACAGGTCTGACTTAAATAGTGCGATTTCTTTTTCCAAAAGTACAACCTTTTATTTTTATTGACATGGTGATCTTGCAAATTCTAATGCAGATATAAGCTGATGGCACTTGTCAGAACTTGGGATACGTCTGCTAAAGATGTATGCAGTCATACCTGTCAACCTCCTGAGACAAAAATCTGTACGCCGGACCAAAAAAATCCTTACAAACACCCAAAAATCCTTACGCAAAAAATATATTAATAAATTATACGCAATACAGTTTTAAAATGAGAAATTACATATACAAATCTATTAGCATTTGAATTATTGTGATATAAAACATGCTAATAGTCTCAAACTGTTCTTTACATATAAAAAACTTAGTGATCATGATGTACACTGTTCTTTCGATGTACATTTTTTTGTATTATAATCAACACATGCACTTTTAGCACTTTGCAGAATTGTATTTGTGGGCTTAAAGTCTGCACAGCATGTATCAATGTTAATCTTACACTGTAAAATAGAAGTGAGTGTGTCCGCATTCATGGACCTCCTGCAATCTGTGTGGATAAATTTGCAAGGTGGCAAATGCACCCAATACTAAAAACATAAGGGTTCCTCTGCTTGATCCTAGTAAGTACTGAGTTTCTTCTTCTTCTTCCTCTTCCTCGTTCGCCCTGAAAAGGACGGTGGTTGCGTTGTGTCTGTTTACAACGTAGCTGTGATATCTGCACCTTTCGGTCGACACATCCGACTTCTGCACGGCATTTTTTAGGACCGGGTTTGCCTTCCCATTGTGTACTGAGTTTGATTTCCCCACCATGACATTGCAGTTGTCACTAGCAAAGCCGATGCAATTTTTCCATGGAATATGAAATTTTGTGAACAGATTATCAACATCACTGAATATCGCCTCACTGGTTCCACCACTGCATACAGGCATGTCCAACAATCTCGTTCTTGGTCCCAATCCTTCTTCAAAAACTCTCACCATAATAGCTAACCGCTTCTCTGTTTTCTTGTCATTTGATTCATCAACCATTAATGAGAAGGGTGTTTCCCTGCACAGCTTTATCACTGGTTCTGTTGTAGATGGAGCCAGGCAGTTTTTAATGATAAGTGTTGTCTTTGTCCTCTTCGACTGGAACTTTCTGGCAATATCACTGTCAGGAAACATTACAGGCGCCAAGTCACAAAAGTGATCAGCAACAGATGCAATGGGCAATGAAATTGGCAAATAAAACTTCAGCACTTATAATGCCACCCTCTTCCTGCTTTGGCTGAGCAAAAAAGGTCTTAATAGATGCTCCCTTCTTCATTGCAAACATTTGTTCATGCAATTTTGATTTAAAATGTACTTTCAGATCATATAATCCTGAAGCTACTACTTTAATATCTTTGCTGCATAATCTACAAAAAGCATGGGTTGATCCTAACTTGGATGCATCTACAATGCCAGGGAAGAGTTTAACCCATTCGACCTGAAACTTACCATGACCTGCAAGCTTTTGTTTCTTTGAATTAGGCTCAGCCATCATTCAGTGGATGAAATATTTCAACTAATAATCTTTGTAGACGAAGAGAATGATTAAAAAATACTACGAACAAAGCAAACGGCTAACAGCAAAAAAAAAAAAAAAATTATAAACAAAATTATGAACAGAATATCAAATCTAGGAAAAAAAAAACGTACCACCAAAAATTTACAAAATTATTATTTACGAGTTGGTAGCTTAAAGTGATAACAGATTGCCACTTTATTAAAAAATAAAGCAGCTAATCTTGAGTGCTGGAATAAAGTAGGCCTACTCAACGCAAACAAACTTTTTTTTTTCTAGTTATGTAGGGCCTACACAGAATATTATGACAATTTAACGGAAATATATTGAAGGGCAAGATATAACTGGAAAGATTAAGACAGCGATTAAATTGCAACAAAGCAAAACAACAGCAATATTTAACCAAGTTATAAGTACTTAGCTTTTTTAAACGAAATGGCGTCGAAGTGTGGTGGCAAGCAAACATGGTCGTTGATAACAGGTAACTTTAAAAATACGCCATGTCACGCTGAAAACCAAAAGCGTTTGAGGCCGAATTCAAAGTTTTTGCCGAATTGTTGGGAATGAAAGGATTTGATTGGTTGCTAGGAGAGACCTCAGTTTAAAAACGGACGCCGAGATTCCCGGAATTAAAAATAAAAAAAAAATGGTTAAATAAAAACCTGGGCTAGAAAATATTTTCTGATTTAAAATTTTAAAAAACTTGGGTTGGAAAATATTTTTCGAATTAAAAAAAAAAAAAAATGTAAAAAAAAAAAAAAAAAAAATGTAAAAAAAAAAAAAAAAAAAATTAAAAAAGAAATTTTTTTTTTGGGCGGGGAGAAAAATCCGTACAACGAGTCTGTACGGCCGTACACTGCTAAAAGTATCAAAAATCCGTACATTGTACGAAAAATTCGTACAGGTTGACAGGTATGTATGCTCGTTGCAGAGCTGGAGAATTATGAATGAACATGTAAATGAGCTACAAACTTGTGAATGATTCAGACTAAAGGCAGTGACCATTTCTGTCTGCAGTGAGTAAATGGTTCTGCTGTTTGTTTTTACCATTTCTGTCTGCAGTGAGTAAATGGTTCAACTGTTTTTCATGATCATTTCTGTCTGCAGTGACTAAATGGTTCAGCTCTTTTTCATGTTTTTCACCATTGAAGTCATATGTAATCTCCTTATTTTTGAACTCTTCCATTTTTATTTTTGATAGTTTGAGATTTTCAATAGCCTCAAAATTAGACTCATCCGCTTGTGTATGTGTAGGCTGAGGCAGCGACCAAATCCAGCGAGCAAAAGGAAAAATTAATTTGGAGTTTGGATCGGACTTCACAAATTTTGCAGAGCACAAGCTAATGAGGATGCCAATAGTAAAGCTGACAACAGTACCTATAAAACCATACCACTCATAAGAGATGTCATATATGAAGAAACCAAAAGCGTGTGGGTCACTTTCATGTGTGAACAGTGGTGTATCCAGGCCAGATGACAAGTTTGTAGGCGAGAACAGTGTTGTGTTACTTAAAGCAGAGCTGAAAGTTGCATTGTTTGCAGCACTCGAGGAATTGCTGAAGCACATGTCTGTTGGTGGAGGAACTAGCATTATGTCTTGCTTTCCATATAACTGTTTCCCGAAGGCCATCCAGATGTTGAGGAGAAGACCACTGACAGCTCCGATGAAAGCGCCATACTGGTTCGCCCATGGAATGGAAGCACCAAGGAAGAAAATACCAAGAATGGGACCACCACTTACTTACTTACTTAGTCGTTCCCCTTCTACCGTGAGGTGTAGAGGTAAGAGGTGGGACCACCACAAGCACCAAATATGGACAGTCCAATCTGCGTTAAGGGACCCTTCAGCGAGTTTGCTGCATAAGCAAGACCAATGATGAGAATGCCATATACGCAAACGATAATCTTGGTGATAAGAGTGGCTGTGTTTTCTTTTACTTTAAGTAAAGGTTTCTTTAAGAAGTCCTCCACAGTGTTTGCGGCCAGGGCATTTATACCTGTGAATGTCAGATTTTATGTTAGAGTGAAAAGTATACAGAAGATGTATCTGACTTAAACTGTAAGAAATAAGGCACTATATATAAAGGCAGAGATTGTTCATATTTTGGGGATTCATCTACATATTGTTCACATTTTGATAATTTATATCTAGAGATTGTTCACATTTTGATAATTTATATCTACAGATTGTTCACATTTTTATAATTTATATCTAGAGATTGTTCACATTTTGACAATATAAATGTAAAGATCGTTCACATTTTGACAACCAAGAACTAGAGATTGATCACATTTTGACAACCAAGACCTAGAAATTATTCACATTTTGACAATCTAAGTCTATAGATTGGTCACATTTTGACAATCTAAATCTACAGATTGATCACATTTAGACAACAAAGAACTAGAAATTATTCACATTTTGTCAATATAAATCTAGAGAGGGCTCACATTGTGGAAAGCTAAATCTAGGGATTGAACACGTTATGACATCTGATTCTAGAGACAGTTCATATTGTTTAGATCAGATGTGGAGACCATTCACATGTTCAGGATCAAAATAAAGAAACTATTTACACTTTCAAGATTAAAAAAATAAATTTCCATTTTCAGGATAGGAAATCACAGATTATTCACATCCTCGGAATAGGAAATCAGGGACCATTTATAATTTCAAGATCAAAATGTAAAGACTATTCACATATTCAAAATAACACTTACAACATTCCAAAGCTTCACAACAATGCAATCTCACAAGAAGTGAAACATTGTAACTATGCAAACCCTCAATAAAACAATGCATATTCTCACAGCAACACAAACCCCTTCATTTTTATCAAGTCTGTATCATCACTTAGAACTCAACAACCAATCAATTACAACAATCCTACAGGTCCTTATCCCAGAATTCCAAATGCTCAGGGACATCTGTGTTTCAAAAATAGGATTTTTTCGGTTTCTAGATGCCACCAAATGTAGCCCAAGTGGCTAGAACATCGCCCTAAAGTCTAAAAAAAACTTTTGATGTTCAGAATATTTCTGTTTTTGGGTGTTTTTCAGATAGATTCTGGGATACAGACCAGTACAACAACACAAACCTTCACTTGAGCATTCTCACACAATATCACAACACAAACCCCCACTTGTAACACAACAGAATCCATCATATAAAATCACAAACTACCACTTATTGTACACAAACTATTGGTTATAATAAACAAGTTTGACGGTATTGCCTCCCCTGCTTTGCAGTAGTGGTCCAACAGTGGCCACAACTCAAGAGTATCTAATATGGGTTTCAAATATGTCTACCTTCACACAAGATTACTCTTGGCAGAGTTGTAGATAGAAGGGTAATAACGCTTCTATCCAGAGGGAATATTCACAACATATTCTGAAAAGTGAGAACAATGCTGCATTGGCTGAGCACATTACCTCTATGATCTGCCGACAACTTTTGTGGAGGATCAAGCAATTATTAGTTTATCTCGTTAAGCCCCCACCCTGATTTACTCAGTGGAATTCTTATTATTCTGGTATAGCTCTGTTTAGAGTGTGTTTAGTAAATTGACTGAGACAAACATGCAGTACATTTAAAATGATTAAATCGAAGTTAAATTTGTATATTAACAAATAACAGATTTAATAATCATTTAGTTTTTGACAAGGGTTAAAATAATTGAATAGTTTAAAAGAAAATGTTCATCACTGAATTATAGTAGGTTTTATGGAAAAAGATCACTTTGGCAGCTTATAGGTTTCACTTAGCTGCCAATAGTAGTTTCTGCTCCCGCTGACGGGTTCTGTGCAGATAGGTCAATGGAGTTCTCACGTCTCTGGTTAAACTTAAAGGTGCAGCACGTTCCCAGAACAATCAAGGAGTAACTGCCAAGCTGGTCCCACGTTTCTACATCAGTCCACTTCTACCCTCACTTTGTTCCAGAGATTAGTAGCTTCACTGGTACCACCACCAAAAACTATGGTAAAAGAATAGAAACGAAATGCTCTCCTGAGTATTGCGTTTCCCGACACATACTTATGTGTCCTCTTTCTCCTGTTCTACCATCCCATCTATTTCAGAATTTACCCTCGATGAGAATTAAACTTAATCCCTCGAGAGAAACTTTCTTTACATTTAAATTGAATACAAGGGGATTGACATAAGTCTTGGGCCTGAGCATGAAGGACATGTCACAGAGAGCTGAAATTTTGTATAGTGTTTATTCCTTTTCAATATAGCCACCGTCTGAATTGACACACTTCTGCCATCTCTGCTTGACCTTGAAAAGACCTTAGGAGTAGAACACCCTATTTTTAAAACTAAACCAGTCATCACATATAACCTCTTCATTGCTGTCAAAATTATTTCCTTTTAGCTGTTTTTTAAGATATGGGAATAGAAAAAAGTCTGATGGAGCCAAATCTGGAGAATATGGTGGGTGTGGAAGAATTTCAATATTCAAATCATTGGCTGCTAGCTGCACAAGCCGTGCTTTGTGAGAAGGCGCGTTGTCTTGAAGCAAAGGAAGATTTTGAGTGCGTTATCCCTCGTTTCCTGGTCACAACCTTTCTTAGTTTGGTAAGAAGATCTGCATAGTACTGTCCATTAACTGTGTTGTCACGAGGCAGATAATCTTTCAAAAGGACACCTTTGCCGTCCCAAAAAACAGTTTGCATCACTTTTCCTGCAGATTTCTGCGCTCTCGGCTTGACAGGTGTTGGGGAGCCCGGGGTTTTCCATTGCATGCTGGCAATTTTGGATTCGGGGTCATAATGGTGTACCCAAGTCTCATCTACTGTCACCATGGTCTCCAAAAAATTTTTTGACTGACACTTTTTGAGCAACTGTTGACAGCAATTTACCCTCGTTTGCTTCTGTTCACATGTCAACAGTCGCGGAACCCAGCGTGCACACACTTTTCTCATGTTCAGTCTGTTGTGTAAAGTTCTATAAACTGTTCTTTCATTTAGTTTTACTCTACTAGCTATCTCCACAATTGTCATTTTTCGATCCTGGTCAATGATTTTCTTCACTCTTGTTGCATTTTCATCGTTGCACTCTGAGGCTGGTCTACCAGATCTTGGCAAATCAGCAACATTTGAGCGGCCGCACTTAAACTGTTGACACCAGTTTTTTACCGAAGTATATTGTCACGAAGTGGTTTTAAGTTTATAGAGTTTGCCTGAATGAAAGCAAGACCCTAGTATGAGAAAGTCTGAGAAGATAGAATTTAGATGGAAAATGACATGCCTGTGGACAGATGAGACTATTGGCTCAAGGGATAGAACCAGGTTTTGACTCTCCCCTTGCCGCTTCGTGACTTCAGAAAGGCTATAATCTCACCCTCCTCTGACTACCTTTAAATACAAGGACATAAGGTGTATAAAAACGACCACAGACACCACTATACAGACGACATAAAGTAAGTATAGTAAAGAGTAGAAGCTGATCCAGTGTACAGTAAATATCTATTTATTTACAGAATAAAACATTAAAATTTCAGCATACATCAAATCATAAAAAAATAGCATGCAATGTTGCACTGGCCTGAAAAGCAACGTAACAATTAAACTGATAGACACTAGAAAAAAAAAACCCAATCACATTCACTCTTTCTGTCACCCTGCTGAGGAACAATAAAAGTGGTTAGTGATTTAAACTACTCTGATCTTGTAAGGCTGTCAACTTTAGCCTCCACTCTCTAATACCAATAAGATGTCTACTGTCTCAGGCTGGTTGACTCTTCCTCAACGAACGTCTACACAGCTTTCCACTTGTTAGGCGATATGCGCCGCTATCTAATACCACTGGAAATGCTACAAATAATAGACTTGGAGTAACACAATGGCTCAGTGTCTATCCGTCGAGTGGATACTGAACAGACCCTACTGGTCCTGTCTATTTTCTCCCTCCTCTCTCTCTCCCTCTCTCCTTCTTGATCTCAGTGTCTCTCTAATACTCGACGACTGATGATGCGGCGTCTCCGTTACGCTCTTCTCTCGTTACTTTCAAGACCCAGGTATGGTAACCCTATCACCTGTTCCTGAATTTGGGGAGGATGATGATGAAGTTCTGGCGTCAAGCATGAAGTACTTGATTAACTGTCGACAAACTTCTCTGCTGCTAAATAGCTTCCCTCTTTAACATTCTCCGGAGTTAGAGGAAAAACACAGCCTTGTTTTCCGGCTGTACACAATTGAAACCAGTCTCGCTGAGGAATTGAACTTCACTGCAATAGACCGTTTAGGTTATGTTCTTTTGCTCCTGACGATAACTCGAGTACTCTGACCCTGAGATATGTCTTTTTGCAGTGGATAATTTTATTTGACAAAATTATGCCCCCCCCCCCCCCCCCCACTGTTTCGCCGTGACTCGCGATTATTGCTGTTTTTCCCCACAGTGAAGACGATAAATCGAAGTCGACCGGCAGGCAATATTTCTTCAGAAAGACGTGCCCGCCGTTTAACTGGCTATTTATACACACCGGGGCCACCCCCGCGTGTTCTCTCCTACGCATACCCTAGCTTTCCCTCGGACCAATGGAAACACTAGAAAAGTAAAAATAACTACGAGCTACGCCAATCAAATTTGAAAACAACGCGAAAATCGCGTGTCCAAAAATTGCATCACGTCCACGTGCGTTTCTGACGCGTCATACAGGCGTGCCCGAAAAATAGCGATTTCCGTAAACAACGAAAAATCGCGGAAAATCAGAAGAAAGAAAAACTGGTCGAGTGTAAAATAAACCTACCATCATAAAACGACCCCATTTAATTATCTACCCAAAAATACCAAACACGATATATATACAAATGAGAAGAAAAAATTGTGAAAATACAAAATAGACGACAGAATCGGGCCGGTTGAAGGACAGAATTCCAGTGCAGCATCACATATATGAAGGAGAAGAATCACGAAACACTGGTTCCATCTCCCTGTGTATTTCTGTAGGTGTTTTTCCCTGAAACATCAGAAATTTTATCACAGCTCTGGCCTCCTTCTTTTCCATTGTTTTGTCAAATCTTTGGAGCAGCAGATCCGGTCAATAGGGTACTTTGCGCCGTGCACCGTAGCGAGAAAACCCATTGAAGAAACAAACGCGTACTTTACACATTCAGTGCAAATATGATGAACTTTAAATGTGCCAAGTTTCATCTTCCTCCTGTGACTCCTTCATGGTCAGGCCCCAGACTTATGTCAATCCCCTTGTAGCTTTATCCTTTTTTTACATTTAAATGAAAAGGTTAATAGTACAGATAGAATATGTTTACATTTACATTTCCAGTGTTTGAAAAGTGTTCACAATATAAACTGAATCTATTTACATTTACTCTGATTGAAAAGTTTGAAACATTCATTAACTTTAAAGTGAATATGTTTACACTGGTCTGGAACAGTAATTATTATACTTATAATGTACATCATTTCTTTCATCTTTCCCTCCCTGCTCCATATGGAACTTAGGACTACTGATGTTTTTAGTTCTCTGTAAGGTGCTAGCAATAAAGCAGTCACCAGTCCTTGCAGTGGTGGTTCGTGAAATCATCATTCTATATGATGAGGTTGCCAGCCTCAAATGACTACGACATCCACTAGCAATTTTCACATATTAATATTCACATGGCAATATATACATATTAGTTCACATGTTAGTAATGAAAAATATAGAATGTAAAATGACAACTTACACGTGTTCTTGGGGCTGTTACTTTTATAAGATAATTCCCTTGCATGACTCCGTGTGTTTCAGTTTCCTCAGCCTTCCTTATTAAAATGGTTTTCCTGGGCCATGTAAGTCCTTCAAGATTGTTCCACAAGGCCCGGTCTGATAAACAGAAATTCTGAATTCTAGGCTTCACTCTGGTAGGGTCTGGTTTTGTCTTGGCAAGCGTGAATCTCACAGTGAAGTTAGACTTGAACAAACGCCCGGTTATATTCACTATCTTCCCCTGCATTTGTTTGTTATGGAGCTGCTCAGGGCTCCAATGATTTCAAATAAAAATGTTGGGTGGGGTAATTTCAAAATATTCCGACATGGAATAATTTTGCGCGTGATGCAAAGGTCACGTTTCCCATATATGGCAATCAAACCTCCGATGCCTTGTTTACCAACTCACAAACACATCGGTAAATTCTCTCAGCAATGTGTGTAAGATGTAACATCGTATTACTTTATCGAAAGTAATCTTGTCAGTCCTGTCTGTCCAAAATGTGTCATCCCGTATTACCAGCTTGGCGACGAGCGCTGTCTCGCCTTATCAGCAAGTAAACAAATACGCTGTGCGATTTTAGTGTTTAATCTGTAGTCTAATGTCAACTGCACTCGCGATAGCCAACATGGTCGTCGTTAATATCATCTCTGCCGCTCCTTGCAAAGCTTTAGGGTAGGGACGGGTAACAAACAGACGTGATGACTTATCTCTGTGAGGGGTGTAAGAAGGAAAATACAAAATATCTGCTACAGTGCAGAGAAAGAAAGAGGGTGCCGGTCACTGAAACACGTAAATAATCAATACAATAAATGTCCATGGATACGGCCGTAGTGAACAAGAGAACGACCCAAAAGTCATTTTGTGACAACAAGTTGTCATTTATAACAACACCTATCACTTATACAAGCTCTGGTTTATGAACACACACCATCATTTATAAGTGCACTAGTAGTCAAACGTATAACATGACACAGACTCTCATCACAACGCAAGCCATCATTTATAACACACAAATCATCACTTATGATAACACAGATTATAGTGTACAAGAGCACATATCATTTCTTATAACAGCACAAATCACCATTTATAAAAAATACAAACCTTTACATATAAAATAAAAACAAAGGACAATACAAACCATCTCTTATGACAGTGGACAAAAAACTGCAGCATAGGTCCGAAAAACAATTAACGCTGGAAATTCACTTACGTGTGAGATTTAATGCCGATCAAGTGTATTACGATCAAGTGTATTATTCCATCTATTCCGTTGTATGCTCTTGAACAAAAGCAGTCAGTAAATAAGATAGTAAAAATACTTGGTAGCCTATTATTATTTTATTATTATCTATAGTGATCAATGAGATTGTTTGATAAAGTGCAGTTGTGGCTATAAACAGTTTTAGATTTTTTTAAATGAGGCTGGACTTGCAAGTTACTACTAGGGACTTGGTTAAGGTTAGAAGTAGCGACTGTTTTAATAAGTGCAAACGACATGGCCGACGCATCGACAGTCAGTAGGCTACTGCCTATTCTGTGATTCTACGACCATCATTTGTAACTATGCAAACCCTCACAGTAAAACACATTATCACTGGAACAGCACAAACTATAAATCATACAACCTCAGTTAAAGGTCCTATATAGATATTATAGAATATAGAGTAACATCCCCTTGTAATGACGATTCTCGCCTGCGATACATGACCAAAACAAACTCTACGAGGGGATGTCACTCTATAATGTAAAAGTCTAAGGCGAATCTTTACCAAACCGCAAAATAAAGGCTTGTAACAGAATAACGCTAACTGATAACAAAACAAGTCATACCTGAAGAAATCGTACTTAAAGCCGCACTAAACAGAGTGGCCATGTGTTACGGTAGTTTAATTGGCATTGTCTGCTAGAGGTTAGCAGCATGCGATTTTAGGGGTTACAACGTTTAATGTAATGTAAAAGTATTATTAGCCTAGTGAACGCTGTGACGTTTCAGCGTTGGTAGTCACGCACCGTGACCAAGAGACGGGACCCTTTCTTGAATGACCGTCGAACCGAGAAGACGTGTCCTTGTAGTATTATAGTGTCGGGCATGGAGTGCCACACAGTTATATTGTATTTTATTACCTACAGTAATTCAGATGCACGAGACAAAGGACTGATATGCAAGATAGCTAACTCAACATAGGATTCTAATTTATATTTGTGATGTAATTCATGATCAACGTACGATGTCTACAGAATGTATAATAAATTGTTTGTTTGGACTCTAGACATGACTTATCCCGTCTATGAACATTTGGGAATTCAATTATTTACTATCATGGTTTCAAAGTATTTAAATCCACATTCGCGTAATTAACATCGAAGGCACGATGCAAAAATGATGAACTGTAAACCAAGTTACCACGATTAACTATCAAGCTTTCAACAATCCGTTGGGCTAATTTTCCGACCGCAGCAGAATTGGTTGGCCATCGCTGGGGAACGAAAGAAAAAGGAAATTTTTTCTTGTTTACATACTTTCACAAACTGTTTACGATTACAAGAAAGTCACATGATTTGCATAAATACGACGTTAAACGCATGACTACGAAATGCCAATCTGACGTCACTACATCATGCGTAGATGCCGCGCTTCGAAAGTACAACCTTCAACGCATTCCAGGTTTGATGAAGATTTACAGGATCAAGAAGACCAGACGATGGAATACGGTTATCAGCCAACAAGGAGCAAACAGTACTAGGCATTAATCTAGTCCGTTGATGAACTTGACATCGCCGGTGCCTTTTAAAGATAAGTCTAGACTTAGGACGGTTGTCATTCAGATAGCACAATACTGAGTCCATTTCTCTGTGCAGGCATGTCCACTCTATTTGTTATATATCTATGTTATATCTGTTTTTTCCGTTGATGTTGTCCCTTATTCGTGGGTATGGATGGGCGGCGGATTGAAATCAATTCTATGGCTTCTTGGATGCTGTGGCGAGAGGTTTTATTTGGCTCTTGGATCAGTATAGTACTGACAATTACAGAAATAGAATTTCTGCAGAAAATGGTGAAGTCCCAGTGTCTGAGAGGACTACTGGTATCACAAATTAGTTACGGCTGTGAATGATCTGATCTCGAAACAATAGTATAGAGGAGACCGACATAAAGCGCCACCTCTGCTGTGTAACTAATTGTGATATTAAACAAAGCAAGGAAACAGATTTTTACTTAACAATGATAAAATTGACAAGTCGTTCAAAATACAATTTCCTTATATTTTATTTAGTATATATACACTATCTACTCTTGTGCTGAAAGGTGAATGTTGCAAAAAATGGAATGAAATGAATTGGTAAGTTTACATATGATTTACAAATATTTATATTTATAAATATTACAACACGTTTTCCAATTATAGGAACAAAAATTATATCAGCTGTGCTGTTAATTAAGGATATAACGTTTATCAGCTATGCTGTTATTTACGTATAATTTATCCACTATGATCTTATTATTGTCTCTTGCTACGCTAATTCACGTTTTCTTCATTGACAGTTCTATGCTCACAATGCCGACAGAAATGGTACTAATGTGTACTCATCTCTCTTAAGTCTGTTCTTCTTTGTTTGGTTCACACCACCGGCAGAGTATCGTTCCTTTAGCCCACCCAAGACTGAGGGGGATCAAAGATGTAGAGTCTGGTCAACCTCTATGCTCCTGCGGAGTTCCAGGCAGCGGGATTGACTCGAACATACGACCTCAGGTTTTTAGGACACAATTAAACCTGTAACAAAGCAAAAATAGGGGCTAATTTCTGTCCTCAAGCCCACCTATTTCTAGTGTGAGTGAAATGAGCGTGTCTCCTATGTATGCATGTGGGATGAATGACAACATGGCTCAGTATGATTTAGCAATAGCGAGACAAGACAGGTGTCTACTTGCAAAACATTCTTTCTGATAAACTAATACATGGATACATTCAATAATATAGATTCAATACATGAATACATTTATACATGAATACATCCCATAATATAAATCAATACATGAATAAATCCAATAATATGTACACCTAGGTGTGATACAACAATGTCCTTCCCCCTATACTATATCACGCCCTCTATGACAATAACTGGTAACATATATCCTAACAATATTGTTATGTTCTTATGATAGGAGTATATGAGACGAGGACTGGTTGGTGATATATCAGGTTGGAGTTATAGGAGACAATAGATTGGAGTTAGATGCGACAATAGATTGAGTCCTGACAAGGACTGTTTTGGTTATATTGGAGTTGGTCTTATCTGAGACAATAGATTGAGTTATAGAAGACAATAGATTGAGTTAGATGCGACAATAGATTGAGTCCTGACAAGGACTGTTTTGGTTATATTTACAGTTTGGAATTATCAGAGACAATAGACTGAAGTTATAGACTGACAATAGATTGAAGTATAGGAGACAATAGGTTGAAGTATGAGTCCTATTAGTCTTCGTCTATTCAATCATAATAGGAAATACAATCATTATACTTAATTCCCCCCAAGATACAATCAGTAACCTGATAGGTAGTATAAATGACACACAACAAATACCAACGGTTATCGTAAAAATATTTACCCTCCTAAGATTTTAAACTGGCCAGGTTTTGACGCGACTTAGTGAAGTAGGTTGCAGGTCGATGCCCTCAGGTAAGTTACCATAAATCAAGGTGACAGCTTCTCCCTCTTCAGTCTGTATCTCTGGCGTCAAGTTCGGGGTTGCGTGGTTAGCATAAAATCCGCCCGATTATATAGTCAAGTAACTACTTGAGGAAAGCTTTCGGTTGGTTCCTGGCGGAGCAAGTTGATTGGTTTCCTCCGGTTTTGTACCTGGTCTCATACAGCCTAATTTTATTCAGTTTTCATCGGCCATCTTGCGTGAACAAGATGGCCGTTAATTTATTCTGTCTCAGAGACTGGTGAACGTTGATCGTTGATTGGTTGAAGCAAATCTGTATCTCGACATAGTGATTAACAAAGTAGTAGGTTACACTTCGTTTCACGACAGATGCCACGAACTGATTTTAATTGTTCTTAAGGCCGTTAGTTAATTGCATTTCTACGAAGAACCCATCGATGGCTTTCCGATGATTTTTGTTCGTTCGTATTTGCAATTAATTGACCTTGCATGTTAGGTGTCTAGTCGTGTTATAACTGGGGTATTCTAGTGTATTTAGTTTTAATTTTTATTCAGTTCTGTAACAATGTTTGTAACCTATCGTGTTTTTTCTGACCTTACTATCATTCAGTTTATAGTTTTTGTACAACCGTTAATGAGTCCATGTATACGTCACTAATTTTTGTGTACGCAGGTTAATTTTCTATTCAGTTCATTCTTTAATCTCTCACTTCCGGTTTATTCAACTTAGTTATAAATGCATTTTTATTGTGAAAATGTCTTTGTCGTATGGTAATACTGTTCTGTATTCCTTAGTTAACAAATTGTGTTGTTTGTCTTCATATCATCCATTTATAATTTAATATTAATACTATAATTTATTCATTAATAAGAGTGTAGATTAATATGATTAAATTTTTATGAGTTTTGATGAGGAATTAGGGACTTTGCACCAATTTGCAGTGGTGGTCCAAGAAATGGGCAATGCACTTTATAGCTCATGATTATGACATAATATACAATGATTAATTATTATAAATTTATAACATATTAAGACATATTAAATGTTAATTAGTACACTTTCTCAGTACTACAGTGTGAACTTAGTAACTATTAAAGATTAAATAACCTAATTATTTAGGGATAATACCCATATTTATTGAATACTAATATTAAGTGCATGATGTAATTTCAGCACCTTAGATAACTAACTATCATAACTATTTATGATAGATATTAGTGGGTCTATATAATATTTTTACAAAATATTATAGATTTGTGGAACTTATAAATAACAGTACAGGAATATTGCAATTTCTTATATTGATTATTCATACGTTGAGTAATTACAAATATCTACATAGATTCTAGTGGTGATTACTAGACATAAGTAATTGAATACTTAAATAAATCAACTTCAAGAATGCTTACCTTAGATCATTTCATTAAAATTGGAAAAGATTGTAATAAAAAGAGAGATGCACTCCTGGAATTTGCCGAACAACAACTTGCAAAATATAAGGCAGAGATGGAAGAACTTGAAAGAAAAGAGTCTGAAAGGAAAGCTATTGCTAAGGCAGAGATGGAAGAACTTGAAAGAAAAGAGGTGGAGAAGAGAGCAGAATTAAGACAAGAAGAAGAAAGAAAGGTGGCAAGAGATGAAATCCTACGGATTGAAGAAGAAAATAAATTGAAACGACAGGAAATCATACTGCAGCAAGAAATGGAATTGCAACGGCTTAAATTGGAAACAGCAAAACTTCATTCGCAGGGTGCTGCAGCAAGCCAAAATGATAATGCTCAATCTGGATCTTCATCCAACCGACTTAAGGGCAATTATTACTTTAAGCTACCGCCGTTCAAGTTACACGTTGACGATTTGTCATCATGGCTAGCGCGCTTTGAGGATATATGCAAGGTCAATAACCTTGACAAAACTGCATGGGCACTTAAACTCAAGGAATTTCTGGATGGCGAACCTGCAAGTGCAGCACAAAATATTGATCCGACATTATCCACTGACTATGAGGCCATTAAGACTTTGTTATTACGTCGTTTCCACTTAGACGAAGAGGCATGTAGATTACGTTTCAAAAGTTTGTTGCCAGATAATAATAAAGACTTTACAGGGTTTATTGCTAACATACGCAATACTTTTAACAGATGGGTTGAACTGGCAGGTGTCAACAAATCTTACGACAAGTTAGTCGATTTGTTATTGAGGGATAAAGTGTTATCTTCTGTCAGCCCACCGTTCTTTGCTTATCTGCAAGAACGTAAACCAGAAACTATTGATGAGTTAGAAAAAATTTCATTAAATTACTGCACCGCTCATCCGAATGCTAACATTTCTGGCTCGTTGATAAGAGAACCTCTTCCTGTAGCCTCCAATATGGCATATCATAGTAATAACAAACCAAGAACACACAGTGTAGACAGAGGTAGGTTCAAAGGAAACTATGACATTAATTTTCATAAGGGACGTAATAGTTTTAACAATAACTTTAATAGAGGAAGACCACAAAATAGAAATTATTCACCTCAGTCCAGATACAACAATAATCCACGTAACTCAAGTTATAATCGGTCATATAATTATAATAATGGTAACAATTGGAACAACAGCGATAATTATAACTCGAGACATCGAGATAACAGTTACAATAGGGGACAACGGGATAATTCAACTGATTATTCTCGTCATCGTTCTCATTCTCGTAGATCGACAAATTATAATCATAATACAGGGGCAGCTGTAACTACTGCTACAACCCCTGGGGTTCAGAGTTCACCTACTAATAACAAAATACAGTCTTCATCTACATGTTATGCAATTAATTATAACGTGGCAAATAGTTGCCCAGAATGTAATCTTATATTTCAGAAGGCAAAAGAGACAGTTCTGAACTGCGGACACATTCTACCATAAGTCAGTCTAGCAGTCAATGAGGGAACAGGCTCGCTGATCTTCAACAGAGGAAAAGTTAATGGATACGTCGTCTCAGTTTTAAGAGATTCGGGATCGACAACGATCGGAATCCGTCAGTCACTTGTTCATCCAAATTGTGCAACTGGAGAACATGTCAGGTGCATGACCTTTGGAGGAACAGATGTTATCTTTAGGAATTATTGAAACTAGTAATTCCCCATTTTCTTCTCCATTAGTTATTGTCCGAAAGAAGGACAATAACATTAGACTATGCGTCGACTATAGAAAATTAAATGCACAAACGATAGTTGATAGCGAACCACATCCACTTCTCGACGACTTACTGCCACGTCTATCGACCGCAACTATATTCACTAAGATAGACTTAACTAAAGGTTATTGGCAGATACCACTAACCGAAAAAGCTAAATACTACACAGCGTTTTCCACTCCGCAAGGTCTATACTAGTGGAATGTTATGCCTTTTGGGCTTGTTAACGCTCCAGCTACCTTTGTTCGCATGACGCGACACATTTTTTCAGGTAGACCAGACATTATTACATACATAGACGACATATGCTTATTTAGTTCATCTTTTGAGGAACATTTTTTGGGTCTTGAATACGTTTTGGACACATTAAGAAGGAACAATTTAACTGCTAAACCCACAAAATTACAAGTAGCGTTTCACGAAATAACCTTTTTGGGACACATCATTGGAGCAGGATATATCCAAACACTACCCAGTACGGTTTCTAAAATTTTAAACATTTCCGTTCCTCAAATGAAGAAACAGGTTAGAAGCTTGTTAGGTCTAGTCCAATATTACAGCAGATTCGTACCTAACTTGTCATCTATCACGGCTGTTTTATCATCTTTATTAAAAAAGGACATGCCAGTGAAGGTGACATGGACTGGTGAGTGTAATAATGTATTCCTTAATATTATTGATATTTTTTCAAACCCACCAATTTTGAGACTACCTGATGCTTCCAAAAAGTTTATTCTCCGCACAGATGCGAGTAATTACGGAATTGGCGCATGTTTGCTCCAATATCATGACGACATCCTCCATCCATCCTTGTACGTCTCACGGAAACTGAAACCACCGGAGGTCAAATACTCCACTGTCGACCGCGAACTGTTAGCAGTGGTGTGGGCGATAACGAAATTGGAGAAGTTCCTGTTAGGGGCCCCATTTGTGGTACAGACAGATCAAAAAGCCGTAGCATCACTACGACGGGCGAATCATAAAAGTCCAAAGCTCACCAGATTCGCTATTCTCCTTCAACCTTTTGATTTCTCAATCGAGTACATCACAGGATCAGATAACATCTTGGCAGATACTGTGTCTCGAAATCCTACTGATATCGAGTCCTGAACTATAGTAACGTCGCAGATACTTACTCAAGAGACATAGCACTATCATTGCTGTTCTACATAGACAGGAACCATTGCCTACAATACACGTATCTGCTTACTAAAGACATATTATATACGAAATAAACAAAATCAATTGACTCTATGTTCGTATTTACGCCAGGACTTTGCTTGATATCCATTCATGATAAAACTATTGGAAACATTTTCGTGCATCAAGTGAAAATAATAGAAAATACTATCAAAGTAACTCAGTATGCGACATGAACTATTGTCAATAACGTCGATACTTATAAACTGAAACACTTAAACATTTTTTTTTCTAATCGTAATTCACAAGGATCAAGCCTACGGATGGATCATCATATCCAACTTTAATTAATTTTAATTAAGTCGTTAAAATAATGGAAATTAAAATGAAAGGTGAGATAAATATGAAAAAAAAAATGAAATGAAATTTGGAAAAAAAATGAAAGAAGAAAAAAATAAGAACTCACATGATTCTTAGATAATGTTACTTACTTACTTACTTAGTCGTTCCCCTTCTACCGTGAGGTGTAGAGGTTTGGAAGAGAGAGCGCCAGACCATTCTATCAGCTGTCTTCTTCCTGGCCTGGTTCCATTCTAGTCCCCGGTCCTTCAAAGATTGTCTAATGTTGTCCTCCCAGCGGACTCTGGGTCGTCCTGGAGGTCTGGATCCCTGGCTCTTTGTTTCCCATGCTTGTCGTGGTAGCCGATCTTCTCCCATTCTGCAGACATGGCCAAACCATCTCAGTTGGGACTGTTCTATTTGGGTCTGCAGCGGGTGGGATTTTAGGCCTTGACGTATCGTCTGGTTGCGGACCATGTCTCTTCTTGTTACTTCAACCACTTTCCTCAGATACCTCATTTCTGAGGTTTGGATCTGGCTTTTGTGGGTTGAAGTCATTGCCCACGACTCGCATCCATATGTCAAGACTGGGACATGGGTGGAGCGGTATACAGCCATCTTCGTTTTCTTACCAACCTCTTTCTTGCTGAGGAATCCACGATTTATGGCCTGAAAAAAGTCTCCCAGCCGCTGCTTTTCGAGTGGCCAACTCTTCTTTGATGCCTCCCTTTCGGTCTATAATAGCTCCGAGATATTTAAAGTGGTCGACCTGCTCCAGGACCTGTTCTCCCAACTTAATCTGATGTTTTCTTTCTTCTCGTGATATCACCATGGATTTTGTTTTAGAGCTGCTTATGACCATCCCTCTCTTCTCCAGCTCTTCCTTCCAGACTTGCAGGTTGGATTGGAGATGTGCCTCTGATTTTCTTGCGTGATGTTGGGCAGTTCCTAGGCTGAGCAACTCTTTCAGTTGTTCGTTTGATTGTTAGCAGGTAGTGATCACTTCCAATCCTTAGATAATGTTATTGTATGTAACTATTATATTATATAGTTAATAATTATATTGATACATTACATACTACATTATTGTTTAAATTGGTTAATTTAGATAGGTATTAACAACTTAATACTAAACTTAATTAATGTCCAACACACATAACTAAGTTAAATTTATACATTACTTTCTTTCTCTACTTTATTCTTCATTTATTTATTTCTCTCTTTAACATATCCTTTCATTTTTCTTACATTAGATTTTCAACAACTTTATTCTTATTACACACTCAATATAATTAATTAGTTTAATTTTAATCAGTCCACTGTTATGATGAAGAAAGATGAAGTTACAGGTTAGTAATTGACTAAACCTTGTCGAGATGAATTAACAGTCCGTTTTAGTTATACTAGTGCCAGACGCATAATCTCACTGTCGGTCGTTGGGATTACCAACCACGCGTGCATATAGTTATGTCGTTCTGCCTACAGTAATTCAGATGCACGAGACAAAGGACTGATATGCAAGATAGCTAACTCAACATAGGATTCTAATTTATATTTGTGATGTAATTCATGATCAACGTACGATGTCTACAGAATGTATAATAAATTGTTTGTTTGGACTCTAGACATGACTTATCCCGTCTATGAACATTTGGGAATTCAATTATTTACTATCATGGTTTCAAAGTATTTAAATCCACATTCGCGTAATTAACATCGAAGGCACGATGCAAAAATGATGAACTGTAAACCAAGTTACCACGATTGACTATCAAGCTTTCAACAATCCGTTGGGCTAATTTTCCGACCGCAGCACCATGTACAGACCGGCCATCCCAGGCAAGTCTCTCAAAGCATGCAGCACATAGTAAGGAGTAAGCTGGTTTCTGCTGGTAATGAGTCCACCCTGGATTGACAATAATGCACTGTCAAAGTAAATGGAACCTATTTTAACAAGTCAATAGATTCAAATATCTAGGCACTATATAAGGCTAGAAAATGTATGAAGCTACTTTTCTTCATGCATCATATTAATGTATGAGACTGGAAAATGTGACTGTGATTGTTGTTCAGAATCGACATCATTGCACTCCGGGCAAACCCTTAGGTGCTCAGTCTCCCTCAGCAAATGTCGAAGGGTATGAATGCTAACAGTTCCTGTTGCGCGCTGATGGTACTTACGCCGAATGCGTCCTCTCATACTTTCATTCCTGCCAGTCCCACGCCTAATGCCAAACTCCAGCAATCTCATCCGTTATGATTCATCGATTGCAGTGCCTTTCTCTAACAGGCGATCATTAATTGTCTTCAGTATATCTCCTTCATCCATATCCAACGCACCCACTATAGGTGCTCTTGAAGCTAGTCTATCAGCTCTTTCATTGCCACGTGCCCCTGCATGACCAGGACAGTAGATCCACACCAGTTCCTGAAGATTTGAGGCTGCTATGGAGGTTTTCCATTCATGCCGTAGCCATCCATTTTGGATCTTCCGAAGCATGCACTGAGAGTCTAACACAATAACTGTTCTTGTCATTGAAGTTTCAGACAACCACCTTGAAGCAGCAGTAGCTGCCTCTACGTCCATACTAGGTCTCACTGTTGACCAACACCTAAATTTGAACTCACATGTAAATACACTCACAAAGCAAACAGCACAGAAAGTTTACCAATTAGCAAAAATTAAACATTTCCTGGATGAGGAGACAAGGAAAATGTTCTACATATATCATATACAAACGCATCAAGACTATTGTTCCACAATCTGGGATGGTTGTTCCGTATCCAACACAAAAAGGCTCCACTCGATTCAAAAACTCGCAATGCGCTTTTTGCTGATGTCACGAAGTGGCTTTAAGTTAGAGTCTGTCTGAGTACAGAGACAAGACACTAGAAATGAGAAATCTGAGAAGATAGATTTAGATGAGAATACAGTGAATGTGGAAAGATGAAACTTATAGCTTCGAGGGTGAGAACCGAGATTGACTCTCCCTCGCCACTTGTGACTTAATTACTAGCTACTGTCTCACCACCTCTGACTACCAGAAAGGAGATATGGTTTCACTAAATTATCCACAGACACCACTATACAGACAAAGCATATAAGTACAGTATAGTTAAAGATAAACTGATCCAGCGTACAATTTCTATAGTTTATTAAAACAACCAAATCAATAAAACAGCAAAATAAATAACGTGCGAGGTCGCACCAACCTGGGGAAAAAGAAACCAAATTAAGTGAAAAAAGGCACAATATAAAATGACTTCACACGCTCTCCGTCACCCCTGCCCACCCCAGTCTAAGAATAAATAATTATATACCTTTCAAAAGAAGTTAAGGACCAGTAGGTGAAAATGACCCAAAAATAATAAAAATTATATTTCATAAGCAATTAATCTGACACTGATTTTTCTCGAACAACAAACATTCAACACGTGCTGCGTGGGCCACCAGCATAACGTGTGGCTAGTGTTCAGCTCAGCAAGCACGCTGAAAAAAATGCTGCTGAGACGCCAAAATGTGGGTGTTTTTAATGATGTCTGAGCTTGAAAAAAAACACCTGCTATTCCAAAAATGCGTGATGCATGTGGGAGACTATAGTGTTGGTCTTGAGCTGTACTCACAAAATTGTCTTTATAAGCAACACAATTGCTGCATAACCATTGCACAACAATATGCCTTAACGACGAAAGCTGAGTGTTGTGGATAAAGGAAGAGCCATTGCGTGATTGCAGGAAGGTCTTACTGTCCGAAATGTTGCTCAGAGGCTTGCATGAAAATAGTGTTGATTAGCAATGCGTACAAGTGTGGAAAAACCGTGTCCTGCCCATTCTTTGATGTTATCAGCCCAGGATTTTCTTTGCCTTCCTCTTCTCCGTTTACCTTCGACTGTTCCCTGGAGGATCGTTTTCGAAAGGGTGTCATGACGAGTTACACGCCCAAACCAGGCAAGCTTTCGACGTTTCACTACTGACAAAAGTGGTTCTTGGTGGCCTGCATAGGTGTTTATCTTCTCTCTAACATAGACATTTGTTTTGTGCTCTTTATAGCAAATGCGTAAAATTCTTCTATAACATTTATGCTCGAAAGCCTGAATCCTTCGCTCCATATCTGCAGTGAGTGTCCAGCCCTCACACCCATACAAGAGAATAGATAATACGAGTGATTTGTATAATTTGATCTTCACAGGAAAACTGAAGTTACTTTTCCAGATCACATTCAGCCTTGTCATGGCAGCTGAGGCTATCTTAAGTCTTGTCTTGATTTCTTTACTTGATCTTCCATCACTACATATAGTGGACCCGAGATATTTAAAGGTGTTAACTTCTTCTAACGTTTGCCCATTTAACATAATGTTGGTCGGAACATGTTTCTTATGGCTATTCACCAATATCTTGCTTTTTTCTATATTAATTTCCATCCCATACGTTCTTGTTACTTTCTCCAGTCTAGAGGTAAGGTCTTGAAGTTCTGATTCTGTTCCAGCTATCAGATCGATATCATCAGCAAAACGTAGATTGCAAAGAGGTCAGCCTCCAATCGATATGGTTGTTTTATAATCGTAGAGAGCCTCCTGCATAATATGTTCTAGATATATATTAAAGAGCACTGGACACAGGATACATCTCAGGCGAACTCATACAGTTATATGAGTATTCTTAACTCATACTTGTTATATAGAGACTGGCGAGAGATAACATTATGTCTTATGCAGGGGACTTTCTCGTGTCTGTTGTCTTCTTATGTAGACTCTAGAATAAAGTTATGTTACTCGGGATTAATAATAATAATAATAATAAATTCTTTAAGCACCAAACACGGCGCATAAGGCAGAAACCAGTGCTCTCCAGGTTGTTCGTTGTGACGCCACTCCTCTTAACTCTTGCACATTATTTAGGCCCAACGTTCTTCCTTCTCTTATTATTGTTCTTCTAAGTGTTTCTTTTGGTCTTCCTTTTTTCCTCTTACCCTCAGGAACCCAAGTGAGCGCCTGTAGTGGTATTCTGTTGTTTTGCATTCGTAGGACATGACCGATATATGACCATCGTCTTTTCCTTATATAAGTCGGAGACATATTTCTGCTTAGAGTCTTCTCTTATTTGTCGATTAGTCTTGAATTCTTTCCAACTGATGTTCATGAGTTTTCTAAGACATTTTTTCTCGAATGTATTCAGCTTGTTCTCCAATGATTTTGTTATTTTCCAACTTTCACAGCCGTATGTTAACACTGAGATAACATTCGAATTAAACAGACGAAGCTTGGTATGTATATTCAGTGATCGTAATTTCCAAATGTTAGATAATCTATTGAAGGCGCTAGCTGCCAAAGCAATTCTAGTATGAATTTCTCTTGTTGTGTCACCATCCTGAGTCATTTTACTGCCTAAATAATTGAAACTTTCAACTTTCTGTAGTTTTTCCCCGTTCAGGATGATATCGAAGGTCTCGTTAGAAAAGTTCATAACTTTAGTTTTAGAGGCATTTATTTGGAGACCTATTTTAACCGAGAGATGACACAGATTATTTACAGCTTCTTGGGCCTGTCTGGGTGTTGGACATAAGAATGCTAAATCATCTGCAAAATCAAGGTCTTCCAGGGACTTTCCATCTGTCCATTTTATACCTAATTGTTCGTTGTGGGTATAGTTTTTCATAACTCAATCAATAGCTATTCCAAAAAGTAGTGGTGACATAATACAGCCTTGTTTCACCCCTGTTTCTACTGTAAACCATTCTGTATTCCCTTTATTTGTTCTAACACAACATCTTGCATTGTCATATAGCGCTTTGATTATATTCACATATTTTGTTGGAAAACCATAGATTGTAAGTAACTTCCACAATGATGGGCGGTGTAGACTATCAAAGGCTTTTTGAAAATCGACGAAATTACTCGGGATTATGCTGGTAAAAGCACAGCGACCGAACACCTGCGAAAACATGCGATGCCAGATGTTCAGCGTCTGATTGTAGACTATAAATCTAGATAGTTTTACTCAGTCAAGCACTCTCGTTAATTTTACCCGCCCGCTGATGATCCAAGTGAGACACATACGTTTGTGGGCAAAAGTAGACTTGTGTCGGAAAAATTCTTGGCATCGTGGGGTAGTTGGCATTTTGTAATATAATACATATTTAGTTTAATAAAACTGATAGCAGTGTGACTTGAAGTATTTTTAGGTGATTTCTCTCCGGTAATTAATTCAGTGATAACGTAGCACCGTCTACCGCCTATGTTAACAGGTGCTTAAGCTGTTAAGTGTCTCCTTGTGTTATTGTTTACAATTGGTTAATGGTAAACTTACGCTAACAGATACTTACTTGGCGAAGAACCTCATAGCCTGTTCAGTGCTTACCATGGGTTAAATAGAAAGCTAAAAAGATGTCATTTCTTTAGGGAAACGTCAGTGGTGTAACTTACTCACTTAAACCTGACAAGTGACGACTATTCGCTATTACGACTGGATTATAATAGGTAATCACTTATTACTTTCTGAGAGAAACTTCTAGTGGTTGAATGAGGAATTATGACATGCCTACTTGTAGAGTTAGACACCAGTTTAGAACTTTCACGGCAATCCAGAAAGCAGCCACCGGCCAGGGATATAATTATATCCTGTGGTTAAGTCACCGTGTATTATAATAACATTATAAAATTGCATTTTCATGTATTCAATTTTTGGGAGGTTATTACTTTTCCCTTTTGTGTATCGACCCAAAGGGGCGCATACCTTTAATTATGTAATGTATCTAGTACTTATATTTTTTAATTCACTTAATGACGTAAGATGGCTCGCATGTCCTCTTAACGGGAACCACTTGGTTGGACAACCTATATGTTGAGTTGGAAGAAGACATCGAGCAGATTGTTTCTGTCAGTAAACATGCTGAGATGTTCATGTAGGCACACGATATTTTAGACTATGCGACTGCAGGCTGATACTTGATAGAGTGGAATTAACAGGAGGACAAGCATGTGGATAAAGACAGCACTGAGATTTACCTAGCATAATTATAATACACCTACTACAATGGGACTTAACAGTTTTTTATACCTTTGTTATGATTGTATTTTTTTGCTTGATGTAAAGGTTGTTTGCTTTGGTCTCAGTTCCAGGGTACCCCACTGTTCCAGCTGTATTTCAGTCAAGGAATGTAACATTCTCCTCGACCTTACTGTTCCAGTAAGCAACGAACACCACGAGTTGTCATAACGTACCTGAAATTGCAACCCTCTTCACATAAGCCCTCTAACGGGAAACTTAGCTCATGCAGTGTATAACCAGCAACAGCAAATCTGGAATCGTATTGTGCAGTAGTGGTTTACTACTCGCTGATTTAATACAAGTCAGAGCTTTAGTGACATCCAATACCTCATCTTGCTCATCTTCACCAGCTGAAATTGAAAGCATCTGAATGTGTGCTTAAACTGAGAGCTCAGTCACAATAAAGTTGAAACCAGCCCAACCGGATTTAAGCATCAAGCACGCAGGCATATTTCGCCCGCTGGATAATAGCGCAGCGGACAGCTGTCCTAATTTGACCTCGTCTTCTATACTTCTGGTCAGTCAAAACCCCCGCCCGTATTTGCGGTCAGTGGAAAGCCTATAGACGAGCGTTTCTTGCTGCGCGTTTCTCGCGCGTGACGAATGAAAGAGTAGGGATTTACAGGCTGCTCAGCCGAGCGAGACTATCTGTAAATCCCTACTCTTTCATTCGTCATGCGCGAGAAACGCGCAGCAAGAAACGCTCGTCTGTAAGCGGCCTAAGAGATAAACCAACAGCTTATTGTGTTATTAATTTGTGAAGGCTACGCAATGATAGCGTTTGCTCTTCCCCAGTGGATTTAGTATACTCCTCCAGTCTGGATAGAGACTTAAGACACAGTGATAGCGTTGTATCTTACACATACGGCCGAAGAATTTATCTCTGAGTGTAGTTTATGGATCGGGGCAGAACAGTTGGTTTTGTTCCCTTGATGTGTTTCTGTAATTGTTAAATTGTTGTGATTTTGCTGCATTTCTTTTTCTTTTTGTTGGTGTGCTGATATACTTGATTTATATATATTTTCTACTTTCAAGAATTTAATATATTTTAACTTTTTGTTAATCCGCTGTTCGTGACCTTGCTCCATACAAATTTAGCTTTTACTATATTCTCGTCAGTCTGTGAGAAAGAAGAGAGAGCGGGTAATTCGTAAGACTATAAGCGAGTGTGGGCTTAACAAGAGAGATAGCAGTAATAGCCCTCCTTCCAGGTTGTCATACAGTCACCCTATTTTCACACATTATCTGTGTCTTCTCTATAAATCTGACAGTTCACTTACTTTGTCGATTTCACTAAAATTGTCAAACTCGACAACTATGTCTAAAAACTCCCCCACTCGTGACACCCATAACTCGCATCCATAAGTCTGGAACTTAAGTGGAACGGTCTACAGTCATCTTCATCTTCTTACGAAATTCTCTTATATTAAGGAATGCTCTATTTATGGCCTGAAAAAGTCTCCAAGCTGCTGCTCTTCGGGTAGACAACGTGACTTTTATTTCGTAGGAAAATGTATCTCGTCACACTGGTACTTATTTGTAAACATAAACAATGTTCACTCAGATATCAAGCCCGTCTTATTGTATGGCTATTGAAATCTTGAGAACAATACAAAACAGTAAACAAGAGTTTACATTCGTAACATAGTGCCTGTGAAAGCCAAAGAAAATGGGTACTATTGGATCATCAATGTGCAACAACGGGAAAGAATTGAACAAATACCCGTGGAACATGAGATAGAAAATATGTCACAAGGGAATACAGCAAACTGAATGTGGTAGGTTTAGAGTACAGATCGCTAGGGGTGATGTGGTCAGCATCACGCCGGCCACCTTAACCTTCATATAATTGCTCAGGTACTCCATTTATGAAGCTGAGTCGACCTCAGAGTCGTTTGCGGTCTAAACAATCCCACCTCAACTGGGGATGGAACCATGGAGCGTCGAGCTGGGAAGCCAGTGCACTGACAACTGTGCTACCGCAGCTCTTTTTTTTATCATTGTTTCATATAAATTAATCAGATAGAAGTTAAGACATACACGTTTCAAAATAGGTAGTAACTTTTCAATCAACCTGTATAGTAGCGCCCTTCAGTCATGATTGACTAAAAGAATGTACCATCTCAGTTGCTTTTTTTCCTAATGTTCCTTTCAGCCTGTTCTTTTCTCTTCTTCTATTTGTGAGAGCTTCTGTTCGCTCAATCTAAGATGGCGTTGTAAAGAGCGTCGCCACTTGGTGCGATCGGCAGCTTCACCTTCCCAGTTTACTAGATTTATGCCCCGTGCCTTCATATAACTCTTGTACACCATCTTTGAACCTCAGCTGCGGTTGCCAGACTATTCTTTTGTCATCTGCCAGTTGTCCGTATAAAATATTTTTGGGGATGCGACCATCTTCCATGCGGCGTACATGGCCAAGCCAGCGAATGCGTTGTCTAAGCAGTGTATACGTGCTTTCAAGGCCAGCACGTGACAACACCTCAACATTTCTCACTTTGTCTTTCCACGAAATATCAAGGATGTGGCGTAGACACCTTAGATGGAAGGTGCTGAGCCTTCTTTCTTGCTTAGCATAGGTTGACCATGTTTCCGAATAAATGTACATCATCGTCATTGATGATGAGGTAAACACCAGGATCTCCAAAGCCAGCAGCACATTTGGCAGACTATACACCAACGTTTGGCATCGAAGTGGCATTAGTCTACAGACAAAGCTGAAGGTGTACAGAGCTGCGGTGCTTCCAGTGCTGCTTTATGCATGCGAAACATGGACTGTATACAGGCGCCACGTAAAGAAGCTAAACCACTTCATTACAGTCCCTCGTCTCAGGATCTCGAGGAAGATAATATGGAACATCGAGAAAAGGCAACCAAGAAAAGATCCCGGAATACCGCCGCGTTACTTGGTCAGAAGCTGGTATCAATAGCATCCATAAAAAATGACTTAACTTATTCTGCTGCGAGTCACAGATTCGCTGGGTCAGTGAGGTTCATGTTAGGGTCCTTCCGCATGCCAGACCAGCTATCGGACTGCCCATAAAGATACTATTTTTATGGTGCGATTGCAGAAGGGTAGGTTAAACGCTCACATGGTGGTGCAATAGCAAGCGCTCTTCAAAGACACGTTAAAGCGTCATTGGAAACATTGAATTAATCCCGACATATGTTTTTTATTAGCTGGTCTGCGAAGGACCGAAAACTGCTTGGGACATCTCTTGTAAAGGTGCAGCGGCAAGCGCAAGTCATTTAGAAAAGCAGCTTTTTTGAACGACGGCGAAGCTACGACAAGACGTGAACTAAACTTTCACATGAAGCAAGACCGAAAGCTGCTTGGCGCACAGTCCAAGTGCTTCGTAACAGGGGGTTTGCGCGGCATCATGGTCATCAGACACTATCACCCCTCGAGAACATCCAGACCCGCATCTTCGGGAATAATTTTTCATCCCATCTAGCTGACAAGGACCCCTATCATTCCTCACCCCCCCAAATACTCATAATTGTTCACATAATCATAAATACCATTTTACAACAAAACCAACACCATATAAAAATAATCTCTGAGACCTTCATAAAACAATAACAAAGAAGGTAAATAAAAATTAATAATATAACAATAACCCTTTATGATCAAATTAATACCTACTAACACCGCGAGCCTGGCGTGAATGCATGTCACCGGGCCTTATACCCATCACCCCCAATATCACAACCCAAAGTTTGCTTATCCAGATCTAAGGAGCATTATATTCCATTAAAAAATCCCCATTAAATACAACTTATCTAAATATATAACACACCCATCAAATTGCTTCCCTGACCTCATTAGACCCCTATACCTCAACAAATTTACCACAATACCATACCTTAGAAACCACCCTATCAATAAATAAAATCTCCCAATAATACAAATCTAAAAACACATCACCACAAAAATACCCCAACACCCCCCCCCTATGTATTAACTATTCTCCATCTTACTCTACACTACTCCTATCAATATAACTCAACCTCTGACCTGTTCCATAGACCACAATACATTTTTACTCATTACCTAAGAATCCTATCCCACTCCTTAAACATATACAGTCCTCATGATTAATATTTCGTTACCCACTTTGTTCAACACATTTGACAATATTATCCAACACCCTAAATCATCCTTTTCAGTACAATATCTTCATTTAACTATATAGGCTCAGTATTCGTGGGAATCCACAACCCTAGTACAGACAATGTTAAAAGCCCTAAGGACCACTCAATATCCAAATGTAATTCCAAACTCTCCATTTCCACATATCTACGCTAACAAAAGTATCTCATAAACTACTATAATCCGTCATTACATACTAACTCCTCACTCCAGTTGACTTGTTTCTCTTAAATATCATCACCTCTATCCTTTAATAACATCTACAAAGCCAAACTACCAAAAATTTCTACTTCATCCAATCTGATCACATTCCACCTTAACCCCACTATCCGTTTAATCCTAATGAACTATTCATTTTCGTGGGTGATTTACAATCTCTTAATTATAATATTAGATCAAGTTCTTTTAAATCTAATTTTTCTGGCCGTGTCAATAAAATAGCGTCAATCTACTAGTAAATTTCATAGAGTAATGAAGCGCTGTATCTTTATTAATAAGTGGTGTAGCTAAACAATAAATGATAACAGTGAACAAATAATACAAAACAAACCTAAATTCTTCGATAGAAACCATACCTCGAAATGCACATATGAACTGATTCGTCAAAATAACTGTCATAAAATAACTAACCATT